>OFHU01002675.1:0-500448 GCA_900245905.1 Lacerta viridis
TTCACGAGAGGAGTTCCACATAGTGCAGATCGAGAAAGTGGAAAGGTCATATTCAAATCAAACAATTCAGGCTTAGCTTTCAGCTTAAGTTCAGAGTAGGTTTCAGGTTTAGGTTGTAAAGCTAAAAGTCCAGCTTTGGTTCAGTTTTAAAAACCAGTTAGAGATTATTAGGTTTTTGGCTTTCTTGGCCTGAATGTCAAGTAGAGACTCATAGTTTTTACTATAGGTGAGGAGGTGATTTGTCTAGACTGCGGTGTGGTTTGGACTTTTTGTTGTGGGGGACGGACATTGTTGCTATTGGGTTGTTTTCTTTGTATCTATTGTAGATCTCATGATTTGTGTGGAAGCTGTTCAGTTTGGTTGTGTATTTTAAATGCTTTGTTTATTGTTTATGACTGCTTTTGTTATGTTGCAGTTGTGTACTTTTTCATGTCGTAAACATGCACATGTATAGCTGTACATTTATAATTAATTGCTGCAATTATTTATATACCCCCATGGTGGGTATATACCTATATACCCGAGAAGCGGGTGGCACTGTGGTATAAACCACTGAACTTCTTGGGCTTGCTGATCAGATGGTCAGCAGTTCGAATCCCCGTGATGGGGTGAGCTCCTGTTGCTTTGCCCAGCTTCTGCCAACCTAGCAGTTCGAAAGTACACCAGTGCAAGCAGATAAATAGGTACCACTGTGGCAGGAAGGTAAACGGTGTCTCTGTGCGCTCTGGTTTCCGTCATGGTGTCCCATTGCGCCAGAAGTGGTTTAGTCATGCTGGCCACATGACGTGGAAGGCTGTCTGTGGGCAAATGGCGGCTCCCTTGCACTGAAAGCGAGATGAGTGCCGCAACCCCACAGTCACCTTTGACTGGAGTTAACTGTCTTTTACCTTTACCTATTCAGAGGCTCCGTCATGGTTTAATGCTCACCGGCACACACACACCAATGTTCTACGATGTCTGGAGTAGTATTATTTTTCCTTCCTATCGTAATCTAAGAAGATGGAGAATTGCACTCCTAGGTCGGCGGTTCAAATCCCTGCGACAGGGTGAGCTCCCGTTGCTCAGTCCCAGCTCCTGCCCACCTAGCAGTTTGAAAGCACGTCAAAGTGCAAGTAGATAAATAGGTACCACTCCAGCGGGAAGGTAAACGGCGTTTCCGTGCGCTGCTCTGGTTCGCCAGAAGCAGCTTAATCATGCTGGCCACGTGACCCGGAAGCTGTACGCCGGCTCCCCCAGCCATTAACACGAGATGAGCACCGCGACTGGACCTAATGGTCAGGGGTCCCTTTACCCTACCCTTTACCTATACCCCCATAGTGGAGAAATGCTGTGATCAGTCTGCCTGCTCACCCTGCTCCTCAAGTGATAAGTGTTGATGGGCAACTGTGAGACCCCTTGTGCTCCCCTTTCTTTGTTGTTGTTCAGTCGTTCAGTCGTGTCCGACTCTTCGTGACCCCATGGACCAGAGCACGCCAGGCACTCCTGTCTTCCACTGCCTCCCGCAGTTTGGCCAAACTCATGTTAGTAGCTTCGAGAACACTGTCCAACCATCTCATCCTCTGTCGTCCCTTCTCCTTGTGCCCTCCATCTTTCCCAACATCAGGGTCTTTTCCAGGGAGTCTTCTCTTCTCATGAGGTGGCCAAAGTACTGGAGCCTCAACTTCAGGATCTGTCCTTCTAGTGAGCACTCAGGGCCGATTTCCTTGAGAATGGATAGGTTTGATATTCTTGCAGTCCATGGGACTCTCAAGAGTCTCCTCCAGCACCATAAGGGCTCCCCTTTCTTAGGGTTCTTTATATTTAAACCAGACTTGGGCTGGGCAGCCCTTCAAGCAAAGGGCTGCTTCATATAGAGGACCACTGTAAAAAGCTGGACATTTGGCCACAACAACAGCTCTAGGAGTGCAATTCTCCATCTTCTTAGATTATGATGGGAAGGAAGAAAAATACTACTCCAGACATTGTAGAACATTTGTGTGTGTGTGTGTGTGTGCCAGAGAGCATTAAACCATGATGGAGCCTCTGAACACTCCAGTAGTATAAATATCGAACAGCCATAGTTCTGTTTTGAGCCTTTGTGGGCAGATAGCTCTTGCGCCTGTGTTCCAAATGAAGCTGTAGTCAGCTTAATGAGATGGCTAATTGATGAGCACCACTTCCTTCTCTCGTCCATTAAGGGAAGTAGAGCACGTGGACATCTCAGCTCGTCAAAGGCAAGAAAAACACATTAATTTGGAGAGTAGGGGAGCTGTTAATAAATCTGACATTGCCTGGCAGTTTTTCTTCATTTCCTCCTATTTGATGGACACTGCGATCATAAGTTGCAGAAAACCTATTCCCCCCCCCCCCGAAATTGCTATGTGTGTGTGTGTGTGTGTGTGTGAGTGTGCGCGCTCACAGAAAGAAGCTTCAAAATACAGCCACAAGGGTATTTTATTTCACTTTAGGAAGCCTACTCAGTGAATATTTGCCAGTGTGAGCAAGCCACTTACTCAAACCTGCCCTGTGCTGTATTCATGAATTTTATTATTAAAAAAAATAAAACACGCAGTCTGCTTGTTTTGATGTAGTTGGTATTCTGTTCAGAGGCACTCCTCGTTGTAAATCCCTTAAACTATACTTTTCTCTCCCCCTCCCTCCCTCCGAAACTGAAATTTGTACAGGCTCAGCTGAGCTATTTCTAATAATTTTTCATTACTAACAGATTTTCATGTGTGCGGGTGTTCTGCCTTTGCCTTTGGGATGGGGAGAGGCAAAGGGCAGGAGGAAAAGCTTCTTTAACTGCCCTGAAAATGATCTTCCTGAATCTGGGCCTCATAAATCCTATTAAATGTTATATTTCATCAGCAGACTGGGGGCGGGGGGGGGGGCGAAAGCTTCTTCTTTATTTTCCTGGGCAGTGATGAAGCCCAGCCTTTAAATTTATGGTTTCATTTTAGAAATGGACTATAAAGAGAGCCTGGCTTTGTTGTCTATCAAAGTGACGTGTGTGTGTGTGTGTGTGTTTTCTAAACAGGCTCCGTTAATGCATTTATTGTGTGGGCCCTGGGCACAGTCAAAATTGGGGATGCTGACTTTACAGACATACCAAAAGAAAAATTCTCTCCTAAGGACTGCATACTTGTCTCAGTAAGTAATCCTCTAGAAGAGTTCTATTGTTTTCCTCAAGCAGTAAACACAGGGAGGGTGGGGAATACGTTCGGCTAAATCTCCTTCAATCTGCCTTTTTGACACGTGACTACTTATCCTCTTGAACCCCTCTAGGATGTTCCTGCATCACTGCTACTTCCCAGCTCTGCCCACTTCCCTTGGACTCCTCTGCAAACTACTTCACACTTTACTGAGCAGTTGTGATTGTCATGACTACACGGCCAACATACATAGTAAACACATCATGTGGGGAAGGGCACTCAGGAGCAGGCAGAGGAGGAGAGCACTGACTGGCTATAGCTTCTTGGCACATCTCCACAGCACATGGCCACGGCAAACAGGATTGCTGTGCAAGATGACGCTGCCTTCAGGTTTTGTTTCCCACTTGAAGAATGCAAGGCGAATCTCTCTCTGTGTATTTGAAGAAGAAGAAGAAGAGTTTGGACTTGATATCCCGCTTTTCACTACCCGAAGGAGTCTCAAAGCGGCTAACATTCTCCTTTCCCTTCCTCCCCCACAACAAACACTCTGTGAGGTGAGTGGGGCTGAGAGACTTCAGAGAAGTGTGACTAGCCCAAGGTCACCCAGCAGCTGCATGTGGAGGAGCAGAGACGCGAACCCGGTTCCCCAGATTACGAGTCTACCACTCTTAACCACTACACCACACTGGCTCTAGGTTCTTCTTCGCCTGCTTCTTGGGAGAAAAGCAATGACAAACCTAGACAGCATCTTAAAAAGCAGAGACATCACCTTGCCGACAAAGGTCCACATAGTTAAAGCTATGGTTTTCCCAGTAGTGATGTATGGAAGTGAGAGCTGGACCATAAAGAAGGCTGATCGCCGAAGAATTGATGCTTTTGAATTATGGTGCTGGAGGAGACTCTTGAGAGTCCCATGGACTGCAAGAAGATCAAACCTATCCATTCTGAAGGAAATCAGCCCTGAGTGCTCACTGGAAGGACAGATCCTGAAGCTGAGGCTCCAGTACTTTGGCCACTTCATGAGAAGAGAAGACTCCCTGGAAAAGACCCTGATGTTGGGAAAGATGGAGGGCACAAGGAGAAGGGGATGACAGAGGACGAGATGGTTGGACAGTGTTCTCGAAGCTACCAACATGAGTCTGACCAAACTGCGGGAGGCAGTGGAAGACAGGAGTGCCTGGCGTGCTCTGGTCCATGGGGTCAAGAAGAGTCAGACACGACTAAACGACTAAACAACAACAACAACAAATTTGGGTTTGGAACAAGATCCAGGCACCTCAACGCCCCGTTCTGGGCTTCCTGCCAGTTCTGTGCCTGTTCTAAGGCAGGGATGGGAAATCTTTTTCTCTCCCCGAGGGCTACATTTCCTTTTGGGCCAGCCTTCCATGCTAGTGATGTTAGAGGCAATAGATGTGACAGAACTCAACCATGCAAGAGTCAGAGGTGAACCAGTGAGAGACACAGCCTGTGGAGAGTCTCGAGGGCTGGAGAGAGAGGCCTGCATTCGGCCCCCTTGCCCTGAGACCCCCTGTGCCTGGCTCTAAGGAAATACTATACTCGGGCAACACAGCTTGGTTACATTTTTTCAGAATTCCTTCTACAACCCCTTCCAGAGAGCCAAGCATCTCATGAGCGCAATGTGCGCACTTCAATTGTCCAGGTGAAACTTTGTATCTAGGCATTTAGCACATCTTAATCAATGCCTTAGTCACAAATGGAAATAGATTGTTTGCGAATTGAGGAAAGAAAGATAGAACACAAGACTCAAAACTGGATTTTTTTGTGGGGGGGGAGAGAAGGAACTAGGTAGTGTTGCCATGGCAAAGTCCAGATTCTTACATAGCATTCTTTTTTCTCCCACTGATAAGCGCTATTATTATTTTCAAACCCATGTATTCAAAGTAGCAACACTGCCGGAAAAAGTCACATTAGCATGATAAAATAATGTTTATGGTCTCACAGATGAAAGATCTCTATGCTTGGCGTATAAATTTAGGGAGAATTCAGCAATTTACATCCAATTGTTGCTAGGTGAGCAGAGAACCCCACGCACCGGCATCGCAATAATGAAAGTGGAATAAAAATCCACACAGGAGCAGAAAACAATGTAGCTGGAATTCCCTTTTGCTACTGTTGTTGGCATTCTCCCTACTCAGTCAAAAAGAAAAGAGTGGCTTTGGTGCAAGGAAAAAAAGGCCTACCCGTCTTATTCGGCATTATAGCATGGTGTGAAAGTTGCACCACGAGGAGACAATGGTTGGAGGTGAATAGTGAAGAGAGAAAGACAATGGTACTGATGGGGGGGGGGAGAGGAGTTAATGGGCAAGATTCTGAAAACAGGGATCAGCCTCTCTCTTTTTCCATTGCCAGAAGAGATATTAAACCTGAAATTAAATACAGGTCACTTGCACCAGTGGCGTAGTGTAGGTTGCCAGAGCCCGGGGCAAAGCAAGTATTGTGCCCCCTTGTCAGGGCCGGGCATTGGCGGTGGGGAAGGGTCTTCCCATGGAAGGAAACTGGGGATGGGACAGCTGCTGCTGCCGCCATTTATTTTATTTTTATTTATTTCAAGGAATTTTTACACTGTCTGATTATTCTTTTTAATAAACAACAACAACAACCCTCAAAGCGTTTTCTTTTTGCTTTGAAATTTCGTGCCCTCCCCAAATTTTGCCCCCAGGGCAGTAGCCCCTCTGCTGCCCCCCCCCAAATTACACCACTGTCACGCAGGTGCGGCCTCTGGCTGATTGGAGAGGAGGGGACTTAGGCAGTTGTGGGGAGATGGGGACCCTCAGTCTTGACAGCTGCTTCATGGAGGCAAGACCTGCCAGAGACGAGTTGCTGGGCTCCTGAGTGCTGTAGCTATGTGGTGCGGCCATGGCAGAGCTCAGTGGAGGGAGAAGCCTAGTCTCAGGGGGTACTTGCCTGGAGGCAGAGTCCGTAAACAAGGTCCAGTCCAGTCCTAAGGTCAGGAATATCTCAATTCACGTAGTCAGACACAAGAAGGTTACAAGAAGAAGCAAGGCCTGGCCAGGAACAACGAATGCTGTTTCCAGGAACTAACTGAGGCCGGAAACCCAGCTCAAGAAAGCTGGAGCCAGCTGGTTCTCATCAGGAGCAAGAAGGCTGATCAGCAGCAGGTGGGGTCACTTTGCCTTCTGCTCCTTCAGGCTGCTGCTCAGCAGGCGAAGCCGACTCCTGGCCAATGACAATTAGGCCTGGTACTCGGGTGCAGATCCTGCGTTTGCTAATGAAGAATTAACTCCAACTTGCTCGGGCAATTTACAGCTAGCTAAACCACTTCTGGCGCAATGGGACACCGTGACGGAAACCAGAGCGCACGGAAAAGCCGTTTACCTTCCTGCCACAGTGGTACCTATTTATCTGCTTGCACTGGTGTACTTTCGAGCTGCTAGGCTGGCAGAAGCTGGCTCCTGTCAGCATATGATAATGGGAGTTCTCCGTGCTTAGATTTCGAAGAACCTGATGGCAAATTTTCCAGTGACGATGGAATTCTCCCGATACTTCTTCAGCAGTTGGGTAAAATCCCTTGAAATCACATAAGTTCCCCACAGGTTTGACCGTGTCTCTTCTGAAGCAAGCACAGAGAAGACCCCAAGCAGTACCGGATTTACGTATAAGCTAAACAAGCTATAGCTTAGGGCCTCACTCTCTTGGGGGACCCCAAAAATTTTAAAGGAAAAAATAAATGGATGTACCTTTGCAAAGTACAGTGGTAGCTTGGGTTAAAAACTTAATTCGTTCCGGAGGTCTGTTCTTAACCCGAAACCATTCTTAACCTGAAGTGCACTTTTGCTAATGGGGCCTCCTGCTGCCGCTGCGCCGCCAGCATGCGATAACTGTTCTCATCCTGGGGCAAAATTTGCAACCCGAGGTACTACTTCCGGGTTAGCGGAGTTTGTAACCTGAAGTGTTTGTAACCCGAGGTACCACTGTATAAGATAAAAAAACAACAACAACCTACATACAGCAGGAATGTTTTGTGTTGTGTAAGCTCCTATGATGTAAGTAATGGGCCCCGCCTGCTAGCCTGCTCCCTAAAATATCACTGGTTTGCTCATTTCTATATATAGGGTGCCTACATTCGGCATGGACTGGTTGCATGGGAACATGTTCAAATGGCTTTAGATACCTATCAAGTCCGTAAATTACCAAATAGCATATATTCAACACAACTGAATATTTGTGACAAGTTGTTGTTGGCAAAGGACAGCTGGACATATAAAGGGCACCATTACCTTCAGTAGCTGAGGGCCTCATCAAACCTAAATCCGGCCCTGACAAGGCATGTATGATCAATGCACTAAAGGAGAACTCGGCAACCATTTTAGCCTTTCCCCTTAAAGTCCATTTGAGATTGTCTTAATGGTGGCGCCATTTTTGTATCAAAACTCAATATTAATTAAAAGTATGACATCCCTCAACTGCTCCCACCATGGGAGCCAGTGTGGTGTAGTGGTTAAGTAGACTCATAATCTGGTGAACCAGGTTCGCTTCCCCGCTCTTCCACATGCAGCTGCTGGGTGACCTTGGGCTAGTCACACTTCTCTGAAGTCTCTCAGCCCACTCACCTCACAGAGTGTTTGTTGTGGGGGAGGAAGGGAAAGGAGATGTTAGCCGCTTTGAGACTCCTTCGGGTAGTGATAAAGCGGGATATCAGATCCAAACTCTTCTTCTTCTCTTCTTCTATAAAACTGAAGGCCATGTTGCAGGCCAAATAAGTGGGTTTCCTCCTTGAAGAAATAATTTGGTTTTTTATTGTAATTAAGTACACTTACAATGAAGACATTTTGCTATCCACTATATTATATTTTCGCTAAAAGGTAAACAGTGATTCTGATGAGTAAATACTCAGTAATCTATCTGCACTTTACACAACAAAGGAGTAGAAAATCTGCTTAAAGTGATATTTAAAACCTTCTCCCTAAGGAGATGAATGCAACAGAAAGCGGATTCTAGCATTTCTTGGCGGCAGAGTATCCATTCCTCTATTTCCGAATAGCTGTGCATATCAGCATGTTAGTGATGCTTTTGCAAAGAAGGTTTGACAACAATAGAGAGTCCCCCGCCCGCTAAACAAGAAGTGACAACTCCATTTGAAAGCTGTCCCTGGATGTGTTTTATGTGCAGAAATTATCTGTGACAGTTCAAATCAAAACAGAGTTTTCATTTCACATGGGAGGTAAATGGACGATAGAGTAGGTTGCTTTAAATGCTACGGTCTGGTGCAATTAACGTTGCAGAAAATTTCTTTCTGGGGAGACTGCTCATTGCTAGTTCTAAACTTTCGGGGAGAAAAGAATGTAAAAAAAAAAGAAAAGTTATTTCCTCTGATGGCTACTCCTTGGGAAAAAAAAAAAATCAAAACGGAATTAAATGTAACTTCCAAGAAAGAAGCATCAACTTTTAGCTACTGTGCCAAAGCAGTGACATTAATCATAGAAATAAAGAAGAAAGTGAGTTCATTATCATTTTAACAATTATATTCTTAGCTTAATTTTCCACTCTACTATTCGAGCACACATTTAACTGCATGTCAAGGAATAGAAGCTGCATTCCCAAGGATTTGGGAAACTAGGAAAGAATATGATTGCATTCTATCCTTCACGCAGAAGAGAAGGGACTGTAACTTTGTGGCCGAGCACATACTTTTCATGTAGAAGGTGGATAGATCTACATAGAATCATAGACCACAAGGGCCATCCAGTCCAACCCCCTGCCAAGCAGGAAACACCATCAAAGCATTCCTGACAGATGGCTGTCAAGCCTCTGCTTAAAGACCTCCAAAGAAGGAGACTCCACCACACTCCTTGGCAGCAAATTCCACTGTCGAACAGCTCTCACTGTCAGGAAGTTCTTCCTAATGTTTAGGTGGAATCTTCTTTCTTGTAGTTTGAATCCATTGCTCCGTGTCCGCTTCTCTGGAGCAGCAGAAAACAACCTTTCTCCCTCCTCTATATGACATCCTTTATATATTTGAACATGGCTATCATATCACCCCTTAACCTTCTCTTCTCCAGGCTAAACATACCCAGCTCCCTAAGCCGTTCCTCATAAGGCATCGTTTCCAGGCCTTGGACCATTTTGGTTGCCCTCCTCTGGACACGTTCCAGCTTGTCAGTATCCTTCTTGAACTGTGGTGCCCAGAACTGGACACAGTATTCCAGGTGAGGTCTGACCAGAGCGGAATACAGTGGAACTATTACTTCCCTTGATCTAGGGAATCTACATCTATCTTAGCTTAAAGCAGGGATGGCCAAACTTGGCCCTCCAGCTGTTTTGGGACTACAGTTCCCATCATCCCTGATGTCTGGTCCTTTTAGCTAGGGATGAAGGGAGCTGTAGTCCAAAAACAGCTGGAGGGCCAAGTTTGGCCGTCACTGGCTTACAGAAACCTCAGGTATCAAGAGTGAGGAAAAGCCACCTTAGAGTCGGTTCAGTCACAGTAGAAATAATTGGATGGACTGGAATAATGATATTCCACTTTGTATTGATATACATGTGTTGTACTAATATGACATTCAGAAGACATCTGAAGGCAGCCCTGTTTATGGAAGTTTTTAATGTGTGACATCTTAATGTATTTTTAACCTTTGTTGGAAGCCGCCCAGAGTGACTGGGTAAACCCAGCCATATGGGTGGGGCACAAATAAATTATTATTATTATTATTATTATTATTATTATTATTATTATTATTAAGTGAATATTTGCATTTTTATGGAACCTACTCTTTTGCTCTCACTTAATGTATGTCTGTATGAATAAAATTTTAAACCAACAAATTAGGCTTTCTAACACTTTACAGGGCTACTCTATATGGAGAATACTCATATTTTAAATAACCCCATTTCCAATGTCTCTCCCCCCCCCTTTTTGGGGAGCAAGCAGAATAGCTATACAAATGCCTTAACTTAATGATGCTTAACCCCAAGGGTGCAAAAATGCACAAGGTTTTGAGCACTTGAGGGTCACTTGTTTCAAATTCACGGTGAGGCACCTCGCTGGTTGCTTCTATGCCCGCGCAGAATTGCAAACATCTCGTTTGAATGCACACCCAAATTAAGCTTCTCTATGGATCTATGTAACCCAAGACTACAGAAGTGGCTTTGAGCTTAACAGGAGAGGGAACTAAGTGAGAAAATGAAAGCACGCAGATCAAAGAAAAGTGAAAGAAACGCAACTTAATAGGACTGTTTAAAATGGCAGCCCAACCACAAAAGGCAGCCTTACAGGTGAAACTCAAAAAATTAGAATATCGTCCATTTACGTAAGCAATTGTTTTCATTAGCTACTGGAGTTTAATATAGGAGATAGACTCATGACATGCAAAGCGAGATATGTCAAGCCTTTGTTTGTTATAATTGTGATGATTATGGCGTACAGCTGATGAAAACCCCAAAGTTGAAATTGTTAATTTGGGGTTCTCATCAGCTGTACGCCATAATCATCACAATTATAACAAATAAAGGCTTGACATATCTCGCTTTGCATGTCATGAGTCTATCTCATATATTGTTGTTGTTGTTCAGTCGTGTCCGACTCTTCATGACCCCATGGACCAGAGCACGCCAGGCACCCCTATCCTCCACTGCCTCCGCAGTTTGGCCAAACTCATGCCAGTCGCTTCGAGAACACTGTCCAACCATCTCATCCTCTGTCGTCCCCTTCTCCTTGTGCCCTCCATCTTTCCCAACATCAGGGTCTTTTCCAGGGAGTCTTCTCTTCTCATGAGGTGGCCAAAGTATTGGAGCCTCAACTTCAGGATCTGTCCTTCCAGTGAGCACTCAGGGCTGATTTCTTTAAGGATGGATAGTTTGATCTTTTGCAGTCCATGGGACTCTCAAGAGTCTCCTCCAGCACCATAATTCAAAAGCATCAATTCTTCGGCGATCAGCCTTGTTTATGGTCCAGCTCTCACTTCCATACATTGCTACTGGGGAAACCATACCTGGGAAAACTCCATGGACAAAGACAACAGGCACCTCATATATTAGTTTCAGCTTTTAAGTACCTTTAAGTATCTGAAGAAGTGTGCATGCACATGAAAGCTCATACCAAGAACAAACTTATCTGGTCTCTAAGGTGCTACTGGAAGGAATTTTTTATTTTATTATGTTTTGACTTTTAAGTTGAATTACTGAAAGAAATAAAACCTTTCCACGATATTCTAATTTTTCGAGTTTCACCTGTGCATGGTGGTAAGTACAATTCATGATAGCAGAACTTTCTTTACAGCAAAGCGTAAGAAGGATAGCATCACGAAGCAGGTTTAACTAGAAATAGCGGAGCATCAGTTGCAGTTAAACTGATCAAGTTGGCATCAGCACTCAAGGCACGAGAATGAGATTTTCTGACTGTTGAGCTCTGCAGACAGTGCCTATTGCTCAAGGTGGAAAAAGGCTTTTCAAGCTCTGAAGCAGGGAGGTCAAAGCTTCAACAATGATGCAGACAGTGGCATTTACAGGGAAAAGGAGGAAAAGATCAGTTCACCCCCTTCTCCACCCATTTAGAAGCAGCAGCTGCATAAACATTGCTATTTGCCATACAGGCCCCCAAATAGCTGCCTCTCTTATCCTTACAAATCAGGAGCAGTAGTTACGGAAAATATCAAAGGGAGGAAACGAGACTTTCTTCAGGTGAGGAAGTCGCATGGGCTGCTTTCCCCGCAATTTGGGCACTTAACAATCAATAACAATTAGGCGCAGGCTTGTGGCTGATTTAATGCGGCTCCCCAAAGCCGTGCCCCCCCACCTCTCTCTCCCCCCACAAACCACAACTCACCCCCCCGCCATCATGGAGTAGCTGCTGATTTGTAAAGCAGGGACCTGCATTGCAACAACCCGCCTCTATCATTACCTGCGAATGGATAGGAAGCACTTCAGCTCCCCTGGTTAGCGGAACACTTACTGCACAAAAGTACTCAATTAAAGCAGTCCTTTCAGGCAATTATTGAGCATTACAGGCGCCGGGAAACAGAAAATAGCACTACCCTTTACTCCAAAAGAGTGGGTTTTTACCCCTTCCATCAGTGCTCCATACTCCACCCCCCCAAAAAACCCCCCACTATATATGTCGTGGCCACATTCAAGATTTTTTTCAAACCACAAAAGTTTATTTATAAATGTTTTTGGCTTGTGGCCTTAAACAAACCGCACATACAGGCTAACCCCGCCCCCCACTCCATTAATAAATTAAACGGTGTCCCCTTTGATATGTTTTAAGGTTCCTACCGACTTATGAGGTAAACATATCTTGGGCTGAATATCCTTAAAAGCCCAAAGGCAGAACTGTTTAACGCCGATAAATTCAAGAAGCGAGCGCAGGCTATGTTTTCAGTGATTACGGAGTTGACAGACAACACCCCAAAGTAACTATTACGCTGAAAATTATAATGTATCGCCATTTGAATTTTAAATGAATAAGGGGGGTGGGGGTGGGAATCAGGCACAACAATGGGTTGTCAAAAGGGCTGATTATTCAGATTTATTTGCAAAGACGGTAAAATATTGGCACCTCGCTGCCCTTTCCTCCATTGTGACGGCACTCTCATCTCGCACCTTCTTGGCAAGACTCAAAAGCTCTTATTCCCTCGGAGATGAATCGAGAGGGAGGGGCACACACTGTGACAATAATATGTGACAGCTGCACAATGCAGAATGAAAAGACTTTTGGCCTCTGGGGGAGGAGAGGGATCGCGGCAAGAGGAATGGAGGAGGAATGAGACATTAAAGGACAGGGCCTGAATAATGTCTTATGTTTCAAATATATACTAAGAGTGCATGGCATTATTGCAGCCAGACAGGCCTGGCCCTATATGCTGTTTCTATGCCTACACCAATCTGCTCCTCAAAGAAGGAATTTGAGCAGCAATATTCAAAAGGCATTTAAAAAAAAAAAATCAACAACCAACGTTTGCTTTAAAACACGAGTGCTCCATGCTTTACTGAGCTGGCACTCCCGTAAATTCAATAAATAATAATAATATATTTCGTGGTTTTATATTTGGATTTTGTTCCGGGTGTAGGGCGGTATGTAAATTCCATAAATCACCATCATCATCATTCACTGACCTCTGGTCACACTGAGTTGAGTCCAACACGGTCTGGATACCCTCAAATTTCCAACCCATTTTTTTGTAAAATTATAGAAAATACGGAGAAAGCAGATGGAGATATTTTATTTCTTTTCATTACGATTACAAAAGCTGTATTATAAATAAAAGGGAGCTGTCAGTTCTTATAGCCTAATCATGATAATGAAAATTGGTTAATGAAAAGATATTCCATCTATCTATACTTACCTACCTACCTACAAGAGCCCTTTCTCCCATCTTTCTTCAAATCGTAAAGTTAAGTGAAACAATGTTGAATGTTACAGGTGGGTAGCCATGTTGGTCTGCCATAGTCAAAACAAAATAAAAAATTCTTTCCAGTAGCACCTTAGAGACCAACTGAGTTTGTTCTTGGTATGAGCTTTTGTGTGTCTGAAGAAGTGTGCATGCACACGAAAGCTCATACCAAGAACAAACTTAGTTGGTCTCTAAGGTGCTACTGTAAAAAAAAATTTATTTTGTTTTGACAATGTCGAATATTAGGGATGGAGAGATTTTATTCCCATGTGTTGAAATTTGGGGTTGCTCAAATTTGGGACGGTGAGTAGTAGTCTAGAAGCTTCTGCATCTTGCCAGACGCATCTTTCCATGACGTTCCGATCCAAAATTGTGCTTCATTTTAACTAAGACTAACAAGTAACCATCGTTTGAAGTTGGCTGTTTGAAACCAACCCTAGCTAATGTTGACCACCGTTTGTAAGTCAGTGTGACATGACAAATAGTGGGTAAACAAAGGCCCAAGTGAAAACTTCTGAACTCCTTCCCCTGGCTCTGTGAGAGGGAGCTCTTTAATGTGCATTTGCATGGCACTAGACTATGGTTTAGCATGATGGTCTTGTTTAGATGGAAAACTCTGATCACCAGGCATGGCCGCATGGTCATGGGAATGCATGAAGGCAGCTCTCTTTTAAACTATCTAGAAGAAGAAGCTTGAACTGCCCATGTGCAAAATGACGGACACTTCCGTGTTATGCCTGTTTGCAAATTAATTCATATCTGTAAACCCCGTAATTAAATAGCAATACTGAATTTTTCCATGTATAAGACAAAGTGTTTTGCTATAAAAAATTAAGGCAAAAAATTGGGGGTCATCTTATACACAGATAGTGAATGCAGAAGGGGAGGGTGGGCGATTGGCAGGGGCAACCTTCCCCTCCCCACCCCAAAAGCTCAACAACTCAAGAAATATTGATTTCTTAATTTGGGGTTAAAAGGGGGGTTCTGTTATACATGGGGGTGTCTTATACATGGAAAAATACGATAATACTTGCCCATGGTTCAAATGACTGATCTACTCTGGAGATCCGCCAGTACATTTCTTTTGTGCAATATGAATTGCCTGAAGAGTCAATTGGTGAAGACCCCATCACCTTTCTCTACATGCTGGACTGATGCAGTGCTCATATTAATACTTTGCCGTCAATGTCTGTGGCTGCTTGCCCAGTTTTGTCCATTGCCATAGGTGCCAAATATGTCAATTCTCAATTCTAGCACATTGGTGTGAAGAACTTTTTCCTGTTTCAACAATCTCCTATTGAGCAGGTGCCATGCACAAGGCCCCCCCCCCTACCTCTAAGCTTCCAGTAGACAACCTCGGTGGAACTACCTTGTATTTCAGGTGCCAAGTCCCAAATCAGTATTTCAGGAATTTCCTGTGGTGTTGATGGGTTGCTTTGCAAACAAAAAAAATCTTCCTTTAAAAACCATAAAGGATTTGGGCTACCTTAATTGGTTACTAGGGACGCGGGTGGCGCTCTGGTCTAAACCACAGAGCCTAGGGCTTGCTGATCAGAAGGTCAGTGGTTCGAATCCCCACGATGGGGTGAGCTCCCGTTGTTCGGTCCCTGCTCCTGCCAACCTAGCAGTTCGAAAGCACGTCAAAGTGCAAGTAGATAAATAGGTACCACTCCAGCGGGAAGGTAAATGGTGTTTCTGTGCGCTGCTCTGGTTCGCCAGAAGCGGCTTAGTCATGCTGGCCACATGACCCGGAAGCTGTCTGCGGACGAACGCCGGCCCCTCGGCCTATAGAGCGAGGTCAGTGTGCAACCCCAGAGTTATCCGTGACTGGACCTAACATTACATTTACTTGGTTACTATGCCTGAAAAGTCTATTGTTGCTGTTTTACTTGTTCAAGGCCCTTGGGTCCAGCATAGACACTTTCCCTTCTTGCTGATCAGAAAACACCTGAAATTTATTAGGTAGTTCCTGATTTAATAATTACTCAGGCATCGACTGCATAACTCTTTTTATAAACCTGCTTCCTATTCGAGTGGCGTCTGATAATCTAAAAGCACTGTCGGTGCATCAGGAAGAACATGAAAAAAAAATCATATAACCTCTAGAAATTATGGAAGGATCCCACTAGTTTGATGTAATTTCTGACCAAAAGTCTCCAAATGGGGTAGCTTATTGCTGTAAGATAGGTAGGCAACACATCTGTTGTGAATCATAGTGGAAAGGTCTGCTTAGAAGTCAAGGAAACGTCTCCAGGGGAACGTGAATATTATTTCCCTCTAGGTTTCTGGGACTGACGACAGCCCTGCTGCTGGTGGCCATACTAAGATTTATAATGAATATTACATTGCATGAATATCTATTCTGCCTAGGATAATGAATCTGAGGTGTCACAAAACACCTCCGATTTTGCACTGTCAGAAGAGGAGCTGTAAGCCTGAAGGACTGTGCCAAGAACCTATTTTCCCCGAACTTTTCCAGGAAGTTTTATTTCTGGGACATTAGACAGTAACTTCTTACATCTTTGCCTTCGCATTAGCTTGCAAAGCAGTGAAATCCAGCCAAACATGGCTTCTAAAAAAACAAACAGCTGTGGCAGTATTTCTTTACAATCCACAGTATGGCACACCACACTTCTTTTTGCCTTGTTGAATTGCCCCTTTCCTTTAGAATTGCCCCCTCTCTCCTGTCGCTTCTTGTCCAGAATGAGGTCTGGCTAAGATCTTTTCCAAAAAGATCTTAAGTCAGATCTCATTCCAAAAAGACCAGATCCCTCCCAATAATCAGCTGGTTTAATTATCCAGTAGTTTCTTAGTACAGGATAGAATATACTTCTCCTTATCGAGTCCAAAAAGATCTTAGTCAGATCTCATTCCAAAAAGACCAGATCCCTCCCAATAATCAGCTGGTTTAATTATCCAGGAGTTTCTTAGTACAGAATAGAATATACTTCTCCTTATCGAGTCCAGTTCCCCCCCCCGCTTCCTTCGATAATAATAATAATAAGAATAAGAATAATTTATTTGTACCCCGCCCATCTGGCTGGGCTTCCCCAGCCACTCTGGGCGGCTCCCAAATGAATGTTAAAACAATACAGCGTTTACAGGTGCTGAAAGAGCATGCATTTGTTTTTCCTTGCATAGCTTCGAGCGCTGCATAGCTATGGAACTGGCTTAGGGACGTGTAAACAAAAATAAACAGCCTCTTGCTAAGGCTTATACCCTGGCCCCATCATTTTAAATGGCAGCGAAGCTACTTTCACCTACAGTTTGAATGCAACATCTAAGAGCTGTTGTCAGACGACTGGACTCATTATTTTCCTGTGAAAATACTCTGAATACTGGATCCAACATTTGTGGAAGAGCTGGAAATCTCTGTGCCACCCCCCCCCCCGTATAGTCCTCATTGGGTGGCACAGAATTAGGACTCCCCTCTGCTGCCTTTTTGCCATCAGGCAATGGTTCAAAGGAGAAATCTTGACCCTGATATAAATCACTTTCATGCTCATGTTAGTTGAAAATGTGTTGTCTGGATCTTTCTAGTTATTGTAAGATAGGGCAGTGTTTTTCAACCTTTTTTGGGCAAAGGCACACTTGTTTCATGAAAAAAATCACGAGGCACACCACCATTAGAAAATGTTAAAAAAATTAACTCTGTGCCTATATTGACTATATATAAAGTAATTCTCTTGAATTTTTCAATTTTTCCCACGGCACACCAGGCAACATCTCGCGGCACACTAGTGTGCCGCGGAACAGTGGTTGAAAAACACTGAGATAGGGAATGACGAAACTGTGGTTCAGAATAAGGACCTCATGTTCTCTAACCAACTCTTCGTATCCGAAGAAGTGTGCATGGACACGAAAGCTCATACCAAGAACAAACTTAGTTGGTCTCTTAAGGTGCTACTGGAAGGATTTTTTTAATTTTTAATTTTGTTTCAACTCTGTACAGTATTCCACATAAGGGCTTTCAACATAATAACTTCTGAACACCACCCAGCTCTGCAGCAACTCTCCTCAGGACTGAGTGGATACAAATATAATTCCTTTTCCTCAGAAACAATGTGTCTATATCTGATGCACTTGCAAACTTCAATCTCATCTCAAATACATTGATCCAACAGTGTCGGAAACAATTTTTTAAAATGGCAGCCCTAAAATGTGGGGTGGGTACTCTAGGCGAAGGACTAACGTCCCTCATATTTTCTCCAATGGTTCCAAAGCTGATTCCTCCTGAACCCTTATCCCTGCTCTGGGGAAATGAAAAGGACCACACTCTATGCTTAGGTAAAGGGTAAAGGGACCCCTGACCATTAGGTCCAGTCGCAGATGACTCTGGGGTTGCGGCGCTCATCTCGCTCTATAGGCCAAGGGAGCCGGCGTACAGCTTCCGGGTCATGTGGCCAGCATGACTAAGCCGCTTCTGGCGAACCAGAGCAGCGCACGGAAACACCGTTTACCTTCCTGCCAGAGCGGTACCTATTTATCTACTTGCACTTTGACATGCTTTCAAACTGCTATAATAATAGTAACAACAACAACAACAATAATTTATTTGTACCCCGCCCATCTGGCTGGGTCTCCCCAGCCACTCTGGGTGGCTTCCATCAAATATTAAAATACATTTAAAATATCACAGATTAAAAACTTCCCTAAAAAACTCCTGCTAGTTTGGCAGGAGCAGGGACCGAACAACGGGAGCTCACCTCGTCGCGGGGATTCGAACCGCCGACCTTCGGATCAGCAAGCCCTAGGCTCTGTGGTTTAACCCACAGCGCCGCCGGCGTCCCATTACTCTATGCTTAGCTCTCTTTATAATGCAATTATTTCTGTACTGGGGTCAGTTTCAACTGAATCTGGGTGGATTCTAACTATCACATCACAGCCACTGCCAAGGCAGTGCTTTAAGCTGCTTTAAGGGACACAGCCCAGTCACTGTGGGCTTTTGGCACGAATTGCTGGCAAGCAGGCCTCCTCTCGCCTGGGTATACTTTTGCAAAAAGCCCTGTTGGTGCCATAAATTCCGCAGCCCATGCCAATGGATGCATGCACATGTTTGGAAGGCGACTTCTTTCAAAGAACAAACAAAACCACTGCAACCTAAAGAGAATCTCTTGAGGATGGAAACACCAGAAAGCACACACAAATGCTAGAGGGACACTCGAATGGTGGAGGACTCTGGAAATTTCCACGGCCGGCATGTACGTGCACAGTTCCGAACACGGCAACTGTGCATTGACCATGAGGATGAATTATCAGTGGCTAATAGCTATCGCAGGTGGCGCTGTGGGTTAAACCACAGGGCCTCTTGGGCTTGCCGATCAAAAGGTCGGCGGTTCGAATCCCCGCGACGGGGTGAGCTCCCGTTGTTCGGTCCCAGCTCCTGCCACCTAGCAGTTCGAAAGCATGTCAAAGTGCAAGTAGATAAATACAGGTGAAACTCGAAAAATTAGAATATCGTGGAAAAGTCCATTTATGTAAGCAATTGTTTTCATTAGCTACTGGAGTTTAATATATGAGATAGACTCATGACATGCAAAGCGAGATATGTCAAGCCTTTGCTTGTTATAATTGTGATGATTATGGCGTACAGCTGATGAAAACCCCAAAGTTGAAATTGTTAATTTGGGGTTCTCATCAGCTGTACGCCATAATCATCACAATTATAACAAATAAAGGCTTGACATATCTCGCTTTGCATGTCATGAGTCTATCTCATATATTAGTTTCACCTTTTAAGTTGAATTACTGAAAGAAACGAACCTTTCCATGATATTCTAATTTTTCGAGTTTCACCTGTAGGTACTGCTCCGGCAGGACGGTAAACGGTGTTTCCGTGCGCTGCTCTGGTTTGCCAGAAGTGGAAGGTGTCTGCAGACAAATGCTGGCTCCCTCAGCCTATAGAGCGAGATGAGCGCCGCAACCCCAGAGTTGTCCACAACTGGACCTAATGGTCAGGGGTACCTTTACCTTAACCTTTAATAGCTATCACCGCTAAATAGAACACCCATGGTCAGAGGCAGCGTGCAACTAACACTGGGAAACAAAGTGCTTAGACAGGCTGTTGCTTTCATATCCTGCTTGGCCCATGGGCTTCCTGGAGGAATCTGCCTGGGAAAGAGGGTTCTGCAACAGAAAGAACATTTGGCTATTGCCTCCAGCACAACTCTGCTTATCTTCTGATATACTGTATTTTCCCTTGTATAAAACGCCCCCATGTATAAGACAGACCCCTATTTTTTCGGACTCCAAATTAAGGAAATGGGGTAAGATTGCCCAGAGTTCTTGAGGTTTTTTTTGGGGGGGGAGGGATTGCCCAGAGTTGTTGAGGACTGCCGCCAATCACTGACCCGCCTGACTGCCGCTGCCAATCGCACGCCTCGTTGAAGCCCCCAATCGTCTGCCCGCTCGCCGCCAACAGCCGCCAATCGCCCGCCCACTTGCCGCAGCAACAGCCAATCATCAGCAGGCCTTGCCGCAGCCACCAATCACCCGCCCAATCGCCGCTTACAATCTCCTGCTCGTGGCCACCACCAATCCCACATCCCCCCTCTGCAGTCAGTGTGTAAGACGAGCCCCTAATTATCACAATTTGTTATAATAATAATAATAATAATAATAATAATAATAATAATAATAAACCTCGTCTTATACACGGAAAAATACGGCATGTAGTTTCATAGCTCAGTTTGCACACAGCATATATCAGCAGCAATATATACATGGACATATAGAGGAAAAGAAACGACTGCAGAAACTTTTGTCTGCAGACTTTAACAATGGCTTCCTTATTTCAAAAACCGAAGCACAGAAATGTACACAGTGGGAGAATTGCCGCACACTCACTCTAAAAATCAGACACAGTAGCCAGCCCAGGTGGTCTTCATCTTAAGCAATACAGAACCCAGGGAGAGCGTTGCAGCTGTTTCCAGTTCACTGTCATCTTAATCATCATTGTGCGTGTCCTCCTCCACCACTTCGTGCATTAAGACTTTCCATCACTGTCTAACAAATCTTTTGCAGCAAGCAGCATGTAATAATTGCCAGGGGAGATCTCTTGGTTGCTCCATACTGACCTCACGCTTATGAGGTCACCTGGTCAACCGAAGTATTTATTTTGATATAGATGGGAGAACGAGGCCTGACATCCCTGCTTAATCATGCTAATCACTGTAGGAAAGAACTCAAGATTGGAAATGGCTTGGGAAGGGCTTTGCACTTTGCTTCTCCATCCGGGGGGGCAGTGTCATGTTGTTATCTGTGTCCACAACCTCTCCATCACCAGCACCTGCTGGGAATAGGAATATCTGATTTTTTTTTACTATAATTCCTGTGCTGCATTGCAGACAGACTCAAAGGCAATTTGGTTTGCCAGTTGCGATGGATTTTGTTAAGGGGGAAGCTCATCGTTCAGCAGGCATGCTCTGCCATTGACAGGCTCTGTGCCAATTGGGGGGAAGGAAGTTTTAGTTGTGATGGCGGATTACAGTTAACAGTTTGTCTGTTCAGCCTGCGGTAACTGTGGCTGAGAGCGCTGGCCCTCTTAAGAACGTGAAAGCCAACACTCTCTGGTATGGCCTCAAACGAAGGAATAATATACAAGTCGTACCAAAGCCTAGAATGCTTCTTTCTCAAGATTCTCTGCAGACTCTGCAGATTCTCTGTAGACCTCTACATTCTCAATATGCACAATATGGTGAACTGTGTTCTAAGGAATGAAAACAGTACATTAATGGGCTTTCCAGAGAATCATTATATTGCACCAAAAATAAGAAATAAAAGTGGATAGCTGCCTTGCAATCCAAATCTCCCCCCCCCTCCCCAAGTTTGTGCATTTCCCAGCTTTCAAAAACAGCAACGTTTTGATGCTTACAAAATGTGAATCTCCTTCCCTTCCTCACCCACCACCAGTGAGATGAATACTGGTGGAACAACAAATTCAAAGTTTTATCGTTCGTTTTGTGGTATTTATTTAGTATTAATGTAAGGTAAAGGTAAAGGGGCCCCTGACCATCAGGTCCAGTCGTGTCCGACTCTGGGGTTGTGGCGCTCATCTCACTCTATAGGCCGAGGGAGCCAGCGTTTGTCCGCAGACAGCTTCGGGTCATGTGGCCAGCATGACAAAGCCGCTTCTGGCGAACCAGAGCAGCACACGGAAACGCTGTTTACCTTCCCTGCTGGAGCGGTACCTATTTATCTACTTGCACTTTTGACGTGCTTTCGAACTGCTAGGTGGGCAGGAGCTGGGACCGAGCAATGGGAGCTCACCCCGTGGCAGGGATTCGAACCGCCGACCTTCTGATCAGCAAGCCCTAGACTCTGTGGTTTAGCCCACAGCGCCACCTGGGTCCCTAGTATTAATGTACGCTGCAGTAAAACCTTTCTGACCTTACATGTATGTAGCATGCTGGAAAGGTGTGTCTGTGTGTGTGTGTTGTTTGAGGAGGGAAATACTCTAAATTGCTTGCTAGATAGGCTTGCACTTTCGCTATGCAAGGGACTGGCCTACAAACAAGATTTTTGCAGGTTCTCTTTTGAACAACTCTGACTCTTTAATTAATCTTCAAGCCATTAACCATTCATTTAAAATGCCACTTACGAAATCTTCATTTTGCACATTATCAGCTGGTTTGCAAATAGCTATCCATGAGCAGAGGCGTAATGATCTCTCTCTCTCCCATTCTTAGAGCTTACCAAGCTCATAGTCAATTTTGGCTTCTTAATTACCCGCACACATATTAGCATTTAAAATTAAATGGCAGATTTTTTTAAAAAAATATTATATGCCCCCGCACAAAAAAAAATTAACATTCTTATTACTGTGCTGCCTGTTAAAGGGACCACAACCCACTTTTGGTTAAAGGGCACTTTGGCACTTTCCCCCCACGACAAATATATAGAGAGAGAGAGAGAAAGAGAGAAAAACAACAACATTGTGGAGAAGCGTAACATTGCATTTAGGAAGAAAACAACCACCTGTTCAGAAATGGATTTGAATCAGAGTTCTAAATTCCTGTTCAGGCTTGAATTTAGCGGCTGAACTTGGGCATCACATCAAACCCAATGTAAGAAAGCTAAACGATAGTTTGGCTTTATATCCAGATCGACAAACCATTGTCTGCAACCAGCCAACAAACCAGAAACAGCAGGGCCGGCCCAACACATTTTGCCGCTATTGGCAAAATGAACCAATGCCCTCCAACCAGATCTGGGTCCCTGCCCCAGCGCCGCTGCAGCCTCGCCACTGCAACTGTATCCTTACCTGCGGCCGCACCTGCATCACGACACAGTGGCAAGGGCTCAACAACAAGAGCAATGGCGCTGGGATGTTGTTGCGGGAAGCCCCAGCAGGGCTGGGTGTGGTGCACTGGTGGGGGTGCCCGACCCTGAGGACTTCAGGTGGGATAACCAGAAACTCACCCAGGGCCGAGCAGGGCATGGCAAGCAGTCCAACGAGGGGTCAGTCCGGCAGGGAGCAAGGCAGGAAGCAGTACAGGTCGGCATCAGGTACAAGGACACAGGCAGGCACACGGTAGCAACTGTGGTGCTCATGCAACTTGGGGCTGGGGCTGGCTGGCTTTTATCTGCCCCGAGGCATAGGTTGGCCCTGATCTTCTGGTGACTCGCCTCTCCTTCTGGCCTGGAGGTGAGCACTCCTCCTGCAGGAACTTAGTTGATTTCGCTTATCTGCCCTTCGCCTCTGCAGCTCAGGAGAGGCTGGTGGGTTACTGGACCCAGGGGCAACCTCAGCTTCCTCTGCGGGGCTGGGAGTGGAGGACCTGCAGGCAATGGGTCCTCCATGCCATCAGGAGCCAGAGCAGACTCAGCTGATGCCTGCACCTGAGGATCCAGCACAGGTGAGGACCCTTCAGACTCAAGCCCTGGCCCTGGCTCAGCTGGTTCTGGAGGCGGGGAATCCTGTGCAGGCTGGAATCTCTCAGGTTCAGCATCCGAGTCTGAATCCCAGGCCATCACAGGCGGGGAATCCATACGCCACCTGAGGCAAACGGCTTCCCTGGCCCACCCCGGAGAAACAGAAGCCATGGCTCGAAGTGGGTCTGCATCATTTGCTTGTAAATTCTTAACTTCAAACTATGGGTTGGGATCAAAATGATGGTTAGCAGAAACCATGATTTTGGAGCAATGTCTGAACTGTGTGGTTTTAAGTTAAGTACACACATCGTTGTTTTCCCGGTGTTGCCGGTGCTAGAATTCTAGCCGGAGGTGTAATATTCACAACTGCACATTTCCTATGCCAGCAGTTAAGAGTCTTATTTTGCGCTGCTCAGCCTTTAATTTTTTCTGAAGTGAAAAATTAAAGGCCGCACTCGTTACTTCCTGCGTCACCTTCCACCTGCATTGGAAAAATGTGGGAAATGGATTCGGCTAACAACAAGAACCATTCACACACTGCATTTTACCCACTTTTCCTTAGTCAGGTATCAATATCCATTTTGGTAAAATCCCATGTGGCATTAAGTCGAAGACTGTAAAGCACTTTCTTCAGCTAAGGCCGAGAAACAGTAGGATTCACCTCATGCACTTGTATTGCTCCCTTCCTCAAATAAGCAGCACCAACGTAATAAAGAGATGGACAAGCCTAGGATGTTTAAGTGCTAAATCGTAATGTTACCAAGCATATCTGACACTTCTAGGGTGTGTGTGTGTGTGAGTGAGAGAGAGAGAGAGAGAGATCCTATGTAATAGAAAACTGGTTTGGTAAAGGAGTTGTGAGGTTTGGAGCTTTCAGGGTTAAAGAAGCTCAACAGTTCGCCCCTCCCACAGGGAGGAAGATGTGTCACAACATCCAGGGTATCTGCTGTATGCGATGTCTTTGTGATTTATGTGACGTACCGTTTATTTCCTGTTCAGTCTTACTTTCACTTTTGACTGAATCGGAGTGGAGATGTAGTCTGAATCTCCGGGAAAGTGTCCGCGATTTATATGTCTGTAAATAAAGTGTGCTTACTTTGAAACAACCCAGACGTTGTGGGAGTTTATTTGCTGGCACGAAAGGCACACATACCGTTGAGCAAGAAGAAGAAGTTTGAAGTTTGAAAAACTCTGCAAAAGCACTGGAGAAGCAGGAAAACGCAGAGGAAGCGTAGCTGGACACCACTCCAAGTGCTAAACTGGTTTTGAGGCTTTTCCAGTTAAAACCAAAAGCCCAACAGGAGTACATTTAATTTTCTTTTTGTGCACGAAAGAAGAATGAGGGGAAAGAAGGATTCTAACACATTGTTCAAAGTTTAGACCCGTGGTTCCCAATGGGGGGAATGTTCCCTTTGACTTGCATTTGCAGCATGGACATAGCGTCCCAGGTTGCCTCCTGTGTTATCCTGAATTCCTTCCTCTCCTTTCTTGCCCTCTCTCCTTTTTTTTACACTCTTTTATTTCCTTGAGTGACCTTTTGACTGTCTCTTCCAAATTCTGTATTTTATTTTTGTTGTCCTGTATTGTCTTTGTCAATTCCTTGTTCTCCTCAGCTAGTTCAGATACCTGTGTTTTCAACTCTGTAATTGATTTTGTATTAATTTCTATTCTTCCATTCATTTTGTCATTTTTCCCCTCTATTCCTTTCATGTTATTACTCACTTCCATTTTTAAATCATTAAATTCTTTCCTCATTTCTCCAATGTCCCCTCTGAGACTCAAAATTAAGTCTTTAACTTCCATTTCTTGTTCTAAACCCGAGATCCTTCTTCCTTGTTGATTATATAACCCACTTTGGTTGTATTTTGTTGTTGTTAATGGCCTTTTAGGCTTCCTCCACGTGAATAGGAGTTCACTTCTTGAATAATAAGAATTATATGTCAACGGGAGGGGAGGGGTAATCAGGATTTTAGAGATGCTTAGGCGGCGCATGGCCAAAAAAAGGTTGGGAACCACTGGTTTAGCTCTCTGGAAGACCGGGGGTTCCTGGCTCTACTACACAAAATGGAGTGTGGAATTTGCCAGTTTGAGGAGTAGGGGTTTAGAGAGAGCCAGCCTGGTGTCGGGGTTAGTGTGCCCAACTGAAACATGGGATACCAGGATTCCAACCCCAAACTCATCCACGAAGCGCGCTCGGGCCAATCACTGCCTCTCAGCCTAAATTTACTCTCAGGGCCGTTGTGGTTGGAATTAAATGAGGAAGGGGGAGAACCATGTATGCCACCTGGCACTCTTGGAAGGAAAGGCGAGGTGTAAACTCAATGGAAAGATAAAACAATAGAAGGAAAGATGGAGGCATGCATGGCACAAATCTCTGAATTAGTGGAAGTGCTTGGTGAACATGCACGAGTCAGATGATTGGTTAGAGCATGGTGCTGATAATGCCAAGGTTGCAAGTTCAATTCCCATATGGGACAGCTGCATATTCCTGCATTGCAGGGAGTTGGACTTGATGATCCTCAGGGTCCCTTCCAACTCTATGATTCTATGAGTTCCATGAGTTCAACAGGTAGCATCTCTCTAAAGCCAGTATTTTTCCACCCCAGTTACTTTTGTGATGGGATTAAGTCTACAGCAGAGAGGCCTCTACCACAGTGCCTCGGTTCCTCCATGAGGTCTCAAAGAAGACAGCCTTAGTTGATAGAATGCAAAAACCCACCAAGCTATTTAAGCTCAGGTAACTGTGACCCAGGTGGCGCTGTGGGTTAAACCACAGAGCCTAGGGCTTGCTGATCAGAAGGTCGGCGGTTCGAATCCCTGCCACGGGGTGAGCTCCCGTTGCTCGGTCCCAGCTCCTGCCCACCTAGCAGTTTGAAAGCACGTCAAAGTGCAAGTAGATAAATAGGTACTGCTCTGGCGGGAAGGTAAATGGCGTTTCCGTGCGCTGCTCTGGTTCGCCAGAAGCAGCTTAGTCATGCTGGCCACATGACCCGGAAGCTGTCTGCGGACAAACGCCGGCTCCCTCGGCCTATAGAGCAAGATGAGCGCCGCAACCCCAGAGTCGGATACGACTAGACCTGATGGTCAAGGGTCCCTTTACCTTTACCTGTGAATTTTACAGACTGCAAATCATCCTCCAGTTACACACACTGGGATCCTATTAAACTAAACCAGGGATAAGGCATAAGGAATGCGTATGCAGGATACAGGTTCACACTGCATGCTTTCGACAGAAGGGATTAACACTATACTGGTAAACATACGATTTTAGCCCTTGCATTTGGGATTATTTCTTGGGTTTTGATGTATGGAAAGGCTTCTAATTATTGGAACGGCTTTGACAGTAATGTCCTATAATGAGTAGGACTTTAAAACCGGGCACTTTGTAGAGGGAGCTATGACTAGCTGTACGTCAGTATGAGGTACACTGATCAAGCCACAGAGATCTTTCATTATAAGATGCCTCATAATTTTATAAAATCATTAAAGGGATGATAATACATTTTTCACCGGGGAAAATAAGTGATTGCATGAGTTTTAATTCAATCCTCTATGGTAATGGCCCATGACTGGAATTCTAAGACTGAGATGAAGTAATCTGGGTTCTGTTTGTTGAAGCTAAACGACTAAACACGAGCGCTGTGCACAGACACCCCCCCCCCATTCTGATTCGTGGCCTCAGTTTGTAAATCCGGATTGGACCTGATTCAGTCTGGACTGGTTTGGACCTGATCCTATTGGCCCTGGATCATGATCCGGAAAATACAAATCTCTAGAAATCCCGTTGAATTGCATAGCCAAACCAAAATGGCAATAACTTTCTTGTTGTTGCCCACATAAGTCCATACTATTTACTGTCCCTTTAACCAAAAATAGGACTAGTGATAGCGCTGACAAACAAATTATACGAACCTTAGTAACAACCATTCATTTTTTATTCTTCCATCATAGGTGCCAACTCCCTGGGGCCCTGTGTGCCCAAGCACCCAAAAAACACCCCACGAAGGGGCCAGGCACCCACAAATTTCGGTGTCAGTGCCATGCACACCGCATGCCACCCACGACTCCGGGCTCCCACGGTCGCAGGGCCAAGCTGGCACTCCTGTCTTCTAATTTGTCCAGCTGTTTGTTTTGCTTACACTTTCACATACTGCCTCCACCTCCAAGTGGTGTCACCATTTATTGTAACATGCAGGCAGGGGCGTAGCAAGGGGTGCGGGCTGCCCCGGGTTCCATAATGGAGGGGGTGACATATTATCAAGGAACAATTTTTTTTTGAAAATGCCTGCTCCAAAGGTCTTATCTTACTATACTAGGGATTATATAGCTATATATGAAATTTCATGCATATCGGTTAATATCTTGACCCTCCTCCACCAAAATAGCTGTTCACTTGGCTGTTTTCCTATGTCATGAAGGCTGAAATTTCAGTTCAGAGAACACTTACTGTTCCCAACCCTAACCCTGTGGAAAGCCATCTAATTAGACTTTAATTTGATTTTGAGATGTTTTTAGGAGGTAATTTAATTATTGTTTGATTTTATACCAATGTTATGTATCTGATGTTAGCCACCCTGAGCCCGACTTTGGCTGGGGAGGGTGGGATATAAATAAAAGTTTTTTTATTATTATTACTTGTTATTATTCCTTTGTAAGAAAATATGAAATAACGTAAAACCATTTTTGCGGGGGGGGGGAATCAATGGGGGTTGACAAGAAATTTTCCGCACCGGGTACCACCTGACCTTCCCATGCCGGGGGGGGGGTGACAATTTTTTTTTTGCCCCCGGGTACCAATTTACCTTGCTACGCTCCTGCATGCAGGAAGTCTAGTCAAGCTCTCTATTTTTATTTTTATTTTGTATTATCAAATGCCAACTTTCAGAATCTCGTGGTGATGGCTCCACAACTGGGCCTGGGAATCTGTGTTTTCTTTTTTTAACTCATGGGGGTGGGATACTATATTTCTTACTGCTATCAACCTGGAAGCTTGACAGTAAGGATTAAAAATGGCTCCTCTCTCCCTACTTGGTTATTGGAAAGGCCCTGAAAGGCAATCTGTCTTGCAAAGCCACGCTCTACATTCTGCATAAAAGTGCCATGATTCTCAGTCCTCCCTCCAACTTAATTGAAAGCGCATAATATCACACAACAGGGGAAATGTAAACTGTAAGCATACATAGTAAATCACTGCATATGGTACAAAAGCTGGTTGCCAATGGCGCCGAATGATCATGGGGGGCAAAAAAAAACCACAATTTGAGCACACAAGTCTTTTATGCTGCAAAACAACAAGTTCTTCAGCGCAGGAAGGGGGAGGGAAGAACCCACTTATTTGGTGGCGCCGCAATTGGATTGGAGTCAGGTCAATTCTGTCAATTTTGTGAAGTAGAAGCCTTTCAATAACGATTTCGATTTCATCATGACCTTGAGCAGTGGGACTGGGAACTGGTGCAAATGTAAAGCGAATATTGTGTTCGCATTTAAACAAATTTCCCCCGATCGTTCGCAGTAACTCAGCCAACCTGAGTAAAATTGCAAAAGCGCTGAAGCAAAGTTATAATCTGGATCTCTCCTCTTGTAAAAAGTGGATTTGGGAATGGAAAAAAATCTGAAGCTTAGCTTCTTGACATTCCGATCATGAAACATTTCGGCTGTTTAATTTCACCACCTCTCAGTACTTTGTCATAACATCACAGTTTGTGATGGTGTTGCAGGGCTACAGCCATTCGTGTATGCTATCCAAAGTGGTAGAATCATAGAATCATAGAGTTGGAAGAGACCACAAGGGCCATCCAGTCCAACCCCCTGCCAAGCAGGAAACACCATCCAAAGCATTCCTGACAGATGGCTGTCAAGCCTCCGCTTAAAGACCTCCAAAGAAGGAGACTCCACCACACTCCTTGGCAGCAAATTCCACTGTCGAACAGCTCTCACTGTCAGGAAGTTCTTCCTAATGTTTAGGTGGAATCTTCTTTCTTGTAGTTTGAATCCATTGCTCTGTGCCCGCTTCTCTGGAGCAGCAGAAAACAACCTTTTCTGCTCATGCTCTGGTAATATGCTCATGCGACAAACCTTGCAGAAAGGGCATTAGTCACAAAACCAGCCCACCCTCAGAGACTGATGGAACCTAGTACAATATGTTCCTGAATGTCCTGCCTTTTGAAGTCAAGCCTTCATTGTATTCCTTTTGGTGCCTGCTAAAAGCATTCTTGTTTAGGCAAGCCTACCCCAGATTCTTAGAAAGTTGAGGTAATCTTGAACTCTTTTAGTATTTTAACTTTTGTATGTTTGTAAAGTGTGGTTGTGATTTTTTCCTTGATTTTACTGTTTTATCTTCTGCAAACAGCTTTGAGGATTTTTAACAACCAAGCGGTGTACAGTTGTACCTCGGTCATCAAACGGAATCCATTCCGAAAGTCCATTCAAATTCTGAAAACGTTCGGAAACCACGGCACGGCGTCCGATTGGCTGCAGGAGCTTCCTGCACTCAACCGGAAGCCGCGGAAGCCCCGTCACACGTTCAGCTTCCAAAAAATGTTTGCAAACCAGAACACTCACTTCCGGGTTTGCGGTGTTCGGGAGCCAAAACATTAAAGTCGCAAGGCGTTCGACAACCAAGGTACGACTGTAGAAATTTTATGACATAAACAAACTAACGACATGCTATTTTGTTACACCTGTAAATACTTGCAGATGCATTAATTTCCATGATATGAATTATTACCTCTCCACAGGAGCATGCTGATGAAGCGGCTTGTTTATCCTGGCATACAGTCCTTCAAGGTGGTCCCTGTCCACTGGCACTGGACGGCTGTCACACCCAAAGTTTTCCGACACAGGTGGAGAAGACGGCCTGTAAGAACTGGGAGATGGATACATTTCTCGGAAGTGATTGACTTGTGCGTAATTGGGGTCTGTCTCGTCGTCGTCAATATCAGGCGGAGGGCCCACGGGGCCAGGGGAATACTCGGCAAGCCCCCTGGCCTGCTTCTGCCGCAGCTCCTGATGTTTCGCACCAATCCTAGGAGACAAAACAACGAAGCTCAGCGTCTGCATCTACCGAAGCGAAGCATGCCTACTTCCGGAGGCAACAGTTGTTTTGCGTAGACAACAAAAACCACAGCTAGAACCTTAGGAAACATCTCACACTTTATAATCATGCTCCAGAATTTAACGCAACATATACCAAGCAAGCATGTCGATCATAAGCCCACCACGATTCGCAACAGACAAGCGCCCAAGCGCCATCCAAGTATTTGCAACAGGGTGACCCATAGCCTAACTGCACAAACATGCATTACTTTGAAGAAGAAGAAGAAGAAGGAGAAGGAGAAGAAGAAGAAGAAGAAGAAGAAGAGGAGGAGGAGTTTGGATTTGATATCCTGCTTTATCACTACCCGAAGGAGTCTCAAAGCGGCTAACATTCTCCTTTCCCTTCCTCCCCCACAACAAACACTCTGTGAGGTGAGTGGGGCTGAGAGACTTCAGAGAAGTGTGACTAGCCCAAGGTCACCCAGCAGCTGCATGTGGAGGAGGGAGACGCGAACCCGGTTCCCCAGATTACGAGTCTACCGCTCTTCACCACTACACCACACTGGCTCTCTTTGAAGATTATGAAAAAGACATCTCCATAACAGGTCCATATTAAATGCCTGATGAAAAGTAACTCCTTTTTTTGCATCTGAATTAACAGATAACATTATCGGTGCCACTTCCTCTCATTTGTGAGAAGTGCAGTAATGTGGGCATATAAATGCAAAAGGGGGCTTGGTTTCCCGAAGAGTCAAAAAGACCAGAGTCAGTTCACTAGGGATTTTTGGACCCCCCCTCCCCCACTTAAGTGGGGGGGACATCATATACCTCATTATACAGAGGCTAGGGACAGAGTAAGACAGGGGAGAAATGAATAGAAGCCTGACAGAGATGAATTGGTACATATAAGTGAATTAAAGACTATTACTGGCAGTACTCCACTGTGATAAAGCCTTAAGTGGTATTACAAAATGCTGCTGCTAATCAGTGCCATTGTGTAATCTGCTGGGAATAGGAACGGTAAAAACATACCCAGGTATAATTTCAAACCTCGCCAAATTCAGATGATTCAACATTTGCTTTGCAACTGAAAACTTTAAACAAGGCGCTATTAATATGAAACTTAAACGTTCAGCTGCCACACTCCATAATTAAAGCAACGGAAAAGATCACAGCGGCAAGATGAGCCCCGGTACACGGAGAGCAGGGAATGAAAGGCGAGAGACGGATTAAAGCAGAAGGAAAGCTGCCAATTAAAAAAGCAAGGCTTTACCCACCATTATTAAATTCTGGAGAACAGAAGATGCTCCTGGAAGCAAGTAGGTGCAGAGGATGTATGAAAAGAATGGCGAGAGAATAATAATTTTTTTTTAAAAAAAAACCCATCAACGTTTGAAGTTGGAGAAAAATCAAGAATCAGTACATGAGTAACTTTCGATGGCAAATTAGGGAAAACACACACACACACACACCAAGAATTGGGTAAACTAGGTAGAGAGGACGGAAAATACCGTATTTTTCACTCCATAGGGCACACCGGACCATAGGGCGCACCTCATTTTTAGAGGAGGAAACAAGAATTTTTTTTCTGGTTTTCCTCCTCTAAAAGCCCTGTTTTTTTGAGGATCAGCTAAAAGTTTTGCAGCTTTTTTGCAAAGGGAAAAGCCCTGTTTTTTTGAGGATCAGCTAAAAGTTTTGCAGCTTTTTTTGCAAAGGGGGAAAAGCAAAGAGGAAAAGCCCCGTTTTTATGGGGTTCAACTCACATTTCTGCAGCTTCTAAAGGAAAGGGAGCCTTTTCTACAGTTTCCAGACAGATAATCTAATCAGCCAGTCACATGTCGCTGGGGAAACAAACAACCTCCCTCTGCAGCACATTCAACAATGGAGGCCTGGGCAAGAGGGCGGGGCTGAAAGGGAGCCAGGGACTCTTATCTCTCTCCCGATCTCTTGCTGATCAGCTGCTGAGCGGGGTCCTTTCAACACCCCCTTTTCTCTTTGTAAAATAAAAAGCATGATCCTCTTTTGGCCCCTGGGCAATTCAGCTCCAGGGACCACCATTCGCTCCATAAGACGCACAGATATTTCCCCTTACTTTTTAGGAGGAAAAAAGTGTGTCTTATGGAGCGAAAAATACGGTAGATGCCTCTAGAAAATGAACACAAATGAGAAGGCATGAAGACATTAATGCTTATACAATGCTTGCTACCCAGTAAATGCAAAATTATTATACCCCAGTGTCTTTCACTAAGAATGAATGTGAAATCACTGGACTTCTTCCTATATTAGAGGCTATAGGTATATGCCAAGGATTGTGTACATCTAAAATTGAAGATGTGGACATCGTGTAAAAGAGGTTTGCAACCCGTGTTATCATGGCACAAGGTTAGATAGCCTTGGTCAGCTCCAGTTCTCTGTAAGTTGTAAACTCAGTTAGAAACTTGGGTTTAGTGTTGTGTGAATAGCCAGAGCTCAAACTGCAAAACCTGACGATGTTACACGTCGGTTTCTCATTCAGTGCTGGGAAACCGGAGGCAAACGCAGGTCCCTAACGCATGCAGAGACAGATAACCCCATGTGTATGTTCGCCATACACAGGGATCCATAAATCTTGAGGGAAAGTGGAGTGGGGAAGAGAGAATCGCAGCTAAATGTTCACTTTGATTGTGCAAATACATCATATGTGCAACAAAAATGCCGCCTCGAGGAAAGAACTCTGGATCTTCTGTATTAAAGAAGTAACAGCAGTGCTTTTTTATAAGGCCTTTCTAGACAAAATAAGTTTATCTCTTAAACCCATTTACTGAATTCCCTGCCTTTAGACCTATAGACAAGTTCTTTCTTGAACACTTCAAAAATCTTAGCTAGCCATTCTGATCTCCCCTCCCCCTTCCTATCATCTTCATAGTCACCCGAGAACCCCTCATGGTAGCAGGATACCACAGCCCATCAGGATTTCGTATGGGCTGCAGGATTGCGCAGTCTCTCTCCCAGTGTCAGGGTTGAGCCAGATGAGGAGGAGTGGTGGCAAGCCCCCCCTGGTGAGGCTGCACCCACGGAAGAACCTGGGGAAATGGAGGAGTTCATACCTGGAGAAGACTGGTGGCGGCACTCCTCGGAAGAGGAAGAGTCAGATGGAGAGGGGGAAAGACCAGAACAGGAGGAGGAGGAAGTCGAGCCAGAATCAGGCCCTTGTGAGGAGAGAAACAGCCCTTCCCCTCCTCCCTTCTCAGCTGTAGAGCGTAGAGCTGAGAGACGCAGGGAACAATTAGAGGCAGCTGCATCTCGTAAGAGACGTGGTTGCAGGCCAGCTACTTAACAAAGGCTAGCTCCTCCCTTCACTAGCACCTGCAACTGACATGCTGAGTGCGTGGTTGCTCTTGCTCGTTCTGTTCCTGACTCCTGGCTTGTTCCTGACTCCTGGCTTGTTCCTGACTCCTGGCTTGTTCCTGGCTCCTGGCTTTTCCCTGACTGACTTGGCTGGTTCCTGACTTGGACTGTTCTGACTTCGGCTTCTCCTGACCCCATACTGATACCTGACTTCGGCTGGCTTCTGACCCGGACTGTTCGACCTTGGCTTATCTGACTGACTGCTGCGCTACAGCACGCCAACTTGTTGGCGCCCTAACACCCAGCTCCCGATCTGCTTTGAAACTAGTTTCCAAACCCTGCTTAATAAACAACCCAAGTTATGTGGGATATCCAACATTCTTAACTCTAATTAATACATTAAGGGGTTAAGACCACAGAGTAAGTTATCCTGCCAGGCTTAGCTAGGTCACCCCTCCTCACTTTGGGATGAAGCCTTTGTTCTTTCATTCAACCATGTGAACTCTACCAGCAAGACAAAATAAAATAAAAAATTCCTTCCAGGAGCACCTTAGAGACCAACTAAGTTTGTTCTTGGTATGAGCTTTCGTGTGCATGCACACTTCTTCAGATACACTGAATGTGCATGCACACGAAAGCTCATACCAAGAACAAACTTAGTTGGTCTCTAAGGTGCTCCTGGAAGGAATGTTTTATTTTATTTTGTTTTGACTATGGCACACCAACACGGCTGCCTACCTGTAACTCTACCGGCAAGGTCTAAGCTGGGTGCTTAGGACCTAAGCAAGCCACATTTGCGTTTCTATACCAATAATTTAGAAACTCTTGCCATTTTGGAATCTTAAGTTACGCTGCCTATGTTTTCTTGCTATGCGGAAAAACACATGAACCTGACCTTTGGAGAGTTTGTAAGTAAACCTTTTTTTTTTAACTCACCAAACGTGTGGTCTTTTTCTATGCTGGGAACTTTGGAAGCGACTTAAAAGGGGATGTTTTAAAGGTCGAACAGCCTGCATTTCCATGCTTTACTTTGCTGCATGTTTTGTGATTTTAAATCTCTGTCGGGGTTTTCTCACCAAAGAATACCAGCCCCAAACCTGGGTGTAGGGCATTCTCCTTTTATGACGCCGTACTACATTTTCCCTTTTACCGAAACCCAACAAGTTAGCCCTAACCGATGGTTAAGGGCGGGCGCCAAAATGGGGGTCCCATGCAGAAGGGAGTGGTTTGGAAAGAAAGCCCATGATCTATTTCCAGTCCTTTAATCATGAGCACAAACACCCTATCCGCAATCACTGTAATTCCCCTGTACAGAATGCTTATTGTTAACTGCAGGCAAAAACACGCCTCCAGGATGGTAGGGCTATTTGGGGGGGGGGGCATTCTTCAGATGCAAGTAATCCCCAGAAAGTTGCAAGAGCTGTAAACAAACAAAAATAGGATTAAGGAGAGGCTTTGAGGTTGCCACAGATAAAAATAAAGAATGAACATTTCCTTTTATTTCTATAATGTAACAATCCCTAGCACACAAGTAATTAGTGAACAGATTTAAAAAAAAAAAAAAAATGAAAGAGGCTCAATTCTCCGAGGGTCCCTGAAAGAAAGATGAAAGAAAGATCGCATAACAGCGAGAGAGAAGCAGAGGCCCGGTTTGCCCATTCAATGTCTTGACGGAACAAATGCATGTGGAAAGTTAAAACCTGATCAATTTTTGTCAACAGAAACAATCCTTCCTGAGAGAGTGGAGCCTATGGATCCCATTGCCGGCGAATGCTCACTGCATGGCAACAACCAAGATGGATTTCCATTGCAAATAAAGGTACGAAACATCAATACCAAAGACATTTGTGGGGGGGGGGAGAGGGGGGCAACTGAATGGATGCTCTCTAGCTCTCTCTCTTTCACACAGAGTGCTTTCAAGAGAAATTATTATGTAGAAAAGAAATTATTTTACACACCCCACCATAGGGTTTTGTATACAAATGAAGATTGATTTAAATATATATATATATATCTGTCAGTCAATTGATTGGCGTCTGTTTCTGAATGTTTCTGTCTTCTGCTGTCACGGAATCATAGACTTGGAAGGAATCTCAACAGTCGTCTAGTCCAGGCATGGCCAAACTTGGCCCTCCAGCTGTTTTGGGACTACAACTCCCATGACCCCTAGCTACAGGGGCGTAGCAAGGTAAATTGGTATCCGGGGGCAAATCTTTTTGTCATCCACCCCCCCCAGGCATGGGAAGGTCAGGTGGTACCCGGTGCGGAAAATTTCTTGTCAACCCCCCCATTGATTCCCCCCCCCGCAAAAATGGTTTTACGTTATTTCATATTTTCTTACAAAGGAATAATAACAAGTAATAATAAAAAACTTTTATTTATATCCCACCCTCCCCGGCCGAAGTCGGGCTCAGGGTGGCTAACATCAGATACATAACATTGGTATAAAATCAAACAATAATTAAATTACCTCCTAAAAACATCTCAAAATCAAATTAAAGTCTAATTAGATGGCTTTCCACAGGGTTAGGGTTGGGAACAGTAAGTGTTCTCTGAACTGAAATTTCAGCCTTCATGACATAGGAAAACAGCCAAGTGAACAGCTATTTTGGTGGAGGAGGGTCAAGATATTAACCGATATGCATGAAATTTCATATATAGCTATATAATCCCTAGTATAGTAAGATAAGACCTTCGGAGCAGGCATTAAAAAAAAATTCAAAAAAAATTGTTCCTTGATAATTTGGCACCCCTTCCATTATGGAACATGGGGCGGCCCACCCTCACCCCCCTTGCTACGCCCCTGCCTAGCTAACAGGACTAGTGGTCAGGGATGATGGGAGTTGTAGTCCCAAAACAGCTGGAGGGCCAAGTTTGGCCATGCCTGATCTAGTTCAACCCCTGCAATGCAGGAATTTTTCACCCAACGCGGGGCTCGAACTCACAACCTGAGATTAAGAGCCTCATGCTGACTGAGTTGTATCTGACTGACCAAGATCTGAAGGCCTGGTGTTCAGTTGGCTTCCCTTGAATTATCTCTGCTGATATCAGTTGAGTGTTATATATTTACATCAAGTTAGGGTTGCCATACGACCAGAATTTCCCGGAAACACCCAGAATACTGCAGTGGGAAGCAGTGTCCGGGCAGAAATTGTTGAAATGCCTGGGGAAATCAGGACGCATGGCAATCCATGTCGGCAGTGTCGTTTCTGCCGATTTACCTTAAAAACAGCTCCAAAATCTTCTTTCATCTTCTTCTTTCCATTTTGGGGCAAATGACTTTTTTTTTTTTTTTTGCTGCTGTAGTTCAACAGCTTTGGCCCAAAGTCCCCCAAAACTCAACAACTTTTGTGTCCGGATTTTCACGGCAATCCTAAATCAAGTGAGAATCTTGCCCATTTACGACATAGCTTTTGTGCCAGACATAGGAAAGCCTACAAGTATTACAAAACCTCCCTACTAGTATTAAATATGTATATTTTTGCACTGCAAATCACACTTTCGGAAATGTAACGAAGGAAGGCTATACTGGGCTAACCTCCAGAATTAAGAAAAGAGTTCTTGAAAGGTTACAAGTATGAGAACAGTCAAACTAACAAATTGGATAAGTATCCCACGAGGAGGATGAAGCTGTAACCACGGCTGTTCGTGTTCTGGGAATTTTGATGAAGACGATGCGTCCTTAACAACAGCAACAGCTGGGATAGCTCAGTCGGCACAGAACGAGACTCTTAATCCCAGGGTTGTTTGCCAAAAAATTCCTGCATTGCAGAGAATTGGACTAGATGACCCTCAAGGTCCCTTCCGACTCTACGATTCTATACTATTCATAGATTTGTCTTCTTGATAGATTTGAAATGCAACGTTAAAGAGGATTAATAAAATAAGAGCTCCTGCCTAATTATATTATCCACCCATTAGATCTGTTCAACCAAGGCACAAAGAGAGGAATTCTTTGTGCTTGCTCCCAAGCGGCCTCCTTGCATTGGCATGCCAGCATATGATTTTACAGCTTGTATTGTTGAATATGCCCGTTTTCCACTGCCAGGCAGGCATATTGGATTTGCGTGTCAAGACCCTCAAGCCATCCCCCATTAGAATAAAGAAATTCACACTGGCGCACAATTTTGGTTTAAGGTTAATGGGCAGAATTTAGGCCACAACTTTATTGATCACAGCAAATGTGAGCGGTATTGGCTTAGGCATCGGCAAAAGACTATCTCGGATTCTTGCCCGCTTTGCCGGAAGTCAGTAAGGGTAAACCACCAAAAGAGGGAGCTGCTTCGGGGGAACCCGCCTGCATCTCCCCTGGTGTTCCCAGAGGCCTGGCATGGCCCTAGCCCCTCAACCGGACTTCGGACAGGATCCAGGCCCCAGATTCCTTTAACGGAATACCCTTGGACAATGGAGGGGCAGGCGATGGATGACCTCCCCTCCCCCAGTCATCAATAAGCCAATGCCTAACCACCAAACCTTATAAAGTTGTGATGATTGCCAAGAGGTACTGTATTTTTCGCTCCATGGGGCGCACCTCGTTTTTAGAGGAGGAAACAAGAAAAAAAAAATTTTTTTCTGGTTTTCCTCCTCTAAAAGCCCTGTTTTTTTGAGGATCAGCTAAAAGTTTTGCAGCTTTTTTGCAAAGGGGGAAAAGCAAAGCTCCTTTTGCAAAGGGGGAAAAGCAAAGAGGAAAAGCCCCATTTTTATGGGGTTCAACTCACATTTCTGCAGCTTCTAAAGGAAAGGGAGCCTTTTCTACAGTTTCCAGACAGATAATCTAATCAGCCAGTCACATGTCGCTGGGGAAACAAACAACCTCCCTCTGCAGCACATTCAACAAAGGAGGGCGGGGCTGAAAGGGAGCCGGGACTCTTATCTCTCTCCCGATCTCTTGCTGATCAGCTGCTGAGCGGGGTCCTTTCAACACCCCCTTTTCTCTTTGTAAAATAAAAAGCATGATCCTCTTTTGGCCCCTGGGCAATTCAGCTCCAGGGACCACCATTCGCTCCATAAGACGCACAGATATTTCCCCTTACTTTTTAGGAGGAAAAAGGTGCGCCTTATGGAGCGAAAAATATGGTAGGTGAAAAACCAAAAAGGCTAGTGCCAATCTTCCAAATGGAAAACTTCCTACCCAGTCCCCATCCCAAGACGGGTGACCAACCGAAGTCCAAAGCAAGGCCAGAGGACACCTAAATTAAAGGGAGGGTGGGCGGGTGTTCGGCAGCGCGAAGCAGGTGCTTGGCACATGTCGCGCTGACGCTTTTATACCCCCCACGATCACACCACTCAAAATGATTGGCCAATAGGCCTGGTGTGATCGTGGTGCCACCCCGGCGTGAGGGTATTACTCCACCCACGCCAGGGTGGGGGGAACTGGGTTGAGGGCCTGCCCAGCAACCAGGACCATCTTTTAAGTTGATCCCACTTACTTCATAGGGCCCTGATTGAATCATTCTATAGAATCGTGCATACTGCTAAGCAGATAATGCAGATTCGTTTTAACCACACCAGCACTTCGCTGTGCCACTGAAATAAATAAGACTAAACCAAGAGTAAATGGCTGGACAAACTGCGGCCTTAAGAGAAGGAACAGGTAAGTCAAGTACCATCCATGCATCTGAATGCACACGACACACACAGAGATAGCTTAGTCTGGAGAACATGAGCCTCTAAAACCTCAGGGTTGTGGGTTCAAGCCCCACGTTTGCAAAAGATTCCTGCCCCTTGGGTCCCTTCCAACTCTACGATTCTATGAAAAAAAATCCAGGTTGATAATCATTTATTGTTAGTAGTCCAAGAACCTGGGATTTCTTGCTTAGTTCATTTTTCCTAAGGGACCGCCTCTCCTGGTATGTCCCGTGTAGGACCTTAAGGTCCTCAAATAATAATCTTTTGGAGGTCCCGAGCAACAAAGATGCTAGGTTGGCCTCAACTAGGGCCAGGGCCTTCTCAGTATTGGCCCCGACTTGGTGGAACAGTCTATCACAAGAGACCAGGGCCCTGCGGGATTTGGCATCTTTCCGCAGGGCCTGCAAGACGGAGCTGTTCCACCTGGCCTTTGGGTTGGTTTCTGTTTGATATTTATGCTTCATTCTTTTATTGGTGGGTTATTTGAAAATGAGACTGCAGTTTTAATATTGAATTTTAAATTTGTATTTTAATCTGTTATTTTAAATTGATTGTGTTTATGTTTTTGCTGTGATTTTAATTAGTGTTAGCCGCCCTGAGCCCGGTTCTTGGACTGGGAAGGACGGGGTATAAATAAATTATTATTATTATTATTATTATTATTATTATTATTATTATTATTATTATTATTTTGGGGGATGGCTCAGTAAATACTGCCTGAAGAAAGAACAATATGGGTGTGTATATTATATATATGGTAAAGGACCCCATGACGGTTAAGTCCAGTCAAAGCCGACTATGGGGTTGTGGTGCTCATCTCTCTTTCAAGCCGAGGGAGCCGGCGTTTGTCCACAGACAGCTTTCCGGGTCATGTGGCCAGCATGACTAAACCGTTTCTGGCGCAACGGGACACTGTGACGGAAACCTTCCCACCGCAGCGGTACCTATTTATCTACTTGCGCTGGTGTGCTTTCGAACTGCTAGGTTGGCAGGAGCTGGGACAGAGCAACGGGAGCTCACTCCATCGCGGGGATTCGAATCACTGACCTTCTGATCGGCAAGCCCAAGAGGTCCAGTGGTTTAGAAGAATAGCATGGGAAGGCTATGAGATGCTCTATCAATATGAAGAATGTCATCTTCTGGTCAAGCTCATGCTTCACCCATTTTCTATAGTGGCACCAACTACAATTGCATCATATTTGGACCACTGGTACATTGCTAAACATTTTAAAAGCTGGTGTCAAATCACATGCGAACCACGGAGACTATATTATTATTATTAATAATAATAATATTTGCATACCCACAGATTGCAGGGTGGTTCACAACACAGAAGTACAATATAAAAAACACAGAATACATAACAGAGATAAGAACAAAGGGCACACAGTAATCCTCCCTTCCACAATCTATTTGAGTTAGGGTGTATTCACCCTCCTGCTTCAGGAATGTACCTCCCTTCTGGGTCTCCCTAACAATAAACTCGAATCTCAGTGTGGTTATTCTATGGCAAATACATCCAGCTGCCTGACTGGTTCAGTATTAGCTTTGCTGCTGGGGGAACTGCTAGCCAAACAGATTATTCCCCGGCTGCTGCTATGGGAAAATGTGTGTTGTGGCTCAAAGTGCAGGTTAACGTTTAAGTCATAAGCAGAGCCATTTGTGAGTGCACTTGTTCACAATATTGATCATGCACCAAAATGGACAACCCAAGAGTCCAGGATTCTAAGGATCTCTGCTTTAATTTGAAAGAAAAAAACCCCAAGTTTCCAGCCATTATGTCGGGTAAAAAAATTGCTGCGAGTTTGTGGATTATGTCTGCTGGAAACTCAGACGCCACTGTTTTGCACATATCATTCTTTGCCAAACCTCTGAGGCAGAACTAGTGAAAATCTCTTCTCCTTCCTTTCTGTGCTGGTGGAAGTACCCTCTGGGTCAAAGAGTCTTTGGGCTGCAAAGGGATATGGTTGAATGCAGCCTACAGTGTGTCTCTCTCTCAAGAGGATTATTGTGAAGATAAAATGGAAAAAGCAGAGCCATATATGTCACCTTTAGCTAACTGGAGCAAAGGCGGTCTATGATTGTGATAAATAAACTAACAGCAGGCCCATGGGTGAACGTTAGTGATAGAAAGGAATAAACACATTGCTGTCATTCATAATAATCTTTTGCTAGTCTCATTAATGCTTCTTTAGTTCAACTTCCCCTTCAACAACACCTTGCCGACAAAGGTCCGTATAGTTAAAGCTATGGTTTTCCCAGTAGTAATGTACGGAAGTGAGAGCTGGACCATAAAGAAGGCTGATCGCCGAAGAATTGATGCTTTTGAATTATGGTGCTGGAGGAGACTTGAGACCCATGGACTGCAAGAAGATCAAACCTATCCATTCTCAAAGAAATCAGCCCTGAGTGCTCACTAGAAGGACAGATCCTGAAGTTGAGGCTCCAGTACTTTGGCCACCTCATGAGAAGAGAAGACTCCCTAGAAAAGACCCTGATGTTGGGAAAGATGGAGGGCACAAGGAGAAGGGGACGACAGAGGATGAGATGGTTGGACAGTGTTCTCGAAGCTACTAACATGAGTTTGGCCAAACTGCAGGAGGCAGTGAAGGATAGGCGTGCCTGGCGTGCTCTGGTCCATGGGGTCACGAAGAGTCGGACACGACTGAACGACTGAACAACAACAAGTTCAACTTCCCCTCTTTTACCCCAATGGCTTGTCCTTTATCTATTGCTACATAGTCCCACTCCACCAACAAATTTCACCATGCCTTTTCTTGAAAGAAATAGCAATTGGTCAATTGGTCGCTCCAATGCAAAATATTTGTTTTACATGCATTTTTAAAAATGAATGTCTAGTGTTAACCAATTGTGTTTGATACTGCTGAAGGCTATTATTGACCCAGTTTGGTCAAAGGCATCTTAGAAATTTTAAAATGAATAACATGCAATAAGAGGATTCCTTCCAGTAGCACCTTAGAGACCAACTAAGTTTGTTATTGGTATGAGCTTTCGTGTGCATGCACACTTCTTCAGATACACTGAAACAGAAGTCACAAAAGCAGCTAAAAAAGCCAATGCAATTCTGGGCTGCATCAATAGGAGTATAGCGTCTAGATCAAGGGAGGTAATAGTACCACTATATTCTGCTCTGGTCAGACCTCACCTGGAATACTGTGTCCAGTTCTGGGCACCACAGTTCAAGAAGGATACTGACAAGCTGGAACGTGTCCAGAAGAGGGCAACCAAAATGGTCAAAGGCCTGGAAACAATGCCTTATGAGGAATATGATAGCCATGTTCAAATATATAAAAGGATGTCATATAGAGGAGGGAGAAAGGTTGTTTTCTGCTGCTCCAGAGAAGCGGACACGGGGCAATGGATTCAAACTACAAGAAAGAAGATTCCACCTAAACATTAGGAAGAACTTCCTGACAGTGAGAGCTGTTCGGCAGTGGAATTTGCTACCAAGGAGTGTGGTGGAGTCTCCTTCTTTGGAGGTCTTTAAGCGGAGGCTTGACAGCCATCTGTCAGGAATGCTTTGATGGTGTTTCCTGCTTGGCAGGGGGTTGGACTGGATGGCCCTTGTGGTCTCTTCCAACGCTATGATTCTATGACCCTTATATACTGTATAGTGAGAGGGTCTGGTGACTTCTGTTTCAGTGTACCTGAAGATGTGCATGCACATGAAAGCTCATACCAAGAACAAACTTAGTTGGTCTCTAAGGTGCTACTGGAAGGAATTTTTTGATTTTGTTTCGACTACGGCAGACTAACACGGCTACCAACCTGTAACTAATACAATAAGGCGGATACAGTCCTTTGGCACTTGTCCGATACATTTACTCCTCGCCCAAACACAAACTAAGCTGTGCTTGGGCCAAGGAAAGCTCATTATGCGACACGTATCGCTTTTGGAAACTGAGCCAATTTTGAATGATTTCCTTTAATTTTGCTTAAGTTTGGCATCTGACTTTGGAAGTCAACAAGAAACAAGTTGTACAAGGCACTGATGGTATGGTATGTGGCACTGCAGATTGCAGGGCCAATGCAGAATTCACAAAAACGGCACCCTCCCCCTTTTAGCTCTCAAGGCTTCTGTTGGCTCAGAGAGCCGTCCGTCAGCAGAGGCACACAACTAGATACAACCTTACATGAAATATCTGGAAGAACTTTCAGTAGCTGAAGTGAAACTTATGTCAGCAGAATAAAGCCAATATTTTGTATTTCATAGACTGATACTATGTATGTGTGCTCAAAACCTGGTTTACTATATGCAGCAGAGCCTATTCCCAAGCAGCTGTAAGTAAAGAGTAAACCTAAATAAGTATTTGCAGGGTGGGAGGGGCTGGGAGCAGGGACGTAGCAACGGGGGGCGAGGGGGGCGGGCCGCCCCGGGTTCCATAATGGAGGGGGTGACAAATTATCAAGGAACAATTTTTTTTTTTTTTAATGCCTGCTCCGAAGGTCTTATCTTACTATACTAGGGATTATATAGCTATATATGAAATTTCATGCATATCGGTTAATATCTTGACCCTCCTCCACCAAAATAGCTGTTCACTTGGCTGTTTTCCTATGTCATGAAGGCTGAAATTTCAGTTCAGAGAACACTTACTGTTCCCAACCCTAACCCTGTGGAAAGCCATCTAATTAGACTTTAATTTGATTTTGAGATGTTTTTAGGAGGTAATTTAATTATTGTTTGATTTTATACCAATGTTATGTATCTGATGTTAGCCACCCTGAGCCCGACTTCAGCCGGGGAGGGTGGGATATAAATAAAAGTTTATTATTATTATTACTTGTTATTATTCCTTTGTAAGAAAATATGAAATAACGTAAAACCATTTTTGCGGGGGGGGGGAATCAATGGGGGGTTGACAAGAAATTTTCCGCACCGGGTACCACCTGACCTTCCCATGCCTGGGGGGGTGCGACAAAAATTTATTTGCCCCCAGGTACCAATTTACCTTGCTACGCCCCTGGCTGGGAGGGAAAGGGTGTGACTATGGTAATTTAAGCCCATAGGTAGGCAAACTAAGGTCTGGTGGCCGGATCCGGCCCAATTGCTTTCTAAATGCGGCCCACAGACAGTCTGGAAATCAGCGTGTTTTTACATGAGTAGAATGTGTCTCTTTTATTTAAAATGCATCTCTGGGTTATTTGTGGGGCATAGGAATTTGTTCATTCCCCCCCCCCAAAAATATAGTCCGGCCCCCCACAAGGTCTGAGGGACAGTGGACCGGCCCCCTGCTGAAAAAGTTTGCGGACCCCTGTTTAAGCCCTTTGGGATAGTGGGCTTAAATACGGAAATGGAGTACAGTCGTACCTTGGATCCCAAACGCCTTGGTACTCGGATGTCTTAGCTCCTGAACATCGCAAATCCGGAACTCTTCTGGTTTGCAAACATTCTTTGGAACCCAACGGGGCTTCCACTGCTTCCGATTGGCTGCAGGAGCTTCCTGGAGCCAATCAGAAGCCGTGCTATGGTTTCCGAACTTTTTGGAAGTCGAATGGACTTCCGGAACGGATTCCGTTTGACTTCCGAGGTACGACTGTAGTTGGTCCTAAGAATTCTTCAGTGGAAGACTTGAGAAGGCTCATTAAAAGTAATGGGCTCCTTTGGAAGGAAAAATGGAGTGCCAATTTCAGGAAGGAAGGAAGGAAGGAAGGAAGGGAGGGAGGGAGGAAGGGAGGAAGGAAGGAAGGAAGGAAGGAAGGAAGGAAGGAAGGAAGGAAAGTACTAGGCCCAGATTTTTTTCTCTCTTACAAACTTATAGAGATTTCTAAATTGTATCCAAGGAGGTGGCTCAATCCATCTCAGACATACAGTAGTAGCATTCTTTCGTATTTGATAGCAACAATAACTTGCACTGCTGTCAATACTGGCGCTCTGTACACAACAAAAGCTGGAATTGGGTCACCACAATTCTCTTTTGTTCCTACAGAAATAAATAAATATATATATACATACAGTTTCTTCACTTTGTTCCCTTATAAATGCAGCCTACAATTGCTTCCACAGCTGTAGCCTGTACCTGCTCAAAGACAATGACTTCCTCTTTATGTTGTTACATGGCTAGCCAATACTAGGCTTTGCGAATTTGTCCATGATCAATGCTTCATCTCCTTGACAAGGCTATTATAATTGCATTAATATTTCTTGTTTATTTCTCGCTCCTCTGTGGAAAATCTATACCGTTTCGTCAATGATCTCTCTTTTATCCAGTTCCGTTTTTCACTTGTCAGTTCAGTTATAATGCCTGAACAATATTGTACACATTTCTGCCTATTTTACCATATTCCCGCTAACTTCTTTCTCTCTTCCGAAGAATCATTTGGAAGGCCACATTTTAAAATATTTGTACCTTTGGGGAAACTGAAATGCACCTACTGTGTAATAGACCTGGATCCCTAAAAATGATAGTAAGCTCACCTGGAAAGCAAACCCACATTAATTGCGTATTTCCGCAGCATTTCATTATTTGCTAATATACTGCTCGCGGCATTCATCTGCAGATAAATCAAATCAATTGAAATCAAATCGATTTAAATCACGATTTAAATCACTAGTCAGTAAGACTTGATTTAAATCTTTTTTTTTTTTTTTACAGAAAGACTCATTCTTGCTGGTATAATCTTAATATTTACAACCAGATGAAGGTTTCATTTTTGGAATAATAAATTTTCAGAGTAGTTTTTACAGTTATATCAAAAATTACTGATTTGGTTATACTATTAGAAATACATAGACAGATAATTATGAAATTATTGTGAGGTTTAATAAGTTAACTGTTTATATTTGGACAACTTTTCTGCTGTACTTTATTGGAAGGAGAAAAATAATCATTTCCTTAATAACAATTTAAACAATTTATTTAACTAAAACAATAACATTATAGCATATGTATCCATGTTTGTTAACTGATGTGGTTAAACTTAAAAAAAAAAAACTTAGACTGAGTTTTAGCACACATGAAAAACTTAAAACAAATCCTTATTTCCTGATGAATAGCCTTTGGACTATAATGTAACTTAAATAGAAAACTATCTTTAGAAAGATTTTTCCTCCAAAAGCATTTTATTTTAAAAATCCAATTTAAATAAAAAAATCTGATTTATATAAAAAAATATATAATTAAATTTTTAAAAAAACCATTGATTTTTATCCTCCCTGTCTAGAACTCACAGGAGACAATCGGCAGAAAATCTTTCATTTCTTCCCCAAACTTTGCTTTTCTAAGGCACAAGTTTAGAGTGGGAGACAATGGAGATTCCATCTGTTGTTCCTCCCATTGGACTTGTTTCTGAAACACTTTTGGGCACAATAGTTCAAAGCATAATGTAGAAAATGGAAACTTGCTATTATTTCTAGCAATCAGAGTACATATACAAGTTACTCCTCTTACAAAAGCCTACCACATCAATGACAAACCAGCCTTTGGAGTTGCCGTAACAACCTTTGGGTTTGATCAACTGCGTCCACGGGGCAAATTTTGTCAAATGGCAGGCATAGATGCATAGCAACCGACTCATCAGCCATGATGATGGAAATAAAAACACAGAGAATGCAAGATATGGGTCACAATTGCTATCACTCAGTGTAATTGAAAGGTTCTTCCTGACGGTAAAAGTGCAATAGAACGAAAAATAGGGAAGAGTCAGAGAGCAGCCTTCACTTTCCCTAAAAAGGTAAAGGACCCCTGACAGTTAAGTCCGCTCACAGACGACTCTGGGGTTGTGGCGCTCATCTCGCTTTACAGGCCGAGGGAGCTGGTGTTTGTCCACAGACAGTTTTTCCAGGTCATGTGGCCAGCATGACTAAGCCGCTTCTGGCGAACCAGAGCAGCGCACGGAAACACCATTTACCTTCCCGCCGGAGTGGTACCTATTTATCTACTTGCACTTTGACGTGCTTTTGAACTGCTAGGTGGGCAGGAGCTGGGACCGAGCAACGGGAGCTCACCCCATCACGGGGATTCGAACCGCCGACCTTCTGATCGGCAAGCCCAAGAGGCTCAGGGGTTTGGATAACAGCGCCACCTACTTTCCCTACTAAGCTCTTGTTCTTCTGCAGAGATGCCTACCTCCTACTTTAAGAAATCCTACTTTCAGGAGAGCCTCTCACACCTCCTCCTTGCCCAACTGCAACATAACAGCCCAGCAGTGTTTCCAGGGGGCAGGGGTGGGCCAGCCCATTTTACTGCCTGAGGCTTGACCCTTTATTACCAGGGTCAAGTAGCTGCAGTGGCTTCCAGCGAGATCGTGCAGAACTCTCACAAGATTTCACCCGAAGTCACCACTCCCACTTGACCCTGTTGAGCAAGGATTCTGCTATCCAATACAGCTGCTTCGGTCCACTTCATGGGCTGACCGGCCTGGTCAGTGGGTCCTCCTCTCTGCCATCACCTTCCCTCTCAAACTCGTAGCCCAGATGGGAGGTTACCTGGGATGCACCAAAGCAATTACTTAAAAAAAAAAAAGTTCTGAACCAGTGCATCCAGCACTCCTCAGTTCAACCTACGCACAAATTGCTGGGGCGAGCTTCCAGCTGCCTTATCACTGTTCAAAGTTCAAAACACCTTGCACATTTCCCTGGCAATTCCTAAATTCCCAGGACCCACATGCCCTGTGTTTCCCAGACAGTTCCCTTACAAAGTTACTCAGAGTGTAGGGGCAGCCCACATCCCCCCAAGCCTCACCTGGACCTCGGGAGAATGTGCCGGTCTCTTATCCTAAACTTTCAGCAGCCTAGGCCTGTGGGCATTCCAGAATCCTGAGGTTGGCGATGGAAGACACTTCAGTGGTTAAATTAAGCAAATTTATTAGAAATAAAAGTTTTTTTGGGGGGAGAGCAGGGAGAAATGTTAGGGTGGATCAGGGCCTCTCTTCACAACATGTAGCTAGCTTCCTGCTCCTAGCTCGTGTTTTCTGATAAGAGCTACAAGTTATAAGATATAGGGGTGTCTTCCTGTTGGGACAAGTCTGGATGTATCTTGCCCTACGCTCTACTGGGTTTAGCCAACACATGAACAAAGTTTACGGTTTAACTTTAGTATCAATCCGTTGTGCCTTTTCTTATGGTAACCCAAATGTAGGACTCTTCAAAAGAATGACCGTCTTGGGCCATGGGCCTACGGGCTCTGCCTTCATGCCTCATTTTTTTATTCGAGAGCCGGTGTGGCACAGTGGTTAAGAGCGGTGGACTCGTAATCTGGTGAACCGGGTTCGCTTCCCCGCTCCTCCACATGCAGCTGCTGGGTGACCTTGGGCTAGTCACACTTCTCTGAAGTCTCTCAGCCCCACTCACCTCACAGAGTGTTTGTTGTGGGGGAGGAAGGGAAAGGAGATTGTTAGCCGCTTTGAGACTCCTTAGGGTAGTGATAAAGCGGGATATCAAATCCAAACTTCTTCTTCTTCTTCTTCTTCTTCTTCTTCTTCTTCTTCTTCTTCTTCTTCTTCTTTGGCTAGTTCTCAAATAAGCTTGCCTATACAAACGCAGCCATGCCCTTAAAAGTTGCCTTCCCTCAGGAAAAGCTACGCTGGGTGGATTCCATTTTGTGTCTTTGCTGAGGAGCAAAAGAGGAGGCTTGGCTATCTCTATATATCTGCAGGAATAATTTATTCTTACAATGGGTCTGTAGTAATCAAGAAAACTCTAAGCCCCTCTACCTATAATCTATGTTATCTAGGAAAAATAATAATCCTAGAAACACTGCCATTTTTATTTAAAATATTTCTTCTTCTTCTTCTTCTTACCTGCATTATCTGATCTGGGAAAATTCTGACTGGCTCATTTTCTACTTCATTAGTGCCTTTATCCTTCTGGTCAGACTTATTAATGAAATGCACTACAACTGATTGCGATAAGGTTTGCGTTTCATGGCGATGATATGTGGTTAGAAGTTGGAACCTGAAGAGTCAGCAGATGGATGCTTAAACCAACACAACTATACAAAAAATAAAAATCTCAAGAGTCCTGCTGCTTTAGACTCTTTAAAAAAGAAAAGAAAGGAAAGGGAAAAAACAGCAGATGGTGGCAGGCTGCCAATTTATAATGTGTTTTCGTGTGGCCGCAATCCCGGCAACAGCGATGGAGTAACTAAAACTCCGTCAACAGCAGGCTATGGGCTGAAAGTATGGTTGGTCCTGCGCAGGAGTGGCAGTGGAAATGGGCTGAAATATGGAGACAAATCCCACAGGGCAGCTTCGTTTAAAATTAGGAAGCAGTTGGATAAAAGATACCCAAGGAAGTCAACCTGGAGCCCACGTCTATCAGGGGACCCAGAAGACGAGGAATGCAGGGCAGCATCAGATCGAAAAGGAGGCAGCTGCCAAAAGATAAATAAAACCACTCTGGAAATCAGGGAAAGGCATTTGCAGAGAAATCTAGAGAGAAATTCGGATTTTGTCTTTAACACAGGCAAAGCATTTACAGTCAAACTAAGGCTAATAATAATACAGTGGTACCTCGACTTACGAGAGACTCGACTTCCGCATTCTTCGACTTCCGGAAGTGAAAAAATGGCCGCCGCTTCCGCATTTTTCGACTTCCGAAGTGAAAGTGGCGGCACGATACCTCGACTTACGAAGATTTTAATGCGCTTTTTTCGACGTACAGATTTTTCCCCCGTTCCGAGATGGCGGCTTCGACTTGCGAAGATTTCGACTTACGAGCGCGCCTTCGGAACGGATTAACTTCGTAAGTCGAGGTACCACTGTAATAATAATAATTTATTCTTTATACCCCTTCCATCTGGCTGAGTTTCCCCAGCCACTCTGGAGGTTCGACTGTACTACCCCTCCTCCCCTCTCCCCTCAAACCTTAACTGTTTCACCACAAGGAAGTCTAGAACACATACGACAATACGCTTAGCTCAAGTCCTGGCTGATCCCGACAACCTCCGACTTACAACAAGCTCGTGACTTTCGTTCTCTATACACTGTGCAGTAATTCACAATGCATGTAGTCTTTCAGCCCTGACTCAGTAACATAAACTATGGTAGTGCTTATCTTTCTTCTGAGTGCTTATCACCACTAAATTATTGACCCATGTAAACTATAGAACACGAAGAGCTGTTGAAAGTTTTGTTTCTGTGCTTCATTCTTACACTTCATGGTGAACACTTCTATTTGTGAACTGCTTGGAGAGCTTTTCGTTAATGGGTGGGACAGAAAATATAGATAAATTCCACGTTGCAGAGGATAGACATCATTTCAATTTTCATCTTTTTCATGGAGTTGAGATACACACACACACACACAATGTGTGTGTGTATAGCTGTCATTTGTTAATGAAAATATGGAGGAAGGAGGGAAGTCATGTCTGAGAATTCAGTTGTGGCTGCAACAGGCTGACGCGGGTGGCGCTGTGGGTTAAACCACAGAGCCTAGGGCTTGCTGATCAGAAGGTCAGTGGTTCGAATCCCTGCGACAGGGTGAGCTCCCGTTGCTCGGTCCCTGCTCCTGCCAACCTAGCAGTTCGAAAGCACGTCAAAGTGCAAGTAGATAAATAGGTACCTCTCCTCCAGCGGGAAGGTAAACAGCGTTTCCGTGCTGCTGCTCTGGTTCGCCAGAAGCGGCTTAGTCATGCTGGCCACATGACCCGGAAGCTGTATGCCGGCTCCCTTGGCCAGTAACGCGAGATGAGTGCCGCAACTCCAGAGTCGGACACGACTGGACCTAATGGTCAGGGGTCTCTTTACCTTATAAGAGGCTGAATTTTGGGCTGTGACAGTAAAACCATGTTTTGATGCAGTTCCAAAAATCATCATATGGGCACCAAGGTACCTCTGTGGTTTTTAAGCCACAAAACAAACAAACAAACAAAAAACAGGAAAGAAGGGCACCCAGGTACAAAACCCCTCTATTTCCATCCGCACCAACGATGCATGAGAAACTTGATTTGTGGTGAACTGACCCAATAGACATCTACTGTGAGGCTAGAGGAGTAAGAGTACAAAAACAGAAGGCTGAAAGCACACTGTTCTGCACTGAAGCAGTATAAAAGATTTACCACCAGTTAAACACACAGTGTGATATCCCTCTCAATTCTGCAAAACATTTTTGGCAGGGAAAGGAGCACCAACAGAGCGAGTGATAAAGAGGTGCCTTCTGCAAGACTTGGAAAGCCATTTTTTTCGGGTTTACAATTACCTTAAATCATCGTTATTTATTTTCAAAAGGTGACCAGTGAGAGTTTGATAAAAGAAGACGTCTGACAAGATCAATAGAAAAGTGACCTGTTGCACACACATCTGCTGAAATTCAATTCAGGTGCAAGCACAACTGTCTTAACTCTTTTTGCAAGCATTTCCTGGTTTAGCAGTAGCAGATTAAGCCGTATCAGAAAGTGTGGTGTAGTCACAAGTGAAGCAGTGAAAATGCACTGAATGGAACATCTGCGAATATTGCTACTGTGGGATGGAAAATTGGAAGGAACACGTAAGTTTTCCATTTTTGAATTACTCAAAAGTACAATTTGTCAAGAGCAGTGCAGCACATCTGTCAAGTTCCAAGTCTGTTTTAGTCAGTCTAGAAGTTACTACTTTATTCTAAACTAGTTGTTTCAGCCCGTTAAAATAACGGGCGCTAGCACCCATTTCCTAATTTCCTCCAGCCTGCTCTTCCCAGGGCCGGTGCAGAACACCTTCTGGCGCCCCCCCCCCTGCCAACTGAAGAAAGGAAGGAAGGAAGGGCGAGAGAGGGGGGGAAGGAAGGAAGGGAGAGAGAGAGAGAGAGAGAGAGAAGGGAGGAAAAAAGGAAGGAAAGGGAAGAGATCCAGTTCTGATCTCTTCGCTTGGCCAGACGCAACTCTCTCTCTCTCTCTCTCCTTCCCACCCCCACCCCCCTTCAACCTTCCTCGTTTTTTTTTTTTTTTGTTTTTTTTTCTAAAAGAGAATCTGGAAACGCGTGGAGGGGAGGGCGAGACAGAGAAATATGCCAAGACAGGAAGTGGAGACAGCGACGGCCAGTGCGGGAGACTAATGGGAACCAGTAACCCGGCGCCCGGCAGCGAAAGCGGCTCCCTGGGGTGAGAGGGCTTCTGCCGCAGCCCGCCTTAGTGCACGACGGCTGAGGGGGAGGCGGTGGGCAGCCCAGAGCAGGAACCCCCGGCCATCGCACGACCACGGCGAGCTTCCCAACCTCCTCTCTCCCTCATACTCTCATCCCAAGGAAACGGGGGGTGGGGGACGGACTATTCTCCGCAATTGGCAAAAAGGATCAAGCTGCAACTGGGAGGAAGGGGTCTCCAGCCCCGAGCTTCGCGGCAGGAGACTGTTTACTGGGTTTTCAAGGGGTCTCGGGTGCGGGGGTCACGACTGGCGCTAGCCACTGGCTTGCCTTCGAAGCGCAGCTGCTCCTCCGCTCCTGCTGCATTGCAGCCTCCCTCCTTCTGCCGTCCGTCCCCCTTCTCCCTCCTTCCCTCCGTGTCTGGCGCGCTGCACAATGGCGGTGGGGGGGTGCGCAGCCGCTGCCGCGACTCCCAGGCTCCGGCAGAGGAGAGGCCGCGACCTGCAAGAGCGGAGCAAGGAGGGAAGCCGGGGGTGGTGGCAGAAGCGGAGGTTGCGAGTGAGTGGGGGCCTCCGGAGCGTCGGCGCTCCGCGGGGCGGGCTGCTCTGGGCTGCTCCCGGGCCGCTAGGCCTCGGGGCTCTCGTAGCGGCGGCAGCGGCAGCGTGCCCTTCCTCCTCCGCCTCCCCTCTCTTCTGGAGCACGGCGTTCCATTTCAACCGCCCGCTTCAACTGCCGATGCTGCTCGTGGCCGATCTCTCTCCATCCAATCCCTGTGTCCCTGGGGCACATGCGCAGTAGCGCAAACCCAGAGACACACGGACTGGACGCAGAGACACTTGCATTTTATATATATAGATGCTGTGTCACACTCTATGGATGGAAAGATACCAAACTGTTTACACTGGCCTGTATTGTCAACCATATTCCTTAAATGGCCAGTGGAGAAGTGAAACTGCTGTTATAGGCTTTGGTGTGCATACCAGAAGATCTGATTATCCTAACCTTCTGTGTTGTGCTTTTGGTGTTTCTTTGGAAACCAGAAATCTGATAACTTAATGTAAAGGTAAAGGGACCCCTGACCGTTAGGTCCAGTCATGTCCGACTCTGGGGTTGCGGCGCTCATCTCGCTTTATTGGCCGAGGGAGCCGGAGTACAGCTTCCGGGTCATGTGGCCAGCATGACTAAGCCGCTTCTGGCGAACCAGAGCAGCGCACGGAAACGCCGTTTACCTTCCCACCAGAGCAGTACCTATTTATCTACTTGCACTTTGACGTGCTTTTGAACTGCTAGGTGGGCAGGAGCAGGGACCAAGCAACGGGAGCTCACCCCGTCGCGGGGATTCGAACCGCCGACCTTCTGATCAGCAAGCCCTAGGCTCTGTGGTTTAACCCACAGCACCACCCGTGTCCCGTAGTCAGCATAAAATAGAATGGCGACCTTGTCTAGCACAACACCAGCCAGTATATTTTTCCCATAAATTAGACATACCATAGCTATGCTGCTATGATCTAATAAGAATCTAAAAGTAATTAACTGATTTTTATAAAAAATATAAAAAACCCAACCTTAATCAAATATGTATTCTTATCAGGGTTCTGAGGCAGCAGTAAATTGGGACATTTAAAAAACTGGGACCTCATCCAATCTGTGATCTGATCAGGGTTCAATGGTTATAATAAATTGGACTATTAAAACTGGGATCTCATCCAAAACTTTATTTTGTCTAAACCACAGAACCTAGCGGTGCTGCTAAGTCAGGAATATTCAATGAACAGAAATGCTGTGTTGAATTAACTCTTACCAAATACGATGCAAAATATATAGGAGATTCAACAAAGATACACTCGTTCTAACGTTGCGTTGTGGTTATAACAACATTAGCTATGTTTTATTTGGAATTCAGTAAGATTTTCTAGTATAATATCTTTCTATATCTATCAATACAATTACTATATAATGTTATTTTAGAAGCAATAATAATAGTAATAATAATAATCTATTTCTGCTATCCATTTCAGGAACAACCTGAAGGACAATCTGCCTTAACGTTGATATCCACTATCACTTGAAAAAGAAAAGAGAAAAAGATGAAACATTGCATAGGCTAGAAATAGATATTTCAAGCCTCCAGCATTCCTTCAAATATACAGGCCTGGTTCAAAGGTCACAATAATCCAAACTGTGTCTTACTGGGACCACGTACCGTATTTTTCACTCCATAGGGCGCACTGAACCATAGGGCGCACCTCGTTTTTAGAGGAGGAAACAAGAAAAAAAATATTTTTCTGGTTTTCCTCCTCTAAAAGCCCTGTTTTTTTGAGGATCAGCTAAAAGTTTTGCAGCTTTTTTTGCAAAGGGAAAAGCCCTGGTTTTTTTGAGGATCAGCTAAAAGTTTTGCAGCTTTTTTTGCAAAGGGAAAAACCCTGTTTTTTGAGGATCAGCTAAAAGTTTTGCAGTTTTTTTTTGCAAAGGGGGAAAAGCAAAGCTCCTTTTGCAAAGGGGGAAAAGCAAAGAGGAAAAGCTCTGTTTTTATGGGGTTCAACTCACATTTCTGCAGCTTCTAAAGGAAAGGGAGCCTTTTCTACAGTTTCCAGACAGATAATCTAATCAGCCAGTCACATGTCGCTGGGGAAACAAACAACCTCCCTCTGCAGCACATTCAACAATGGAGGGCGGGGCTGAAAGGGAGCCGGGACTCTTATCTCTCTCCCGATCTCTTGCTGATCAGCTGCTGAGCGGGGTCCTTTCAACACCCCCTTTTCTCTTTGTAAAATAAAAAGCACGATCTGGTTTTGGCCCCTGGGCAATTCAGCTCCAGGGACCACCATTCGCTCCATAAGACACACAGATATTTCCCCTTACTTTGTAGGAGGAAAAAAGTGTGTCTTATGGAGTGAAAAATACGGTAGATGTTTGGGCTCTTAGAGAAGAACTCAAATCCACTTTGCTCCCCCCTTGTCTTATTTATTCCCATACCCCATTGAGCTAAGCCAAGATGAATCCCAAATTGGAAGTAAGATTGCTGGAAGAAATATCAACAACCTCAGATATGCTGATGACACAACCTTGATGGCAGAAAGTGAGGAGGAATTAAATAACCTTTTAATGAGGGTGAAAGAGAGAGCGCAAAATATGGTCTGAAGCTCAACATCAAAAAAACTAAGATCATGGCCACTGGTCCCATCACCTCCTGGCAAATAGAAGGGGAAGAAATGGAGGCAGTGAGAGATTTTCACTTTCTTGGGTTCCATGATCACTGCAGATGGTGACAGCAGTCACAAAATTAGAAGACGCCTGCTTCTTGGGAGAAAAGCAATGACAAACCTAGACAGCATCTTAAAAAGCAAAGACATCACCTTGCCGACAAAGGTCCGTATAGTTAAAGCTATGGTTTTCCCAGTAGTAATGTACGGAAGTGAGAGCTGGACCATAAAGAAGGCTGATCGCCGAAGAATTGATGCTTTTGAATTATGGTGCTGGAGGAGACTCTTGAGAGTCCCATGGACTGCAAGAAGATCAAACCTATCCATTCTCAAGGAAATCAGCCCTGAGTGCTCACTGGAAGGACAGATCCTGAAGTTGAGGCTCCAGTACTTTGGCCACCTCATGAGAAGAGAAGACTCCCTGGAAAAGACCCTGATGTTGGGAAAGATGGAGGGCACAAGGAGAAGGGGACGACAGAGGATGAGATGGTTGGACAGTGTTCTCGAAGCAACTAGCATGAGTTTGGCCAAACTGCAGGAGGCAGTGGAAGACAGGAGGGTGCCTGGCATGCTCTGGTCCACGGGGTCACGAAGAGTCGGACACGACTAAACGACTAAACAATAGCAAGGTGTGAACCCAGGCTTATGGTTGAACTCTCTCTTCACTAACCCTGAAATGTAGCCAAGATTGGCACAGGAGTTAAAAAAAAACCCCAAAACCAGGCAGGAGAATGTTGGGCAAAAGATTCCTGCATTGCAGGGGCTTGGAAGAAATGACCCTCATGGCCCTTTCTGACTCTACAATTCTATGATTCTATGAAAGAGGATGTGAAACAACTTTGCCCAGATGCTTGCATGGTCCCAGTAACCCATAGTTTAGCTTACCATGCCACGTAAATCAGTTTCTCTCTCTCCCCATACACATGAATAAAAATGGTTTTTTTTTCTTCTTCTGTGGGATGAATGTAGCTTGTACAGGATGCTCAGAGCTGCGATATTAAATTGCACTTTCCAAAACATATGTATTGATTTAAAGAATATTAACATGCAGCAAGGCTCAGGGCTGATAAGACGGGGGAGAACAATTCTACGGTGTTGGAAGGCTTCCTAGAAGTAAACCACAAACCTGAAGTCATTTGCAAGGTCCTAAGTCTGAGATTCACTTGCTTAAATATTCAGTCCTTGCCGGCTGCTGGAAATAAGAGCCAGATGTACACCCAACTTCTTACTTTTCTGCTTATTTTATCCAGTGAGAAAACCACAGGCACAAGTGTTTTTATTAAGAAAATAAGCTCCTATCACAAAGGGACCAGCATCAGGATTTAACTGTATCCAAGGCTGTGCCAGTGGAGCTCCATTGGTTCAATGGGACTTTTGTTCCCACTCTTCCCCAGTAGGCCCCCCAAATCTGCTCCAGTGGGTCCCCCCAACATTCTGGAGGTCATTTTGAGGGAGCAGGGGCAGGGGTTGGAGGGGACAGGAGAAGGAGACCAATGTCTGATGGAATGCATTGGCTGCGGCCCTTTATATTTACAATTTATATTCTATAATGAGCTTTTATGAAAAAATACAATAAATTATTACACACACACACACACACATCTTTGGGGTGTGTGTCTATATATATTTATCAGCAGAAAGATGTAAGGATCTCCTGAAAAAAAGAATCTCAGTAGGGATACTTAGGAGGAACAGGTAAATAATCAAGAAAACAGCTCTCTTTCAGCAGATATTAATATGAAATTCAGTTTCAAAAAAGAGGACAAATTATCACAAAGCACAAGCTACTCAATACATCTGGTTTACTTTAGATAGATCTTCAAAGACAAGAATATTAAAAAGCAACATGAGTAGCCTCACAGGTCTGAGTGAGGGAAACACTTTTCATTTCAGAAAAAGGAAGCCTGCGTCTTTCCATACTGAAAGTTTAATCTGCAGTGGTTTAAGACTGAATCATCTCAATTAAAAAGAAAATACACTGAAAGTAATGTTTTCCTTTTATGGGTAGACTTTAAACCTTTGAAGCTGGTCTAGCCAAATTTTGAAAAGCAGGAGCTACGCAGTGACTTCATGCGTACCATGAAATAGATCCACTCTGATGAGACAATAGCTCGGCTTACGAAGGACTAGTAATCTGCTCTTGCGAAAACGGCGTTTACCTTTCCGTCGGAGCAGTGCCTATTTATCTACTTGCACTTGACGCGCTTTCGAACTGCTAGGTTGGCAGGAGCTGGGGCCGAGCAACGGGAGCTCACCCTGTGGCAGGGATTCGAACCGCCGACCTTCTGATCAACAAGCCCTAGGATCTGTGGTTTAGACCACCGCACCACCCGCGTCCCTCCTGTCTAAATGGCTAGCCATTTGTCATCTGACTGGTTTTGTCCGGCTGTTGCCACTCATAGATGAGCAGCTTCCTCCAGGCATGAAAGGCACTGAACATTTACCAGAAGCTTAGATATGTTTGCAATGTGGACTACACTCTCTGTGCCAACATCTCCACAGGAACCTCGAACGCACAAGAAGTCAGTGCTGGTGGTGAGGAGGGGAAGAAATCTGCACATTTGGGCTTTGGCTGAAAAGAAAGCCAGGTGCAATCACAGCTGCAAAGACACTTAAAAACAGGAAGGAATAGGAAAACATGGCGCCCATGTTGTAGAAATGCAAATAAGAAAATCTAAATAATACACAACGTAAGTGGTGGTCAGGTATTTAAACAATTTAAAAAGCAATTTAGCACAGGCCTTTTCTAAGACTCATGTGGATTTTTTTTTTCCAGCAGTAAGACTTGACACCTGCACATTCTTGGCTGATTGGGCTAAATGGCTGCGATCATCCCTGCCAGGTGTCAGAACATCCCATTTACTGTTGGAAAGGTACTTGACAGCCATGCTACTCAATCTACACTCACAGAGGATATTGTGCTTCCTTAACTGAAATTCTTTTGAAGAGCTCACCCGTCAGCCTCTGTGACAACGGAAGATTTTCTGGAGGCGTCTATCACAGAACTGTTCCCATCAGCAGAGCCCAGTCAGAACCAAGATGGCCGCTTTCAGCATGTTCCTCTCCACTTTGTGCGTTGGGAGACATTTGCTTCACAGAAGGAATTGCTTCGTGTGAGAGCAAGCTTTCTCTCTGACTTCTCTGAGATAATTCCACTCTTTTCTCTTGACAACCAAGCCAGGAATGAGGACAGGCTGATGTCTCTCTTTGCAGACATCTCTCAACATAACTGAGTGGCTTGGCGGGAGAAGAAGAGAGCATGTTGGGTATTTTTACACTTGTCTGTTGTTACACGTTAGTCCAGGCTTCCTCAATCTCGGCCCTCCAGATGTTTGTGGCCTACAACTCCCATGATCCCTAGCTAGCAGTACCAGTGGTCAGGGATGATGGGAATTGTATTCTCAAAACTTCTAGAGGGCCGAGTTGAGGAAGCCTGGTTGTTGTTGTTGTTGTTTAGTCATTTAGTTGTGTCCGACTCTTTGTGACCCCATGGACCAGAGCACGCCAGGCACTCCTGTCTTCCACTGCCTCCCGCAGTTTGGTCAGACTCATGTTGGTAGCTTCGAGAACACTGTCTAAGCCTGCGTTAGACCAAGGCAAATCTTTATCTCTCCAGTCTCAATGGCTGGCCATACTGGTCAATTGTTATCTGACTGGTTGGGCTTGGCTCCTACCATCCAAAAAGCAGCTGCTTCTTTGAGGCTTCTTGCACTTTCCATCGAAAATGCAGTTTTCACCTAGAACCCAGGGGTGGTTTGTTTTTTGTTTTGGTTTTTGTTTTGCATCTGACGTGCACCACATATGAAACTGTGCATGGGCCACAGCAAGCCAAAACAACTGGAATATGTAAACCTGTGACACCCGCAAAAACAAAACAAAACCCTACATTGGCCTATTCCACCAGTCCATGGTCAACGGAGACCTCAGTATTGGGTGGAAGAAGGGCAGTGCATCAGAATCTTTCTTCTGAAAAGCAGCACCGAGTTAGGCCAGAGTTCTTGGGCTTGGACCAATTCTCTCCCTGTTTCCCTTCACCACCATCACCAACAAAATCTTCCATGTTACCAGGCATGGAAAGTGAGCAGTAGGAGGCTAGCGAACTTTTACCAACAACAGCGAATTAGGAGAGCAATTAAGATCTCCTACAAGGCCAAGTTGTTTGTACCTGTGGTGGCTTTCGCACGCCACATACAATACTCCTTTCAACTCTGGGCCCGTCAATCGTTACGTTTTACTATAAATTAATTTCTCTCCTAGTAAGGAATGTGCAGAGTCTACATTCTAGTAAATCTTTCCCGAAGCTTTCGTCCATTTGGAAGGCAAGACAAAGTATGCAGCTAGTGAAGTCATAGTGGCAGCAAGATCTATGGCACCGACTCGCTGTGCAGTCGCCGTTGCCAATATGTGCATTAAAATCTTAGGCCTGAATTACATTATACATTATGGGATTAGTGGATCTGGGGACAGAGTTATAAAACTCATCTTTACTGTCTATGTAAGCTATCATTAGGTGAGCAGTCAATAAAAACATAAAACACCAAAGTTCCACTCAACTGGATAACTTGGAGCTTATCTTTCAAACTCTCCTGCAATTCCACCCCTCCCAGAAATATGTCACAAGGAAGGCAGCTTTCCCTTTTTATTGTTGTTAATATCATCTGCTACCTTTCCAAGGGCTCAGCAATAAATTATTTTCACTAGACCAAACTAGGCTCGAGTTACTTCAGGACTTCTCTTCCCTATGGACCAGTTCATACTGTACATGCATGTTCATCATTTGATGACTGAAGCATCATCACACAGGCGATTTGTATCTGTAAAACAAGCTATCACTCATCTTATCCATCCATCCATCCATCCAAAAATACAGTCAGCATAAAATAATCACTGAGTGCCCAATCAGTAGTACAGGTGGCCTCAGACAGCATGGGTTTGAAGCCAGTTATTTACTTATTTAGGGACGCGGGTGGCACTGTGGGTTTAACCACAGAGCCTAGGGCTTGCCGATCAGAAGGTCGGCGGTTCGAATCCCCGCAACGGGGTGAGCTCCCATTGCTTGGTCCCTGCTCCTGCCAACCTAGCAGTTCGAAAGCACATCAAAGTGCAAGTAGATAAATAGGTACCGCTCCGGCGGGAAGGTAAACGGCGTTTCCGTGCACTGCTCTGGTTCGCCAGAAGCGGCTTAGTCATGCTGGCCACATGACCCGGAAGCTGTACGCGGCTCCCTCGGCCAATAAAGCGAGATGAGCGCCGCAACCCCAGAGTCGTCCGCAACTGGACCTAACGGTCAGGGGTCCCTTTACCTTTACTATTTACTTATTTATATTTACTGAATTACATTTACATTTATACCCTGTTCTTCCTCCCGAAGGAGCCGAAGCAGGGCATGAATTCAATCCTTTCTCAAGTAGCTTAGCTGATCAGATTTTTTTGGGGGGGGGCGGGTTAGTTAACTGTGGAACTGCATGCATGTGCTAGAACGAAGCACTTGTGACGCAGTTGCCAGCTATCACTGCTACCAAGCAATGTGAGCTTGAAAGTGAGGTTATGTAGATATGACAGAGAAAACAGAAATAGCCTGCTTATCTCAAGTCATCCTTTGGGAGTTCACTGGATAAGCATACCCCCCCCCCACAACAGAATTAAAAGATATGAAATTGCCCAGTGGAAAAAGGTGATATTTCAGCTCTCGTTAATTGTGGGATAAGAATCAAATATGTGAGTTAAAAATATCATCTAGGTTCATCAGCTTCTAAGCACACCTGCTGTTCTCCATTTCAGTCTCAAACATTTCCAGGTCAGAAAGGTGAATAATTATTAGAGAAGATAAACCAGAATTATAAAGGCATTGAACTGACTGTTTTTAATAGGTTCTTACCAATTAACTGTCACTCCAGGGAATACATTCTATTTCGGAGGAGAATTTATCACTAAAAGAAATGTTCGCAACAATTATTCCACGTCCAATTGGAACATTAGCCCTAGAAACAGACGGGATCATTCCTTTAAGTCTGCCAACGATTTTGCAAATGACACTGGCCCTTTAACAGATGGGACGCATACTTCTTAGCTTGCCAGGATCCTAATAAAAGACATTGGCTCCTGTAAATGAAGGACACATACCTCTCAAATTGCCAGCATCCAAACGGGGAGTTAGAAGTTTAAAATAAAGGAGGACCCAGGCTAGCAGTACCAGGCATATGTTACAGAAATTTCAGTACCACCGGTGCAAACCTTGGCCAAATACTAATTAATTTGGAAAAAAAAAACCACTTGTGTATATTCAGGATAAAGTTCCATTTCTACTAGACAGACTGTCAGTTGTGCCATAACACAAACTTGTTGTGTGTGTGTGTAGTGTTTCGCTTTTCAGTTTGTTTGGCATGGCTGCTGATTTTGTGATATTGTTAGAAGGTTTCATCATTCTATAAAGCTTTGATCATATTTTTTATGTAGAAAATCATGTTATAAACAAACTGTAATGAAACAATTTGCTGCATTGAGCAACCAGAACTAATTAACAGAATTAATTTTGTTCATTGCTGGGTGATGTGGTCTTGTCTTTTGTGACATTTAAAGGATTTTCATTGTACACGGCGTTGTTTTTCTTATGAGTTGGCAGTTTACAAATGCCCCAACAAACAAACAAACAAACAAACACTAACCATTAGCCTCATGGTCGCAAGTTGTGACCCACCAAGCCAAATGATGTGCGTAAGCCACGCACAACAAACTTAACCATTTCTTGTTCCCTGGAAGATCAGGGCTCTAAATCGCTAATGGGGCCTAAATGCGTACAGCTGGCTCCCTGCTGCAAATGTTACCTTCACAACTCATAAAAGAGTGGAACACCAGAGGAGGGTTTTAGTATTTACCTGTACTTGGGATCTGTCTCTCTCCCCCACCACCTCTTTCAGTGCGGAAACAGATACAGCTTGAATTATGAAGGAAGAGATGGTGGTGGGGGTCTTTAATTAAATCCACAAGCCCACCCCTTATCTCCACCCATTAGTTTAGATTAATTATCTTTTAGAGACGGAAGCTAAGCAGGCCAGTGCAAAAAGTTGGGGGAGAACTCACTTTGGGCAGGTTCAAGGAAATCCTAGGTACAGCTGTGGCAGGACAGACTCTAGTGCAGGCATAGGCAAAGCCGGCCCTCCAGATGTTTTGGGACCACAACTCCCATGATCCCTAAGCTAACAGGACCAGTGGTCAGGGATGATGGGAACTGTAGTCTTAAAACATCTGGAGGGCCGACTTTGCCTATGCCTGCACTAGTGATTTGCAAGGAGGATGCTCAACGCACACAGGGTTCAGAAATGACTCTCTGATTAGGGCCAGAGTTAAGGAAGGTAAATTCCAGCTGCGGTCAATGAAGAATCTCATAGGGTTGCTTTCCTTCCAACCTAGCCAACTCGTTGTGCTGTTTGAGAGCCAAAATAATCTGTACAGAGTGATCAACCTGCAAACAGTGCTGCACGGGTATTTGCCTGAAACCATCTACTTTGGCCATGCCATTTCTGCATGGAACCCTTAACCAATTTATTTTTGGCTGTTCTGGGGGAAGGGAACATAGAGGTACCATTACTCAGCATGTTTCCCAACCATCTCCAAGTTACTCCCCCGCTGCCCGCTCTGGGTTGAAATGCCAGAGCGTCCAACCCAGAGATGCCACACAGTGATGGCTCACGATGTGGGTTGACAGAAATGAACAGGGGACCCGAGAGTGAGAAGACGTCTTCCCCTTTTCCAGGGATGTTAGGCATCGAGCACTGGCCTTGCCACTAGTGCGGTGAAACGTGCTAATAATGGATGCAAGGAAACAAAAACAGTGTGTAGTGCAGGCTTCTTCAATCTCAGCCCTCCAGATGTTTTGGGCCTACAACGCCTATGATCCCTAGCTAGCAGGACCAGTGGTCAGGGATACAGTAATGGGAATTGTAGTCTCAAAACATCTGGAGGGCCGAGGTTGAGGAAGCCTGGTGTGGTGCGTGGTGGACATGTAAAGAGGTAAAAGCTTACTGGGAAATGATATACAATGAGTTAAAGAAAATGTATAAAAACACTTTTGTTTAAAAAACTGGAAGCATTTTTATTCGGTATAGAGGGGGGAGAGATACCAAAGGGAGACAAAAAATTATTTATGTATGCAACAACTGCAGCAAGAATCCTTTTAGCCCCAAAATGGAAACAACAAGAAATACCAAGGAAAGAAGAGTGGCAGATGAAGATGATGGACTTTGCGGAACTGGCGAAGCTGACAGGGAAACGACCAAGTATTCCAAAAAGACTAGAGGAAATTTATACAATATTTGAAGGATCATTGTAAGCAATTAACAGCACTAGCAGGGTTGCAACAAGACTTATAATGATAATTGTTCTTACCTTTCTATATTTGTTCAAAAATTGTGACATTTTGAATGAGTGAGACGTAAGTTGGAGAATGCATAAATGCTATGTGTCAGGAAAACCCCCTCCCCGCGGCTGCCGGGGTCGCGGGAGCGTTTGCACTACAGAGACCCACGTCCGTTGATCACAAGCTCCTCCTCTCCGTCCTCGGCAGGAAGTGACCATTCCTCAAGCGGAGAAGGGGAGGAGGAGCTGGGCAGGCGATGCAGGGGCTCGTAAGGGGTCAGAGAGCCTCAGCGCCGCAGGGAAAGTGGGGATAGAGGTCAGGTTCCCACGCTCCGAGGCAGGATGCAGGAAGGATGTGGGAGAGGGAGGCGGGGGTTTAGGATCCCGCGGCTTTTTTGCTGGACAAAAAACCGGAAGACTTCATTCCGGGACTCTGCGGAGGATTGAGATGGACGTTTGAATTGTGACTGCACTGTACATAGTTTGCACAATAAAGAACTTAGTTTTTAGAAGTTCTGCTTGGCGTCGTGTTACTCATGATCAACCACTGAATGTCCTTACACTATGATATCAAGTTTAACTCTGAAAACCAAGAGGCGGGAGGAAGGGGAGTCAAAGCTCGTAAGAGCAAAAGAAGTTAAGTGGATAATGAGGATGTGTTTAAATATTATGGGAACTCAATAAAAAATATTATAAAAACAAAAAAACAACAAAAGCAGTGTGTAGCAAAGCAAAGTGAGGCTTGCTGTGGCGCAAGAGTCTGGCAAAAGACGGAGGAGAGCTAAACAACATGGCTGTCTGCAAGAGAATAACTGACAAACTGGTTGTGTGTCGAGACCCCGTGGCCGCCCCCTCAGGCATGAAATAAAGCACAAGGACACAGGATATAAGGTTAATGTTGTTGTGATATCAGTACAAGCCGAGCTGTGAAGAGCCTCAGCAGCGAGGTCACCTGACCAAGAGTCATGTTTCACCCTGTGAAACACACTGGCCATACCAGCCCCCACACATGTGATGTCATTGTAATTTACTGTTGTATTCTTTACTTTCAGTCCTGCGTCAGGAGATGCTGGACGCTTTAACAGACAGCTCTGAAATAATGAGCTGGCTACGCAGAGACATTCTGCACTTTATCTACAATAAAGTAGGTTTTAGCCTTACTGGCTTGTGTGTGTTGTTTTCAAGCTGGGAAACAACCGCATATTACCCTTGTGCCCCTGGACTCCTGAAGCCAGAGGGCACGGAGGCTTCGTCCGCCTTGGGGGTCAGTCTCTCAACTTGCCTCCGCGGGAAGTTTTCATAACAAATGTTACTGGGCAAAATTTGGCCACAACTTTATTGGTTACAGAATGTGAGCGGTATTGGCTTAGGCTTTGAGTGGCCCTGACTATATCTGACTCCTGCCTGCAGAGCAGGGAGTCAAGTAAGGGAAAACCACTGGTAGGGGGAGCTCCCAAGGGGTCGCGGCATGGCCTTAGCCCCGCCCTGGGCTTCAGACAAGATCCACACCCCAGGATTCCTTTAACGGAATACCCTTAAGCTTGGAGGGGCAGGCGATGGCCAGGCCTCCCCTCCCCCATCATAAGGTCACCCAATGCCTAACCGCAACACCTTACAAAGTTGTGACAGTTGCTAAGCGGTAGGCGAAAACCACATGGCCAAGCCAATCTGCCAAGTGGAAAAATTCCTACCAGGCCCCTGACAAGGGCAGGCGACCAACTGGAGTCCAGAGCAAGGCCATAGAAGGAAAACCTGCAAGTAGTGAGGGAGGGTGGGAGATTGAGGAAGCGAGCCGAAAGGAAGCCCTCCGGCTCGCGCTTCTGGTTTTAACAGTGGATCCCGGACAAGCTGTGTTTGCTGACACAGCCGGGAATCCTCTGGAAGTGAGAGGGCGGCCTTGCGGTCCACCACAACTCCTCCCCAGAAGTGGAGCAGATTTGCAGGATGACTGGGTTTGCTACGTAAACTGTATCTGCTCTGGCTTCTCGCCCATCTTCAGTGAACACAGGACAAAATATACCTGTCACTCCGACTCACCTTTCCCGCTCCTCCTTCATCTTTTCCAGGTCCTCTTCTCTGAGCGTGCCATGCTTGGAGTTTCCCTTCTGATCACCTTTGGCACCTTTCTCCTCTTTTTTCTTGCCGAACCTAATTAGGAAAGGTGAGATTAAAGGAGGCTTATAAACAGGAGGAAAAGTGGGCACAAACCAAAACCCGCATGATTTAAACAAGTACGGTATAATGTGCTTCTGCTTCTGGTACGTACAACTCCTAAAATAAAGCTGATACGTAAACTAAACATCCCTCGGAGTACGAATTAACTAATTTTCCATACACTTGGAGCTTAATTTTTTTTCCAAGACACATGAGTAATGCATGCTAGAGATTTCTCAAGATGTTAAATGAATGGAGTTTTCAGTGCTAAACTATTATTAGCATAAATTCTGAAGGAGTTGAAGGGTCTTCTTTCCCCAGGGACAGCTTGTGTGTAAGTAATCCTTTGGCAGCCTCCAAGCTAACACAAGGAACCACTAAACCATATCTTGGTCTCATCAGTAAAAGCTCCCGCACATCATGCACAGCCTAGGTTGCCTTCTCTTTACCTCTAAAATAAAGGTTATGCGTAGACAGCGTCAAACTAAATGATACTCCATTGGATGGACAACAAAAATAATCTACTTTAGGAAAACCGCTTTGCAAAATTCAATACTCTTTTTCATTACGAACAAGTAACTTGCATATAGTAATGACATAAAAGGTCCTGCAAATAATAGTTTTCAATTGTGCGCATATATATATATATCTCCTGTGCTGAAAACCCACTAAGCATTATGGATTAGAACTGCAACTTTTATAACCAAGACTAATGCCTGCAGTTGGAATGTTTTATCTTCTTATTTAGTTATATGCATTATGCTGCTTTTTCTGACTCAAATTTACTGTTTCTTTGAAAATTTGAACATGCAATACAGGATTTTAAATGAGGGAATGCAAATGATATGGAAAATACAAATGAATAAGGATTTTTTTTTAATACTAATATATCTCTGGCCAGAGGACATTGGGGTGCCCTCCTCTGTGGACTGCCAAATTACAATCTGATTTATTTTGTTTTATTTTTATTTTTACTTAAAGCAAGAATCACAACATTGGAAACATACAGCACCGATTCAGTTCAGTACGAAAAACAAATGCCACTGATGAAATGATAAGACATTTTAGGAATTAATTATTTGCGTAGCTCAATACATGCTGAATATTTCATATTTCATTTGCCATTCATCCCTAATGCCATCTATTTAACAGAAAGCATTTAGCTTCAATTTCCATTAAACTAGGAATTAGAATCGAGATGCAATAGATGTGAGACAACATCTCCCTCTAAATGCTACCTTCTGCCTACTGAACCCTTGTAGATAACTTTGCATAAAACTACATGCCCCAAAATGTATCCAATAAGCACATTTCATATTTATCGACATAATCTTCAGGTGATTTTAAAAATCCCGTTTCTCATCTGTCTAGAAAATGTTCTTTTATTCATTAAGTAGGCTCTCCATGGCCTCCAGCATGTTGGCTGAACTATATTCTTCTCTTCAATATTGGCATTTCTCCAGTGACCAACACTGAGATCTTGGGTTTCACGGCAATCTTATAGAACTCAAATTACTAATGAATTCAAGCAGCGAGACTATAGCACACACACACAAAATTAGCCCCTAAAAGGCAACACAGTACCACAGACTATCCCCAAAGTGTTCGCTGCAGACTGAAAAAGTCTTACCAGAAACAAATCCCTAGCTAACAGGACCAGTGGTCAGGGATGATGGGAATTGTAGTCTCAAAACATCTGGAGGGCCGAGTTTGCCTATGCCTGGACAAGACAGACACCGTCACGTGCAAATGCAGTCTGCTTCAGATGGGGTCTGAAAGAGTGGGCCTTTGGAGGTCTTCTTGCATCTGCCCAGGAGATGTGGAGAGCCTTCTACATACTTTGACTATGGGTACAATTATGACCTTATCAGATCACGGATATGCTCTGGTCACCTCCGCTGCCTTACGCATCCTTGAACATCATGAAAGGGCAGAACGTTGCTCAGTTTATTACTGTTGGATTTTAACTGCCAGGGAGAGGGAGATGCACATGTGATTTTTTTTTTTATTTAACCTCTGGTGCCAAATTATGTATTTGTATGTATACTTGCTGTTGCACCTGAGGCAACAAAATATCTCATGTTGCCCATGCTAAGAGTGTGTCTGTGTGTGCATGCACACACACAAGCACATATAGGTGAAACTCGAAAAATTAGAATATTGTGGAAAGGTTCATTTCTTTCAGTAATTCAACTTAAAAAAATAAAAATAAAAAATCCTTCCAGTAGCACCTTAGAGACCAACTAAGTTTGTTCTTGGTATGAGCTTTCATGTGCATACACACTTGTTCATCTGAACTTAGTTGGTCTCTAAGGTGCTACTGGAAGGAATTTTTTATTGTAGGGATTAAAACCTGATTCTTACAGTCACTACTTTACCCCGAAATGATTGCGCTGATAGAAAGGGGCAGGCTTTCACTTATTGATTTTAAAAATTCCTTCCAGTAGCACCTTAGAGACCAACTAAGTTTGTTCTTGGTATGAGCTTCGTGTGCATGCACACTTCTTCAGATACACGTGCATGCACACGAAAGCTCATACCAAGAACAAACTTAGTTGGTCTCTAAGGTGCTACTGGAAGGAATTTTTTATTTTATTTTGTTTTGACTATGGCAGACCAACACGGCTACCTACCTGTAACTCAACTTAAAAGGTGAAACTAATATATGAGATAGACTCATGACATGCAAAGCGAGATATGTCAAGCCTTTATTTGTTATAATTGTGATGATTATGGCGTACAGCTGATGAGAACCCCAAATTAACAATTTCAACTTTGGGGTTTTCATCAGCTGCACGCCATAATCATCACAATTATAACAAACAAAGGCTTGACATATCTCGCTTTGCATGTCATGAGTCTATCTCATATATTAAACTCCAGTAGCTAATGAAAACAATTGCTTACATAAATGGACTTTTCCATGATATTCAAATTTTTCTAGTTTCACCTGTACATATGAACTGGGGGAGCGGTTGCTTCTTTTGTTTGCTGCAGTGTTTAACAAGCTGCAGATTTTTTTTTGTTAAATGTACCACCATTTAAGTCCTTGAACATGATTTTGAGGGCCCTGCTGCTTTTTATACAACAACTGAGAAACTGGGGGACCTGACCAAATCAAATCATTATCTTTTTTTAATGATCAGGAACCATTGACCATGATATGAAGGACCACAGGTTCTCCATGGCCAGAACTGTCAACCTTCCATTGTTTTTGCATTGGGAAACGGCCATAGCTGTCAACTTTCCCTTTTTTTGCAGTGGGAAACGGCGCTGGAATAAGGGAATTTCCCGCAAAAAAAGGGAAAGCTGACAGCTATGCATGGCTGGTTAGTCTCAAGTGCTACTTCTCTCTTTGCTAGCAGACATGGAAAAACAATTCTCTCCCCTATAAAGTCCATGCAGATGCTTTCGGTGGCTCTACTCCTTTCACCGGTCTTCCTTCAGATATGGACTTCTTGTTCAGGGAAACTGAAGCCCTGCTTTCTATATATGCTACCAAACACAGTGGTTGTTCCGCACAAGGAATGGGATAAAAGAAACAACCGAGAAACCCGATCAGAAAACAGAAAGAGAACGGAAGAAGTGGAGAACACTTCCCTCCTCAAGAGCAGGAATACCACTGGTTTCCAGCTTCCTCCTTTTCAAGATGGAAGTGGAAAATGATACATAGAAAATTTCTGCTCTCCGTTTTTTGTTTTGTTTTGTTTGAGAGATCATCAGAAGAGGAGGATTTGGGGGAGATTCTTCGGACCCACACACATTCCCCTCTGAAGGATCAAGCTCGCACTTCGGCAGAATACTCATGAACACAAGGAGATCACAAACTACGCATAAATACTGCAGATCTACAACTTTATAGGTTCAGGCAACTAATATATGTCAAAACCTAAACAGAGAAAAGTGAAAGGGAATATAACTGTATCATGCAACTTTGCAAGTGTAATCGAATGCATAGTGTTAAATGGCCTTCAAACCAATTCTGGAAAGGTCTGAATCTAAGAGCAGATAGCTTTCTTGACTAAACCATAGATATTCAATGAATGCCTCATTGCTTCTGTTGTTGTTCAGTCGTTCAGTCGTGTCCGACTCTTCGTGACCCCATGGACCAGAGCACGCCAGGCACCCCTATCCTCCACTGCCTCCCGCAGTTTGGCCAAACGCATGCCAGTCGCTTCGAGAACACTGTCCAACCATCTCATCCTCTGTCGTCCCCTTCTCCTTGTGCCCTCCATCTTTCCCAACATCAGGGTCTTTTCCAGGGAGTCTTCTCTTCTCATGAGGTGGCCAAAGTACTGGAGCCTCAACTTCAGGATCTGCCCTTCCAGTGAGCACTCAGGGCTGATTTCTTTAAGGATGGATAAGTTTGATCTTTTTGCAGTCCATGGGACTCTCAAGAGTCTCCTCCAGCACCATAATTCAAAAGCATCAATTCTTCGGCGATCAGCCTTCTTTATGGTCCAGCTCTCACTTCCATACATTACTACTGGGAAAACCATAGCTTTAACTATACAGACCTTTGTCGGCAAGGTGATGTCTCTGCTTTTTTCTTTTTTCTTTTTTTTGCTTCTAGACAGTACCAAAAAACCCTGGCTATGTTCCATAACATACTTTTGTTCTACCTGCATTCATTTCCTTAGTTTCATCTAAGTAGGCCTGGGGTCTAGTATTTGATTTAGCATTTATAGATTTTTTTTAAAAGGAATATATTATTGCTGGGTTTTTTATATTATGATAGGGGGAAAGGCAAACATAATAACATATATCAACACAAGTTACATAATAAAAAGGAATGCAGCAGCTACATAATTTACCTCTGCTGTCTCTTCGAATCTGATACTGGTTCTTTTGCATAGAAGAAAAAAGCTTTATTTTTAGAAATGACAATTTTAATTTCAGTAACCGCCAATCAAACAATATGGGAAATCATTGCTGCCTGGCGGTACAGTTTCTGTTGTTGCAAGAAACTGGTAAGTTCAAATGTGATTAAAAACTAGTAAGTGGTTAGTAAATTTAGAAGGAAATTATTTTCTCCTGCTTTTTTTTTTTTGGCTTCACAGCGGAGCTGTCTGAAGTTGTTTACCACACCTGCTCTACTAAATAAGCAATCTTTGGCCCCAGGTTGGATCTTTAGAATTATTATTTTTTTTTTTGGTCTTTTACTAAATCCTTAAAAATATTTCCCATTTAGCCTTACACCAGAGCAGAAAAGTAGGCAAACATCTGAAAATGCACCATACCCCCTTTCTCATACTTCGCAAGAATTCAAAGGGTTTCATCCAATGACATTGACAGGACTTGAGGTAATCATGACCACCTAAAGTCTCAATGATTTCAAGTGAACTGTTCTAAGTATGAACAGGTCTGACTTCAGCCCTTAGTATTATCTTATCCCCGGTCTCCTTCCCTCTTTCCATGATTCATGTTACTAGGTGTACCGCAGGCATGGCCAAACTTGGCCCTCCAGCTGTTTTGGGACTACAACTCCCATCATCCCTAGCTAACAGGACCAGTGGTCAGGGATGATGGGAATTGTAGTCCCAAAACATCTGGAGGGCTGAGTTTGGGGGTGCCTGGTGTTTGGATTTGATATCCCGCTTTATCACTACCCGAAGGAGTCTCAAAGCGGCTAACATTCTCCTTTCCCTTCCTCCCCCACAACAAACACTCTGTGAGGTGAGTGGGGCTGAGAGACTTCAAAGAAGTGTGACTAGCCCAAGGTCACCCAGCAGCTGCATGTGGAGGAGCGGAGACGCGAACCCGGTTCACCAGATTACGAGTCTACTGCTCTTAACCACTACACCACACTGCCTGGTATACTGGAAGCAGAGAAAAAAATATTCTTTCCAGTAGTACCTTAGAGATCAACTAAGTTTGTTCTTGGTATGAGCTTTTGTGTGCATGCACACTTCTTCAGATACACCTGAAGAAGTGTGCATGCACATGAAAGCTCATACCAAGAACAAACTTAGTTGGTCTCTAAGGTGCTACTGGAAGGAATTTTTATTTTATTTTGTTTTGACTATGGCAGACCAACACGGCTACCTACCAGTAACTGAAATTCAAAAAATATGGTACACTGCTACAATTGGTATGATTCAGAGATCAAGAATACATTCAAGTGTTCATAAGTGTAAGCTAGGTCTGTCTATTGCAGGAAATAGGATGGAGATCTGTCCTTCAGGTGTGGAAAGGTGTCAATCATCTGCGGAAGGCAGCCCTGAAACAGTGGCAGGAACTGACTGCTTTTAATAGCCATGGTGAACAGGTCTCTTCATCCGGCGGCTGTTCTGTTACTGGTCAAATTAGGAGGACAGAAGGAAAGGGAACGGAGAGCAGTAGCATTAGACAGAAAGGAATTATGAGCAACATTAGATTTCTGCTGCCCAAAGATGGAAAGAAGCCGCAATCCCAATGAAAGATGATTGGCAATTAAAACTCATGGAATACACAGAGATGGCAAAACTTACTGGAAGAATAAGAGATCAAAATGAGAGACTTTTTTTTAATAGAATGGGGGGAAATGGTTAAATGTATGAAGACAAACCGTAAACAATTAAAATCACTAGCAGGATTGACAAAAACAACGAGCAGTAAGAAATAACTTAAAAGGGAGTAAAAAGGTTAAATTTGTAAATAGTTTTGAATTGGTTATGCAGGAAGGTAAGGAACCGCAGAGGGAAGTCGAAGAAAATGGAGGTTGAATTTGTTTACATTTAGTTTTTTGTTGTTGAAATATTGTAAAATGGAAAATTAAAATATCTGAGGAACATTAGGTTTCTGAACGGCAGGCTGGTGCATGAACATGGCTGGAACCAAAAGAGAGGAGCAGAATTGAAGTCTATATTGCCTGTATAGGTTTTGACCATGTGGCCATATACTGCCCATTGTTCCCAATTCCTCTCTGGGAGAATGCACTCAGATAACTTTTCACGATCAATACAAGCACATGGCTGTGCAGTCATGAAAGAAGTGTAAGCAGCGCAAATAATTAACTTCTAATAGGGGCCAGGATCCAGAAGTCTCACATGATGCCGATGGGAAGACGGTGCTCTACAAAGGGATGTGAGTTGTTGCATGGGGTGGGGGGCAGAGGTGGTGACAGGGCCACAATTCACAGCAAGTATAGACAGAAACAAAATTCTGTTGAAGAGAATTTCTTGTGCGATCCGTTGGAAAGAACACCACACCTCAAAATACCCAGAGATGGAAGTATTATTCCTCAGGCATGGGAGGAGTGTCAGAAAGCGATGGGGGCAAACCGTGTCCTCGCAGCCAAAATTGCCAATTCAATGATCAGGGAAGAGACTCGGAAAAGATGAACAAACCCGTTGGCTATTTAATATGTTAAATATTTCAGAATTGCTGTTTTAAAACTGCATTAAAAAAGGAGAGAGAGGGGGAATATCAAGTTACAAACACTGTGGCCTCATGCCATCCTGTACAGTGTTTTGGTGACACAGACGGAAGTCCGTAAGACGCTACGAAGGCAGCTGTAGCTATAAAGCCATTAGTATTCTGTCTACAAGGGAAAGGCAATATTCCAAATGCATTGTGCATACGAGGTGTGCATACGAAAGCAGGAAGGGATTTTCCTTTATGTGACTTGCCACCAGATTTTATTTTTTATTTTTTATTTTTTGAAGAAGGAAGGCGTCATTCTCACGGGAGAGCCAGCAGCGCACTGTACTTGAGAACAAGCAATGCAGATACATGAGATACACTCCCCACCAATTTCTGATACTAGCTTTAACAACAACACCCCGAGAACAAGAAGTGGTCCAAGTTCTGGAGCTCCACTTTTGGCTACAGGACTTGACATTATAGAGCTGCATGGGCAAGGGGGTCTTGTAGTCTAAAACAGCCGTAAGGAACTAGGTTGGGGGAAAGGCTGCCCCAGTCACGTCCACAGAATGGAAGATGGCAGGATTCCCGACGACATGGTCTATGGGGAGCTGGCTTCGGGCACCAGGCCCATTGGCAGACCAACTCTGCGCTACAAGGATGGCTGCAAACATGACATGAAGGCGGCCAACATTCAGCCCACTGTGTAATAACCGCTTGCAGGTAATCACAGTGCCTGGAGACAGGCAAACAGGTTGTGCACCCATAGCAGTGACAAGAGGAGGGATGGCTGCTGAGAGGAGCGCAAAGAATGGAGTCGTCATTGTACGCCTGCATCTGAAGGGGTTAATTAGCTAACCTGTATATATTTACCTGAATGTACTGTTAGTCCAGAAGTATAAAAGAACTCTTTCTTATGGAGGCTTTTGCTGTGAACTTTGATCTGCATTGCACTCCTTACTGTGTAAGCTATGACTAAGAGTCTGGAGATAACAGTAGAAGATCAACCTTGCACAGAGAGGAACTGTCTAGGTCAGAGATAGGATGGCCTTGCTGAAGTGCGCATGAACCAACTCAGGGCTAAATGTCCTTTTGCCTTATATGTACAACAGGAAATGTACAACAGGAAATGTTCCTTATATGGACAAGGATGTACAAGAGGCAGATTCCTGGGGTGGGGAGAGCCAGAGAACTGTCTATAAGAACTGTCTGAAAATTGACTAGTTTTGTACTTGCTTGGATGTCTGAACACCGCAAGTGCCTCTGCATGCAGAAAATAAATCTTTCTCTCTCTGAAGCCAGCAGCCTCAGGTGTCTTTTCTGCTTCCATGTTTTCTCACCGGGCGCAACCGTGGGAACCCGTAGGGGCAAATAAGGCTTCACATCAACACGACTGGAAGCTACCCTCTGCCCCAGCTGCAACAAAACATGTCTCTCCCATATTGGCCTCTCTACAGCAACAGCAGGCGCTGTAACTCTCCAACGGTTTGACTTCACCCCCAAAGGCGTACTCCTCCATCATCTCCAGAGTCTGACAAATGCCACCAACAATAGCATTCTACACATTCGAGGTATAAGCTTATTTAAGGTGCTGTGTGAGAAACAGCCGCCACCTCTGTACCACTCCAGCTGCTGTTGGATCATGGAGGGAAGATATAAGCACAAGAGGCCCACAGGATGAAAGATTCCACTGGCATGGATTAGCTTGGTCTTTCTGAGCTGTTGCACCCAGGTAATGAAAGGGCATCACTTGCAAATGACCCTGGTTTCATCAAGTCATGCCATTGTGACATCTTTAGTTTAAAATAACACGTGGGTCTTGTTGATTTCTGCTCAGTGCCTATACTGCTTTGGCCGATTGCTTGATTTTATACTATGATTATTGCTTTATGGTTATATATGTTGAATTGCGGTTTTACTGACCATATCCTGGCCTGAGAACGGTTGATATGAGCAGGTTAGAAATATTTTAATAAAACAGTTAGTAACAAATGAAAAGTGGATCCATCATTTTAATTTGGAATGTGCGATTGTGTACAAGAATATTTGTCGATCTACCGTATTTTTCTCTCCATAAGATGCACTTTTTTCCTCCTAAAAAGTAAGGGGAAATATCTGTCCTAAAAAGTAAGGGGAAATATCTGTGCGTCTTATGGAGCGAATGGTGGTCCCTGGAGCTGAATTGCCCAGGGGCCAAAAGAGGATCATGCTTTTTATTTTACAAAGAGAAAAGGGGTGTTGAAAGGACCCCGCTCAGCAGCTGATCAGCAAGAGATCGGGAGAGAGATAAGAGTCCCGGCTCCCTTTCAGCCCCGCCCTCCATTGTTGAATGTGCTGCAGAGGGAGGTTGTTTGTTTCCCCAGCGACATGTGACTGGCTGATTAGATTATCTGTCTGGAAACTGTAGAAAAGGCTCCCTTTCCTTTAGAAGCTGCAGAAATGTGAGTTGAACCCCATAAAAAGCTTTTCCTCTTTGCTTTTCCCCCTTTGCAAAAGGAGCTTTGCTTTTCCCCTTTGCAAAAAAGCTGCAAAACTTTTAGCTGATCCTCAAAAAAACAGGGTTTTTCCCTTTGCAAAAAAGCTGCAAAACTTTTAGCTGATCCTCAAAAAACAGGGCTTTTCCCTTTGCAAAAAAAGCTGCAAAACTTTAGCTGATCCTCAAAAAACAGGGCTTTTCCCTTTGCAAAAAAGCTGCAAAACTTTTAGCTGATCCTCAAAAAAACAGGGCTTTTCCCTTTGCAAAAAAAGCTGCAAAACTTTTAGCTGATCCTCAAAAAAAAAACAAAAAAAACAGGGCTTTTAGAGGAGGAAAACCAGAAAAATATTTTTTTTTCCTTGTTTCCTCTAAAAACGAGGTGCGCCCTATGGAGCGAAAAATATGGTAATTTGTCACTTATGTTTTATATATTCTGTAAGCTGTCCAGAGTGGCTGGGGAAACCCAGCCAGAGGGGCGGGGTACAAATCATAAAATTATTATTATTATTATCAACTCACTAACATACATAGAGACAATATTTCTGTATCTATGCTGACTTGCCCAGGCGATGAGAAGAGCTGATTATTACTCATCCCAGTGACATCATCTTTTCTTTGTTTCCTTTTTAATTTTGTGGCAGGCTTAAGATGAACTTGCTGTTCTGTGAATCTACTTTGTTGCTCCCACGATGGATTTCTTACATGCGAGACCTAAAAGCGGTGGCCATGGTAACATTTCATTTCTGTGCTGAAGAGCCAGTTTCCACATCTCAAATGTGTTGATATTTACTTTGAGGATTAAAGAGCAGGGAGGTCTACAAAGTCCCCAGACTTCTAATGCAGGGGAAACATCTGCTGGACAGAGTCCTAAGCAGATTGCTAGCTAAATTCAGCAACTGGGAATTCTTTTGGTTAATTAGGTCTCCCATATCAGTAGATGTCACAGCAGCTAACTGAGAACACAATGGTATTTGAAGCATTTTGTGAGAAAGGAACATTAATTCAAAAGGTCACCCAGTAATAGGGGGGAACGACGGCGACGACACAGCAGCAACATCAACAACAGCAAAACTTAATACGTAAATGTTGCCATCTGTAGATGCGATCTGTGTTTTTGTAAATCTAAAGTGGCTTGCAAATTACATGAAGAGGTGTGTGGGCGCACCATCAAACCCTTAACCGCACCCGCTACTGTTTCTGTTGGGACTGACCTTTGACGGGCTTCATCAGCATTTAAGGTAGATGGGGCTCGTCAACGTGGGCAGGTAGCCCATCTAGGAAGGAAGGAAACTCTGGTCCTAAATCTCTGCTGCCTTGCGGGATAACTTCGGGAGAAGAAAAGGCTAAGGAGGAAACCCTACACAAATTCAGAGTGGAGTCCCTAAGATGGTTGGATGGCACCTTGTACGTTTCCTTCTGGAAACTCTTGCCGCCAAGCCTGTGCCAAACGCATTGCTCCATTTGGACCATATCAGCAAGACCAAGAGGGGGGGGGGTCTTGTTGTCCGGGAAGACCAGAACCTCCACGGACACTGCCCAGGCTTGTGTCTCGGAGAGGTCGCTTTGATGTGCTAACACAGCAATTTGACTCCGCCCCAGGACACACCAGGGGCGTAGCAAGGTAAATTGGTACGCGGGGGCAATTTTTTTTTGGTCAACCCCCCCCCCGCATGGGAAGGTCAGGTGGTACCCGGTGCGGAAAATTTCTTGTCAACCCCCCCATTGATTCCCCCCCGCAAAAATTGTTTTACGTTATTTCATATTTTCTTACAAAGGAATAATAACAAGTAATAATAATAAAAAAACTTTTATTTATATCCCACCCTCCCCGGCCGAAGTCGGGCTCAGGGTGGCTAACATCAGATACATAACATTGGTATAAAATCAAACAATAATTAAATTACCTCCTAAAAACATCTCAAAATCAAATTAAAGTCTAATTAGATGGCTTTCCACAGGGTTAGGGTTGGGAACAGTAAGTGTTCTCTGAACTGAAATTTCAGCCTTCATGACATAGGAAAACAGCCAAGTGAACAGCTATTTTGGTGGAGGAGGGTCAAGATATTAACCGATATGCATGAAATTTCATATATAGCTATATAATCCCTAGTATAGTAAGATAAGACCTTCGGAGCAGGCATTTTCAAAAAAAAAATTCAAAAAAAATTCAATTTCCCCCCTCCAAAAATTGTTCCTTGATAATTTGTCACCCCCTCCATTATGCAACCCGGGGCGGCCCGCCCCCTCGCCCCCCTTGCTACACCCCTGGGACACACACTCCATTGTATCTCGAGATAGATGGATGCCAACAATCCTAAAATAACACCCAGGAAATGGCCTCTGGTCAGAGGAAACAAAAGGATTTTCTATTTATTTCTGAGGGCAGATTCACGTGAAAAGTGCTGCAGGGGTTAGACTGGAAGGCCTATGGGTAGGGTGCCACTGAGGCCACTGGTTAGAGGAGGAACAGGTGCCAGTTCTAGCTGGGATACTAGCACCACAGGCCAGAAACCCCCTAGCTTGAGGAATCAAGTTTTCTGAGACAGACAAATCCCTCACCACAGATGCTATATTGGCTGCAACAATACTGACTGTGCCCCGTTAGTCTGGGCCACTTGTTACAGAAGACACTAGGCCACCCTGTTGACCTAACCACTAGAATATTTGCCAGTCTCATTTACTAATGTTCTTGTTGTTGTTGTTGTTCAGTCGTTCAGTCGTGTCCGACTCTTCGTGACCCCATGGACCAGAGCACGCCAGGCACGCCTATCCTTCACTGCCTCCGCAGTTTGGCCAAACTCATGTTAGTAGCTTCGAGAACACTGTCCAACCATCTCATCCTCTGTCGTCCCCTTCTCCTTGTGCCCTCCATCTTTCCCAACATCAGGGTCTTTTCCAGGGAGTCTTCTCTTCTCATGAGGTGGCCAAAGTACTGGAGCCTCAACTTCAGGATCTGTCCTTCTAGTGAGCACTCAGGGCTGATTTCCTTGAGAATGGATAGGTTTGATCTTCTTGCAGTCCATGGGACTCTCAAGAGTCTCCTCCAGCACCATAATTCAAAAGCATCAATTCTTGGCGATCAGCCTTCTTGATGGTCCAGCTCTCACTTCCGTACATTACTACTGGGAAAACCATAGCTTTAACTATACGGACCTTTGTCGGCAAGGTGATGTCTCTGCTTTTTAAGATGCTGTCTAGGTTTGTCATTGCTTTTCTCCCAAGAAGCAGGCGTCTTCTAATTTCGTGACTGCTGTCACCATCTGCAGTGATCATGGAACCCAAGAAAGTGAAATCTCTCACTGCCTCCATTTCTTCCCCTTCTATTTGCCAGGAGGTGATGGGACCAGTGGCCATGATCTTAGCTTTTTTGATGTTGAGCTTTACTAATGTACATAGAGACAATATTTCAGGAAGGCCTGAAACATGTATACGGTGGGAGGTACAAGATCTGGTTGTAAGAATGAGGCAACGGTATAAACCAGAGGTCCTCTGGGAGTCCTCTGGGCTGTATGTCGATTCCCAATAGCAAGGCCTGGCTGGCTGACTGGCTGGCTGGGCTCCCTCACCCACTTGGTTTCTTACTCCGAGGCCGCCTCAGCTCCTGGCAACCAGCACCCCCTGACCAGCCCCAGAAGCAGCATTTGCCTGGAGAGCTTATAGCCAGGGCTGCACAAGCTTTTTGGAGGCAGAGACGTGAGAAGGCGTCAGAGAAGGGAGGGAAGGAAAGAAAGAGGGACAAAGCCCAGTGTTCCTTGTGGCACCCCTGACCATCATTCAAGGCACCCCAGGGTGCCATGGCACACTGGTTGAAAACCACTGGTGTAAACAATAATCTGTTGAGTTGTAAACTAAAAGTGTTTAATGGTCAGGTTTGCATCACTGTTTAGGAAATACACCAACTATCAACAGGAAGCTCAGTTTCAATCAATCCACTCTGTTTCTATTTGAAGGCAAGTGAAATAAACATACAGCAAAACATTCTCGATATTTTTTTGGGAGGGGGGGAATGTATACAGGAAAAACCCCTCATTGCTAAATTCAAATGTAAGTAAAAAAAAAAAGTGAGTGAGAAAGATAAAGATACTAATAAGGTATGATTTTCAGGTCCACACAGGGACTATAAAAAGCTTATTAACTGCCACTATTGCTGTGTGTTTTAAGTTATTTTATCACTCTGCTTTACAGCAGGAGAAATACTCTCTTGGAGCAGCACTGTGCTTTTGATTAATTACTTTCATACATAGGCTTTTACAGTGCAGGAGTGAGTCAGACTGGCTGCCTGTGATTACCAGCCAAGACTCATTTTACATTTATGTTAATAGGAGTGTTAATGAAAGAAATCTTTTACATTTTTAGTGTTTTTCTAACTACCTAAAAGCTTTCTGGTTATATACTTATTGGACAGGAATTATGGGTGCTGTGCACTGCAATTCTATGGAATATGCACAGTAAATCACAGAGGAGCCAGCTCTCAGCCTGGGAACAACTGGCCAGACACCCAGCCCTTCACACCTTAAGCGAGAACGACAATAGCCAGGCAAGCTAGTTGCTGTTCAGATTTAAAGCACAGCTAGACAACATTGAAGTTTCCAGAGCTCTTCAGCTATGGCATATCTATATCTGTATCTATCAATCTAGATCTTCCTTTATTTTGAGATCTGATGCTAATAGGAATGGCGGTTTCTCAAAATGTCAGGCAGGTGTTTATAGTCAAATCAAATGTCAGGCAGACGTTTATTCAGGGTCCATTGTGAATTTACGTGGCGGTTGAGAGGAGACATGACATCTATCTTCCAATATCTAAAGGGCTATCACATGGAAGATGGCGCAAGCTTGTTTTCTAGTAGGATCCGAACCAATGGAATCAAGTCACAGCAAAAGAGATTCTGATTAAACATTTAGGTTTTTTTGGGGGGGGGTTTCTGACAGGAAGAGATGTTCGATAGTGGAATAAACTCCCTCATAAGGTCGTGGACTCTCCTTCATTTGAGGTTTTCAAGCAAAAGTTAGATGGCCATCAGTCAGGACTAGATGACTCTACAATTCTATGATTACAAGACAAAACCATTATGGAAAAAAATTAACTCAAGAGAAGCCACATGAATAAACTATTAAACACTCAAGTGGACCAAACTTCACATTGCTATTAGGGGGTGATGCACTTCAGATCAAAAGTGTTGTAAACTTCAAGCATCTCCTTGAGGTGACACTATGAATGCAAGTCCTGGCATTAGCCCAGTGTTTTTCCAGGAGCAGCAAACTTCTGGTGCAGGCTAAAGCTTTTTGTAAGCTAGGAGTGGGGTGGAGGTGGGGATAGCAGCAGCTCCTACCTTTGCTGGTCATGGGCAGATGGCCCAGGCTTCATGCCATAAGCTAAGAGACACAGAGCAGTAAGTCTTCAACTCTCACCCTCTGGCTCCCACCTTTTACTTCCTTATTATACCAAGAGGGGAGGGGAAATAAACATTACCTAGTTCCAACCTCTATATGCATGTCATAAACTTTCAAATCTAATACATCTGTATTCTCCAACAATATCCAATCCCTTAACCAACATAGACAGGACATTTCATAATATAATCTCAAATCTGGCAGAGAGAAACCACTTCATTCTTTTGTATCTGTAAGAAGCTTATATTTAATTCTTCATGTGTGTGTCCCCCACCAGATAAATTTTGATAATACTTTTTGCTATTCTTTAAAGTGACCCACCCCGCTGATCACCGGGATTGTTTGAAATAAAAGCAACATTTTAGGTAGCACATTCATCTTTACAGCAGATATTCTTCCCCAAAAAGATAATTTCATCCTTCCCGTAATGCTAAACTCTTTTAATAGGGCTAGGACTGAACTGGGACCTCAACAATTCAGATTCCTCATCCCTACAGCAATGACTAATCCAAGTCCCGATGGGTCTACCAAGTCTGGATCCAACCTAACATCTAGTTCTAACCTTGGAAGGTCATCCGAAAACAGGTTAAAACAATGCCTAATGCTGCTATGATCAGCAATATGGGACAACAAGGAAGGACAAGACATTTTGCACTCTGGATGTGCACTATGAATGGGGGAATAGATATACTGAAATAACGTGGCAGCTGGAAAATATAAGAGTGAAAGAGAAATAATCATGCAGAGTGGGATGATTGAGTCCCCTATGGTTAAATCTTATCACTGCTTTCAGTAAATCAGACTAAAGATAGAGAATAAACACACATTCGGAGAGAAAAGTCCTCTTTGAAGTCAGTGTATCTCAATGTGTGAGGAAGGAATCTTCCATTTCAAATCTTACCTCAGTCATAGAGGTTGCTAAATTATAGCAGGGGTCACCGAGCCAATGTTTGTGAAGCACTTTAAACACTCAGAAAGCATTATATATCTGGTAGGATTTCTCCTTCTGAAAACTCAAAACGGAGGATAGCTTATTTTCAGCTGCACTGCAAGAATGGTGCTTCAAGCAGATGAATGCAGAGTGTATAAAGTCAAGAGTGGGAAGTAACACATTCTTACAGAAATAAAGATATGAAGGAATTCGGCTGAGCAAGCCGAAAGAACTGCCTTGGAAGAAACTTGCCACTCATTTGATTAAAGCATTTAAAAAAAAAAAAAAAACCAGCGGTTTTGAGCAGAAATGGGTTGGAGGGCAAAAAAGGGTGAACCAACAAGGACAAAATTGGAGAGGCGTGAAATCCAGTTCAAAAATTTGGTAGGGAGGGGGAAAAATGAAGGAGAATAATGATGCTTTGTGGTGCTGTTGGTGCTGTTTTGATCTCTTGTGTGGGTTATATACCAGTGAGTAATCTATATATATATATAAATGGGTGCGCGGACGCGAAGGTCTTGCTCCGTAACCGCTTGATCGGTTGCCTTCAAATTTGGACACAACATTCCTTGGCCATATGGGAAGGTTCTTAGGTACCTAGATTGCAAAAATATCACACCTTTCCCAGGTAAATCCGTGAATTTGTGCAAAAAAACAGCGCCCTCCAGTGGACGTCAAAGCAACACACGCTTTACAACAACAGACTTCAGAAGAGGGTGGGAGGGGGAGCAGAACTTGAGGTCGCCTCAGCCAATAGGCTGTTGGCGGGGGAGGGGCCGAATCAACCTTTAGCTACCACCGCCATAACAACTCCTTGCCTCAGGCTCGGCCAATTCCCATTTTAAAACAGTGAGCAACAGACATGAGAGTGCGGAGGTGACGGAACAAATCACAGCACAGGAGTTCAACAGAACAACCTGTGGAGAGCCAGGCGAAACCGGGGGGGGGGGAACCGGAGAGAAGGGAGGTAGGAGATCAACACAGTTTCGGAGTGACCACGGAGAGTGCGGGGGAGGGGAACAAATCACGCCGCGTGAGTGGGAGGAAGACGAAAACGGGGGGGGGGCTGAGAGAAGGCAGGCGGAAGTTCAACAGGAGAAGCTGTGGGGAGGCAGGCAAAAACGGGGGGAAATACGGAGAGGAGGCAGGCGGAAGTTCATCAGGATAACGTGTGGGAAACCAGGCAAAAACGGGGAGGAGGAAAGACTGAAATGGGGCACATGGAAGTTCGTGGGGATAAGCTGTGGGAAACCAGGCGAGAACGGGGGGGGGGGAAGAGCCACAGCAAGGCGTGGCCGGGCCAGCTAGTATCTTATATAAACTTCCATAGTACCGACCTGAGAGAAATACACCGTCTCCCAAAATATTTAGGGAACACTCCTTGTGGTGCAACAAATTATTGTGACATGGAACCCGGCTTTAGATCTTCTTACAATCCTTTAGCCTCCAGAAGTCAGGCAAAACTGTTATTTAATAAGCATCAGCCCAGGTTTCCTCAAACTCGCCCCTCCAGATGTTTTGAGACTACAATTCCCATCATCCCTGACCGCTAGTCCTGCTAGCTAGGGATCATGGGAGTTGTAGGCCAAAAATATCTGGAAGGCTGAGTTTGAGGAAGCCTGCATTAGCCGCACAAGCATGATACGGTTGCAAGGATAGTACATGTATGATAGGAAACTGAACGTGCATTCTTGGAAAATATGACACTGTTATAAATCCGTTCCTTAGCCAGTTCTTGCAAATAAGCGGAGGGTCCTTACAGATAAAAGAGATTATCATAACAAGTGCAGTATTACTTTGATGGACAAAAAAATTCAGCTGTATGCAATAATAATAGATATCTCTCTTCCACTTTTCATGAAATATAAAGACAAGAAAAGATAAAACAAATTAAAATATCAAAGCCTAGTAATGTAGATTAAAAGAGTATTGAAACAAAAACAAGTTGAAATATTTATTCTCCCAACTACTGGTATCATCCCCTTATCGCTGAAATGTAATTATGAAAGAATTCAGATCTCACAATGCACCGCAACAATGTAAAATCAAAAACTCTTCAAACCTGCCACCAAATGTGGTATTCTTAGGGAACAGATGACAATTAGACTCATATCTATCTTGCGGGAGAGCTGTATCCCTAGACTGTTATTTAACCCAGTGAACAATAGGGAAAAAAAACCAAAACAATTCAAGTATGGCCCCTTCAGAATCTACAATGCTTTCCTACCCTGATTATGCCTATTCTTGCATGCACTCGTTTTATCATTTTCAGAGAGCAAAATTAAAAAAAACAAGCATTGATTGTAGCCATAACCCTGACCCTTGCTGTACAAGATCAGCAACCATCCCGATGGCTGTGAGAGAGAGAGAGTTGGGGAGGCTCAGTTCCATTTCCACCCCCCAATTTTGATAGGATCCCATACACCCCATGCTTTAAGAAAGCTAACAATTAAACAAAGCACCAGATTTCAAGATTATGTATGAAAACAGGAGGGTAGGGAAAGCACTAAATAACCAATAACAAATCAATAAGTCCAGTTACAGGTAGGGAGCCGTGTTGGTCTGCCATAGTCAAAACAAAATAAAATAAAAATTCCTTCCAGTAGCACCTTAGAGACCAACTAAGTTTGTTCTTGGTATGAGCTTTCGTGTGCATGCACACGAAAGCTCATACCAAGAACAAACTTAGTTGGTCTCTAAGGTGCTACTGGAAGGAATTTTTAAAATCAATAAGTGAAAGCCTGCCCCTTTCTATCAGCGCAATCATTTCGGGGTAAAGTAGTGACTGTAAGAATCAGGTTTTAATCCCTACACTGTGGCCCAGTGAATGCACAAATCTTGGCAAAACCAACTGAGAGACGCATGAGTCCTGCGCTTGTGCGCTCTGTTCTCACCCTGTCCCTTCCCTTCTGGACTGAGATTACATCCAAACATACATACATATGTTAACCATAAGGTAAAGGTAAAGGTACCCCTGACTATTAGGTCCAGTCGCGGACGACTCTGGGGTTGCACGCTCATCTCGGGCTCTGCACGCTCATCGGCTCTATAGGCTGAGGGAGCCGGCATTTGTCCACAGACAGCTTTTCTGGGTCATGTGGCCAGCATGACTAAGCCGCTTCTGGCGAACCAGAGCAGCACGCGAAACGCCGTTTACCTTCCCGCCGGAGCGGTACCTATTTATCTACTTGCACTTTGACGTGCTTTCGAACTGCTAGGTGGGCAGGAGCTGGGACCGAGCAACGGGAGCTCACCCCGTGCAGGGATTCGAACTGCCGACCTTCTGATTGGCAAGCCCTAGGCTCAGTGGTTTAGACCACAGTGCCACCCGCGTTACATCCAAACTGGGGAACTATTACAGCGGTACTTTGTTTCTCAAATGCCTTGGTTATCAAACGCCTTGTTTCCCAAACACTGAAAACCTGGAAGTAAGTGTTCCGGTTTTCAAACGTTTTTCGGAAGCCAAACAATAGCTGTCAGGTATTGTTTCTGGGGTGGGTGCCTGAATCAATCAGAAGCTCTGCCTTGATTTTCAAACGTTTTGGAAGTCAAACAGACTTCCAGAACGGATTAAGTTCGAGAACCAAGGTACCACTGTATTTGGCGCTTTTGGTTTTGCTATTTATTTTGCGTTTATGTTTTTGAGGCTTTTTTCGGTTAATTTGCTTTTGTGGCTGTGTGAAACCCAGTGCAACTGATTGATTGATTGTGTGAAATGGATAAAAGCCCCCCCTCCAAACAATGACTATCATCAGAGCAAGTAAGAAAAAATAATAATTTTAATTTTCATCATCTACAATACTGTCTTATTTATTTTATAGTACAGTACATTGATTATTGCTTTCATTTTATGGATCAATGGTCTCGTTAGATAGTAAAATTCATGTTAAATTGCTGCTGTTTTAGGGGTTTTTTTTAAAAGTCTGGAACGGATTAATCCGTTTTGCATTACTTTCTATGGGAAAGTGCGCCTTGGTTTTGGAACACTTTGGTTTTGGAACAGACTCCTGCAACAGATTAAGTTTGAGAACCAAAGTACCACTGTACTTGAAATTGGCGTAGGACCCTGGTTTGTTGCAATCTTGGTACAAGTCTATTCTGTATCTCTCAGCCGAAAGCTTTCTATAGGCTACTGTTAAAATCTAAGTAGACAGGATATATTTTAATTAGCCCCGAATCCTTGGGCGAGAGCACAAAAATCTAAACAAACTCCTGTTTTCTAAGAATATGCTTAAAAACAAAAACAAAATGCAACAGCTGATTCGGACTTTTCAGATTTGTGGCTAATTATTTCAAAAGTTAGACCACATGCTATTTCAAAAGTTAGACCACATGCTTTGAGACCACCAGCTGAGACGTTGCATCTGCTGTGGTTGTGAAAATAATATAAAATAACATGAAAAAACGTGCACAAGTACCATGGTGGTACAGAAAGCTCACTGGGAGAAAATAGCTCTGGGTGATGCAGCAATTAATAATATAATAATAATAATAATAATAATAATAATAATAATAGGAATCACTAGAAAAGGAATTAAAGATAAAAGAGCAATTCATCACAACACATTGTATAAATCAGGTTATTGTATAAATCAGGTTGGCCAACCTGCGGCCTGGCAAGTGTTGCTGAACTACAGCTCCCAAAACAACTTCAAACCTTGCATTACGTGAAATACATTCGACAAACACACAAGATGTAACTGGCTGTGCATTCACATAAACAATACTCTTATCACAATATCAAATGTTTATCTTGCACATAAACAACACATAAAATGCAGTAATATAGACGGAAGTCCATTCATAAAGACCAAATATCTGCTAGTTTCTGTTCCACATATGTTCATAAAGTCCAAATTGGAGCCTACTACAATGGGACTTAGGGACGCGGGTGGCGCTGTGGTCTAAACCACAGAGCCTAAGGCTTGTTGACCAGAAGGTCGGTGGTTCGAATCCCTGTCACGGGGTGAGCTCCCGTTGTTCGGTCCCAGCTCCTGCCCACCTAGCAGTTCGAAAGCACGTCAAAGTGCAAGTAGATAAATAGGTACCGCTCCGGCGGGAAGGTAAACGGCGTTTCCGTGCGCTGCTCTGGTTCGCCAGAAGCGGCTTAGTCATGCTGGCCACATGACCCGGAAGCTGTATGCCGGCTCCCTCGGCCAGTAAAGCGAGATGAGTGCCGCAACCTGAATTGGACACGACTGGACCTAACGGTCAGGGGTCCCTTTACCTTTACCTTTAGGCCTTATAGCTAAGCCAGCTAAACTGAATGTCTGTGCCTAGAGACTTGGGTCCCCCAAACCACAAATGGAGAAAGTGTGTTAGTGTAGTTCTGAGAACTCTTGCACAAGCCAGCGGAAGACTTTTCACAGCACAGCACTGCCATGTATCCAGGGTCGGTTTATGGTATGAGAAATGTGGCGCACAGGGCTTTTTTCCAGCTGGATCTCACTGGAACTCAGTACCAGCACCTCCTGGGGTGGGCGCCATTGCCATTATGAGAGAACGAGGGAGGCATTTATGGTGAATTCTAGAAAAATAGCACTGGTGGTACATAAGGAAAACGGGTTGTGGAAAGGTATCTGAAGAAGTGTGCATGCACACGAAAGCTCATACCAAGAACAAACTCAGTTGGTCTCTAAGGTGCTACTGGAAAGAATTTTTGATTTTGTTTTGACTATGGCAGACCAACACGGCTACCCACCTGAACAGATCTTACCAAGGTTTGAGGTCCTTTCCCCTCACATATCAACATTCCCCTAGGTCAGGAACTGCCTTTTTGTGAATAGAAATGCCCCTTTGGCTCCAACATCCCTTGCAAGTGAGTTTCAGAAACATCTGATTGGCCATTGCTGTAGGCAAAATGGACCTTTAAGTCTCACGCACCATCAAGTCAATTCTTCTTAAGTCAAATACACAGTGTTGTATTGTTGTTTGACTTGTGATACGACTCTTCATGTTCCTCAGTCCTCACCCTTGCGTTAGATGGAGTCATTTCTAAGTAGGAGGCATTAAGAGCTCAGCATTGACAAAACCCAAGTCCTAACTCCCCAGCATTCTGCTGAAAGAGAAGGATTACTGCCACAAAGGTTTAATCGGATGTTTGCTCAAATATCAGTTTTGTTAGAAATGACAACCTGGCTGAAATCAAGGTTGACCGAAACACTTCAGTATATCAAATCCATGCATTTTCAAATCAGCTTTAGAAAGAAACCGGTCATGGCAGTGCCGATAGACAATATTTACTATTTGCCAGGAGAAATTGAGAATGGAACAGTTAAGCAATTCAAAATGTTACCTGAAGTTTATTTCTAAAATTCAAAGCAGCCTCATTTTGTTAAAAAGGACAACACTCATTAACATCATCAATATTGGCTGCTGTTGCTGCTTATAACATTCTCAGGATTCAATTGTGGGGAGCAACACCCAAATCACTGAGCTCCCGGAAAGTCCAATGGGAGTTAAACTTATCTTTTTCAACAACTCTGATTAAACAAAAAGGAACGACTACTTTGATGCTCAAATTAGCATCTTTTCTTCAACAAGCTGAATTAATTAGCAGAGTGACAAAAGAATTAGTCCAGATAGGATCAAAGCTGAAACTATATTTATTTGGAATTTTAAATGAAACGCACAAAACATTAACCCTTCACATGCCAATTTATCTCTTTTGTTCAAGTGTGCGGAACATGTCACAAACTGAACCCTCAGATTGTTGCCTGTGGTGTTCTGAAAGTGGGAAAAAATGGGATCTCTGTAGCAAGCTTTCCAATTCCACAAGGAATCCTAGGGCGTCGGGGTGGGTGGTTTGGAGTTGCCGGGCTTGTTTTTTGTGGTTCCCCCCTCCTTTTTTCCCTTTTTGGTCTTCTTGATTAAGTAATTTCAAAAGCATCAATATAATTAAGCAAGAGAGTTCTCATAAAGAATGCTTAATTTGAACTATCGCTCAGATCATTATTTTAATTAGATCTTAGGCCCAATTTTAGAAACCTTCTCTCTCATGTGATAGTTACAACCATATTTTAGTTATAATTGCCTGCATGTGTGAAATGGCTGTCACAGATTCTAACCTTATGGCTCAAAATAGCATTGTTCCGTGTTTGTGAGCCTGTGTCATCTGTACAATTTTTTTTTCACGTTTTGTATGTTCAGCTGTGATTTCAAACATCATCATTTACGATGTTATATCCCACCTTTTCCTCCAAGGAGCTCAAGGCGGCAGTGACAGACCCTCTGTGTCCCTATTCTCCAGGGACAGTCCCGGATTTACAGAAGCTGTCCCGGTTTCTGATTTGATCCTGGACTGTCCCGCTTTTCCTTAGGATGTCACTATCAACATCGGAGAAATGTTGGAGGGTATGGTAGGATATGTCCCTATTTTCATGAGAGAAATGTTGCAGGGTATGGAGGTATCCGACCCCCCAAGCCAACTAAAGGCAGCCCTATGTAGGGAAGCTTTTTAATATATAATGTTTTATTATGTTTTTATATGTGCTGGAAGCTGCAAAGAGTGGCTGCAGCAAGCTAATCAGATGGGTGGGGTATAATAATAACCTCGATAGGTTAACTCTTTTAAAGCCTTGGACTTTTGTAAATATTCTGAAATACCACATGATTTATTACTGCTTTTACCATATCTTGTTTTATCTACCATGATTTTATACCTGTTGGTTAGCAAATGAAGCTAACATATTTTGTATAACTGTGGCAGGTTTCTGCCTGAATGCTTTTTATGTGCTATGGCCAATTGGCTAATACAATAAACTTTGATTTGATTTGAATAATAATAATAATAATAATAATAATAATAATAGAATAGGACGTCTCTATTTTCATCGGAAATGCTGTAAGGTATGCCATGACTGCCCCAAGGTGAATTTGTAAGTGGTTATAGCAGAGTAGAGATTTGAACCAGGGTCTTCTAGACCCCAGTCTGACACGTCCCAGGGCCTACAAACGCCTTGATTACTCAAACGTCTTGGTACTCAAATGTCTCGGTTCTTAAACGCCGAAAACCCGAAAGCGTGCCTTGGTTTTAGGACACTCTGGTTTTGGAACTAAGCCGGAATTAAGATTGCCGGAAGAAATATCAACAACCTCAGATATGCTGATGACACAACCTTGATGGCAGAAAGTGAGGAGGAATTAAAGAACCTTTTAATGAGGGTGAAAGAGGAGAGCGCAAAATATGGTCTGAAGCTCAACATCAAAAAAACTAAGATCATGGCCACTGGTCCCATCACCTCCTGGCAAATAGAAGGGGAAGAAATGGAGGCAGTGAGAGATTTTACTTTCTTGGGCTCCATGATCACTGCAGATGGTGACAGCAGTCACGAAATTAAAAGACGCCTGCTTCTTGGGAGGAAAGCAATGACAAACCTAGACAGCATCTTAAAAAGCAGAGACATCACCTTGCCGACAAAGGTCCATATAGTTAAAGCTATGGTTTTCCCAGTAGTAATGTATGGAAGTGAGAGCTGGACCATAAAGAAGGCTGATCGCCGAAGAATTGATGCTTTTGAATTATGGTGCTGGAGGAGACTCTTGAGAGTCCCATGGACTGCAAAAAGATCAAACCTATCCATCCTTAAAGAAATCAGCCCTGAGTGCTCACTGGAAGGACAGATCCTGAAGTTGAGGCTCCAATACTTTGGCCACCTCATGAGAAGAGAAGACTCCCTGGAAAAGACCCTGATGTTGGGAAAGATGGAGGGCACAAGGAGAAGGGGACGACAGAGGATGAGATGGTTGGACAGTGTTCTCGAAGCTACTAACATGAGTTTGGCCAAACTGTGAGAGGCAGTGAAGGATAGGCATGCCTGGCGTGCTCTGGTCCATGGGGTCATGAAGAGTCGGACACGACTGAATGACTGAACAACAACAACAAGTTTTGGAACAGACTTCCAGAACAGATCAAGTTTGAGAACCAAGGTACCACTGTACTGGACCCAGCTTCCATCTTGAGTTATGGAGCAGGTAGTTTGGGAAACCTTACAACTGAGATGCTGGTCCATGTGTTGAGTGTGATGTACAAGCTGGTTCTAAGAACTCCTCTGCTCCTAGCCTCATCCCCTTTTCTAAGCCATCTTGGCAAGGGCGCTCCCTATATGACAACCCCAACTTACACACTGAGTTGCATTAACTGTGGTTGGGCGAGAAATTTGCCAAAGGGACTCTTCTTCGTAGGGCAGATAAAACATCTGGATCACAGATCTCCCACTGGTGTTCTTCTATTCCAAAGAAGCAGCAGAAATGGGAACACCAACATGGCGGGCTTCTAGTGTAACTTATGAATCATAGAATCATAGAGTTGGAAGAGACCCCAAGGGCCATCCAGTCCAACCCCCTGCCAAGCAGGAAACACCATCAAAGCATTCCTGACAGATGGCTGTCAAGCCTCCGCTTAAAGACCTCCAAAGAAGGAGACTCCACCACACTCCTTGGCAGCAAATTCCACTGTCGAACAGCTCTCACTGTCAGGAAGTTCTTCCTAATGTTTAGGTGGAATCTTCTTTCTTGTAGTTTGAATCCATTGCCCCGTGTCCGCTTCTCTGGAGCAGCAGAAAACAACCTTTCACCCTCCTCTATATGACATCCTTTTATATATTTGAACATGGCTATCATATCACCCCTTAACCTTCTCTTCTCCAGGCTAAACATACCCAGCTCCCTAAGCCGTTCCTCATAAGGCATCGTTTCCAGGCCTTTGCCCATTTTGGTTGCCCTCTTCTGGACATGAGAAGGAATTTTGTGCAGATAGAACCACAGAACTGTAGTGTTTCTGCAGCGCAAACTTTGATCACCTTTTTTAGACTGTACAAACCCTATCTGAGGAATGTCAGGAGAAAAAGGCACCCACATTAGAATTCAGGGTAATGAGCTGTAGTTTATCTGTAATTCATTTCAACCTTGCTCAAGTTCAGGCTGTTCGAGCATTTTTATATGCAGTAAAGTAAAATAAATAAATAAATGGCTTGTTTGTTTTTGTTTCTTGTTTTTTAAAAAATCCTCACATTTTCCTAATATAAATGACGTGTCTCAATATCATAAACATCTAATATTTTAGCACTTTAAAGTGTTAAAAGAAGGCTGTATGACAAATAATATCTTCCATCCCTGGCTATAACCACAGCACTCTCATACATTCATAATTAGATATAGTAAGATATGCTTAGCATCTCATGAGATTTATTATCAGTGTGTAGATTTTTTTTTCCCAGTTGAAATCTGCTAATGCTAAGGATCACTGGAGTCAAATCATTTGAAGCACCGGCAAAGAGAAATCCGCTTGCCTGTCAAAAGGGTGGTTATCAATTATAAACTGTAAATGCATTTTTCCTTACATTTTGTTTTGTTGGCAGATGAGCTTCTAAGCGATGCATGTGGGGTTTGAGAGACTGGTTTTGTATTAAACTAGGGGATCTTTAGAAAAGAACTGATGTACCAATAAAGAGGGGGGAGGGGACTGCTCTTTAAAAAACAACAAGAAAACAAAACTAGGTGCAGAATAATCATGCTGAATATATAATCAGCATGATTATTCTGGACCTAGTTTTGTCTGGATTCTAATTTTTCGAGTTTCACCTGTGTATGTGTATGTGTGTGTGTACACACGTGAAACTTGAAAAATTAGAATATCATGGAAAGGTTCATTTCTTTCAGTAATTCAACTTAAAAGGTGAAACTAATATATGAGATAGACTCATGACATGCAAAGCGAGATATGTCAAGCCTTTATTTGTTATAATTGTGATGATTATGGCGTACAGCTGATGAGAACCCCAAATTAACAATTTCAACTTTGGGGTTTTCATCAGCTGTACGCCATAATCATCACAATTATAACAAACAAAGGCTTGACATATCTCGCTTTGCATGTCATGAGTCTATCTCATATATTAAACTCCAGTAGCTAATGAAAACAATTGCTTACATAAATGGACTTTTCCACGATATTCTAATTTTTTGAGTTTCACCTGTCTCTCTCTCTTCTCTCTCTCTCTCTCTGTGTGTGTGTGTGTGTGTCTGTATATATATATATAAATATATATATGCATTCAAATTATTTTAAAGACTCATTGAATGGGACATCTTAATAAATCTGGGTCGGGTTCATTCTTGTTAGGTGGCTTAGCAAAAATTGCAAGACAGCTGCTAAATAGAACAGGAAATAATGAAACAGTTGAAAAACACAGTACATAAAAGCTAGCAGAAGGATGCAATTATACTGCTCAGTAGAAGAATCTAATTTAGGGGGGGGGAAACCTCAGGAGCAAAGGTAGTTGTTTTTTCTTTGATACAAGCACATAACTCTCATTAGTGTTAATAAGACTTATGTGCACATATATCGAGGAGAGCATCCTTTCCCGGAGATTAACGCTACCTTGTTATGTGGACTAAAGGAGGTTCTGTCACTCAAAGACTGTGTCTCCGCTGGTTAATTAAGCAGGAAACTCTGTTGTCTATCGTGGGAGGAGGCTCTGCCTCTTCTCCCTCCAGCCAGGTCGACACAAAACCAATTGTCAAATGTCAAGAACAACAAAATGGATGATAGCAGCATAAAAACAGAAGAATCCGAGACAGGTTCCAACGTCTCACTGCCCTGGTGCTGGGCCGACTCGGTTTTGACACAGTTGAAGTCCAATTGATTTCTTACGGATAAATTTGGGCTTTGGAGGCTGCGGATAAATAAATCCAAGGAAAGGATTTGTTTAATATCAGAATTGCATATTCATTATCTTGTCTCGGGGATAGGCCAAGATGTATGAATAAGGATCAAGCCAGTTTAAGATAACAAAGATTCTCTCCCTCCCAAGTGGCTGGTACAAATAATATGCCAGCAAAAGCCCAGGGTAATACCATGCGATCAAAAAAAGATGACTTTCTGCTCTCAAAAGGGCAAAGATCCAAGACATGGACGAATTTGTTCATCGGCTACATACACAACAGACAGCTCCAAAATGTTAAGAAATGAGGCAAACGGAAACATTCCGCCATTCCACCAACGCAAAGCTATATGTTAAAAAAGAAGAAGAATACATCCCAAACCAACAAACTACAGTAGTGAATATTCCTTTAATAAAGCCTGATTATTATTATTTTTTAAGATGCTGTATTTTAAGATTTCATGTTAAACATCTCAGGAATAAAAATAGCCAGGGCATAATAACCTGGAAACAAATTGTATGCATAAAAATCCCATGGAAACAAGGCATATTTATGGATTATTTAGTGAAATACAAGATATTTACATAAAGGACTACAGGATTAGGGTGTGTCCCCCCCCTCTTTAGTCTTAAAGGTCATAGACAAAGAAAGGGACCCGTGGAGCTAATGTACCATGCTGTTTTGTACCAACGGTTAATAGTAGTAGCAGTCGTAAGCATTTTAAAACATTTCACGCATTATAATTCTTTGAGTGTTAAGAGATGCAACAAATACCTACACAATAGTGACAGCCATAGGCAGCCTATGGGAACACATGTTTCTAGTGGCATAAACAGTATATGTTTGTCCTGTCACCTACTACAGGGATCTGTGGGCAAGAAGCAACCCAACCCATCCCCAAGCAAGGAAAAGCCCATATTTCCAGTAGTGTGACCAGGGGTGGCATGTCCCATTTTGCATGCTGTTTTGCTACAGGGAACCAGGCAGAGGGCCTTCTCGGTAGTGGCGCCCGCCCTGTGGAACGCCCTCCCATCAGAGGTCAAAGAGATAAACAACTACCTGACATTTAGAAAATACCTGAAGGCAGCCCTGTTTAGGGAAGTTTTTAATCTGTGATATTCTAATGTATTTTAATATTTGTTGGAAGCCGCCCAGAGTGGCCGGGGAGACCCAGCCAGATGGGCGGGGTAAATAATAATTATTATTATTATTATTATTATTACCCTGCCGCTGCTCCTGCCACCACCTACCTGCCCCTGTGTTGCCCTGCCACACCCATCCGCCTCTGGTAGAGAAGCAGCACCACCACCTGTGCTAAATTTGGGCAGGATCGTGCTGGTTTTTGGTGAGATCTCAACCCAAAACCACACGAGATCTTGTGTGCCCCCCAAGAGCTCGCCCAAAATGGACGCAATCTTGCCCCAAATTGGCGCTGAGGCAGCGGGGTACCCTTGTGCATGCCACTTCCAAGGCTTCTGCTGTCTGAAGCAGTTGACTCACCCTCCCTAATTTACTGGGCCCAGCTCTAAGTGTAATGCTATCTCATTCTTTGGACATCATTTGTGGCACACCTGTCAAGATGACGGCGCAACACTGCTTTAGAAGGAGATATAACATTTGCTTTCCACGCCACACAGAACTCCCCTCCGCATTGCTGTGCCATTTTGCATTTCTCCATCTTTCCCTTGAGTGCCGTTTCATTGCACCCTTGAATATCCCAAGTTTGTACTCCTTGTGCTGCTCTGTACCCTATAACCAAATGTTAATCTGGGCAACAAATTGTACAAAGCACAAAACAATCCATTCTTGAAAGCAATTCTAACATCTAGCCGACACAAACACAGCTAGGGCCTAGTTCAGATATAGCAATTTGAGTCCAGCAAACCTCCCAGTACATGCCTGGTTTCGTAAAATTGGTTTTCCATGACATTCAAACTAGGAGGTCATGATTTCGCATCTTGGCTTGTAGAGAGTCCTTAAATTGTGGCTTCCTAGTGTGGCTGTCACAGAGGACACCGATATAAGAAACCGGGAAAGCTTCACTGAAGCTTGTGTGTGTGAAAAGAGGAAGGGAGGGGGCAAGAAAGGGACATGAATCATTCCTGGTCCAAAAACCTATAAATGGAGCCTGATAATGGGGTGGGGGTCTGAGAGCCAGTGTGGTGTAGTGGTTAAGTGGTTAATATTTTTTGAAGGCGTTCTCTGCTTCCAGTATACCAGGCAGTGTGGTGTAGTGGTTAAGAGTAGACTCGTAATCTGGTGAACCGGGTTCGCTTCCCCGCTCCTCCACATGCAGCTGCTGGGTGACCTTGGGCTAGTCACACTTCTCTGAAGTCTCTCAGCCCCACTCACCTCACAGAGTGTTTGTTGTGGGGGAGGAAGGGAAAGGAGAATGTTAGCTGCTTTGAGACTCCTTAGGGTAGTGATAAAGCGGGATATCAAATCCAAACTCTTCTTCTTCTCTTCTTCTTCATAATATAGCTCACACAAACTCGTTGGGACAGAATGTGACGGAAAAACCCAGGCACATATTTCAAACAATTACACAGAATGTTACTCTAACTGACAGAAAAATCAATGATTGAGATGAATGAAAACGTGTTGATAAATACCATACATCTGTAACCAATTTGTAAATAACTTAGCCTCTTCACTTCACTCTCAGTCTGCCTCTGCGTTAACCGCAAATCGTCCGAATCTGCTTATTATTAGCATCTATCCCTCAAATCTGTGGGGGGAGGCAGTAATATTCCTAAACCATTTCTATGAAGTCCTTTCCCCTCCTCGCTGCATGGTTCCACGAGCTCAACATTTGTTATACAAGCAAAGCTGTTTGGAGAATGGCATAATGATACAAAATGGTCGAGACCAGGCAGGCGACCAACAACAACAACATCATATAGGGTCGCTAGCAAATTGTGTCAGCATAATTTCAGGTCAATATATGCAATTGCATCAAGTGAGAATATTGTTCTGAAATTGCAGGCAGTATTACTGAAATCTGCGATGCCTCTGTCGGATCTCCTAGTCTTATTCTCTGAAGTGGCAGAGCTTCCAGTGCCACACAACCAGTGTCCTGTATTCTTAAAACATTTTAACCCAATTATGTCAAATCATCTCATAGAAACCGCATCCAAACCCACATCATCTTCAGGCGCTGAACGTCAGTTGGAAACTTGGAAAGTCTGCCGCCTTCCCTTTCCTCACAGATCAGAGAACAGAAGCTTTAGTACTACAAAACCATGATTGCAGCGTAAATGAAATACGCACAAGCAAGAATTTGGGAGCGCCCTGAATTTAAGACGAACTTGGAGAGCCAGGGGCAGCCGGTCTGAGGCAGACAGAGGCCACCACCCCAGCAGCAGAAGCCAAGGGCACCTGCCTCTGCAGATCTGCCGTCGCCGGAGAAGTTAGGAGAAGCAGCCACGGCATCTTCCAGATTCCAGCAAGATCTGGCAAGAGCCCTGAAAGGTTGCGCAGAGGCCTAGCGTGGCGTTCCTGAGACCCTGGTAAGCGGGGCAGAGTACCTCACTTATCAGGGTCTCAGGAAGGCCTCTGCAGGGCTCTCTTAAGACCCCACTGAAACCCAGAAGCTGTAGGGCTCTCTTAAGCTGTAGCTTTAAACCCAGAAGCTGTAGCTTTGTTGTTGTTGTGTTCAGTCGTTCAGTCGTGTCCGACTCTTCGTGACCCCATGGACCAGAGCACGCCAGGCACGCCTATCTTTCACTGCCTCCCGCAGTTTGGCCAAACTCATGTTAGTAGCTTCGAGAACACTGTCCAACCATCTCATCCTCTGTCGTCCCCTTCTCCTTGTGCCCTCCATCTTTCCCAACATCAGGGTCTTTTCCAGGGAGTCTTCTCTTCTCATGAGGTGGCCAAAGTACTGGAGCCTCAACTTCAGGATCTGTCCTTCCAGTGAGCACTCAGGGCTGATTTCTTTAAGAATGGATAGGTTTGATCTTCTTGCAGTCCATGGGACTCTCAAGAGTCTCCTCCAGCACCATAATTCAAAAGCATCAATTCTTCGGCGATCAGCCTTCTTGATGGTCCAGCTCTCACTTCCGTACATTACTACTGGGAAAACCATAGCTTTAACTATACGGACCTTTGTCGGCAAGCTGTAGCTACACGAGCCCAATAAGCAAGGCTTCCTGCTTTGCCTCAGGTGGTGAAAGCCAAGGGTTTAGTTAAGTTTGGGTTATATCTTTACTACATCTTCACCTCGTTTTAGGGATTGTCACGGCTGAATATTTTATACTTTTTCCCTTTGGTTATTATATCAGGTGGTGAAAAAGCATGGGAGACGTCTATGGAGGTTGAAGGCAAACAGAAGGAATGGGCCGTGAAAAATTTGCCCAAAGTCTGGTAACTCGGGTCCGTGAACATGTTATTGGCAACGGAATTTCTGCACGCGGATTTCTGCACGTTCCCAGGATGTGCCTAAATAAAACCGGCAAGCAATGCCAACTTGAAGTCTTGTACCCATTCGCCTCGGAGTACCCACCACAATAAGACACTGACTTCTGAATAGACATACATAAAACTGCACTGTGAAGCTTTCTCACTGCGGGGGGGAGGAGGGGACCCTTGATCCTGCGAAGTATCCAGAAAAAAAAGTCTTCTGTCTGCTGTGTCCAACGGTCTACTGTGTTTTGTACGCTATCAGTTCATAATGTTTCCCTTGCTGTCACCCCTTATTAATCTAAGTAGCCTCAATCTTTTTCTATCACTCCCTCCAGGTAGACTAATATTGTATGGACTGTGTTTGGCTAATATTTGCTCATCCCTTGACCCCTTCTGTTTCAGTTTTCCTGGCGAGAGCCATACTATTGATTTATATAAGCGAGTTTTACATTTCCAGTATTATTATTTCCCCCCAGCTATATATCTCAAGTCATATTCTGCTCCCTCCCCCTGCTAATAAAGATGGAAATGAAACCCCTTTTTCATTCTTCTCTTTCAGTCACACAATTTCCTGTCACCTTAATACTAACAGTTCTACAGTCATACTGGTGGGAATTGTGAACACACTGGCCAGTGATATTTAGCGGTAGAGGACAATAGGATATAGGAGCAGAAAGTGGAAATCATGATAAAATCCAAGGCTCTTAAAATGCGGCAGATGGAAGCTTTATGTCCTGAGAAACAGGAAGCAAGCTAGGTCAGTCATAATACCTGAGATTTAACAACCGCCTTCATGATATCAGGTTTTGCTTTTTTGCTTTTTTTCTTTAACCCACTGTTTGTCTTCTTATGCAAATCAAGAACAGTAATAAAATAGCTCACCCTTCATTGTCGTTGCCTTGTTCTGAAACTCGAGTTAGTTTTTGGATAGGGCTGGAAGCCAATTTTGGATAGGGCTGGAAGCCAATTTCTGAAACACTGCAGCCCAACTAATAATAATAATAATAATAATAATAATAATTATAATTTATTATTATACCCCGCCCACTCTGGGAGGCTTCCAACAGAACATTAAAATGCAATAATCTATTAAACATTAAAAGCTTCCCTAAACAGGGCTGCTTTCAGATGTCTTCTAAAAGTCTGGTAGTTGTTTTTCTCTTTGACATCTGGTGGGAGCGTTCCACAGGGCGGGTGCCACTACCGAGAAGGCCCTCTGCCTGGTTCCCTGTAACTTGGCTTCTCGCAGTGAGGGAACCACCAGAAGGCCCTCGGCACTAGACCTCAGTGTCTGGGCAGAACTGCAATGGGGGTGGAGATGCTCCTTCAGGTATACTGGACCGAGACTGACTTCAGATCAACTGAGGCCGACTTCCAATAAGGTTATAAAGCTGGGTGGTCTGTGAGATCCAGGGAATAGTAGTGGACAGTGAAGTGGAGTGACACCATTTTCCTGACCACCCCTCCAGTCAAGTTCCTGCTTCATGCTGGGACGGAAAGAGGGGAGAGCTGGTGGCAAGATTAGCCTGGTTCAAATGCACCAGCAGAACCTATTCAGTGCCCCTGCCAGTGAGTTTGCATCATGCTGACCTTTTCCACCCTGGTATGCAACAGTGACTTGGGTGGAAACTGGACACATATAAAAACCATCCTGAAAATGCCTTTAAAGAAAAGTGTTTTTAAAAATACATTGAATTTTCCATAAGGCTCACCATTGCCATCTAGTGTCACATTGTATATTGCACTTAAAACAAACTTAAAACGTTTTTATTTACAGCTGTATAACTGACTCCTTGGTCAGAGATAGGTCAGGCAATTGTTCATCATCATCCTCATCATTATTTATTGAATTACGACACCACACCATAGCAGCAAACCAGAAGAGTAACCCCCTCCGCACAGTTTTAGAAGGCTATATATAGATTGTTTCATTAGCCAAAGGCCTGGGAGAAGTGGAATGTGTTTGCCTGGTACGCCTAAATAAATGTAACCAAGGTGCCAGGCAAGCTTCCCTGGGGAGAGCATTCTACAAGCGGGGAGCCACCACAGAAAAGGCCCGTTCTCGTGTTGCTGCCCTCTGGACCTCTCGCAGAGGAGGTATATGAAGAAGTGCCTCAGAGGACGGGTTGGTTCAAATGGAATAAGTGTCACAGCCTCACCATGCTGTTCACATCCAAAAACAGATTATCACATTCATAGTCTGGGGGTCCTTCCTGAGATTATATTCATAACACGGTGGCCTCTTCAGCTCAGCTTCTTCCCATACAACGAAGGTAGCATCACAAGCCCTGCGCCAAGAGCCCCAAATCCAAAATCTTCCCATATCTGTGTTGCAATTCCTAGAAAATTTAGATTGCATAAGGGGAAACTGAACCCTAAGGGCTCTTATACAGTAATACCTCCGTGAACGTCCACCTCATCTAGCATCCGTTCCGGCAAACGTCCGCGGCAAACCCGGAAGTACCGGAACGGGTTACTCCCGGGTTTGCCATTCGCCCATGTGTAGAAGCACTAAAGCACGCTTTGCACATGCTCAGAAGCGCAAACCGTTCCGCGCACATGCGCAGACGCGGCGCTTTACCCTGCGTCCTTTATGGCTAGCGGCCTGGGCTCCGGAACATATCCCGGTCACAAAACAAGGTACGACTGTATAAGCCAAAACATGACTAATGCACACAGTGTTGGCGACCGGCAGCATTCTGAGAGAAAGCAGGAGAATTTCTGCAACAGTAGCATGGTAAAATGGCTTGGCATGTGCTTGGAGGTCTGCAAATGCTGCGACACTATGGGATCATCGCTATTTCAAAACACGCCTTCTCTGGTTTTTTTTTTTTTTTAAAGCCTTTTAAAGCTTCCTTCAGTTTCCATGTAAGCAAAGCGTGTTATAAATGGCCGTTACAAATATTTGCAGAAAGACCAGCTGCCGACCTGACTATTAAAGTCCTGATCAAATAGTATGTAGCAGGATAAATGGAGTACAGCTATAATTTACATTTGTTAAAGCTACATACATTTTATTTTGCCTATGTTAATCTTTACTCCTGCTAATTGAGTCTTAGAAGAGCACAAAGTGCAAAAAGTGAGCTGCAGCTGTACTTAGATACCTCTGCTCCCAAATTGAAATGACTTCTAACCCAGTATCAAATATTCAAATAACTTTCCTTTTGCTACACTAACTTACGAGAGCTTCGGAAAACAGCTCCCTTTTTCATTTAAAGTGCTCTCTGGCATTTACCGTATATACTCGAGTATAAGTCGACCCAAATATAAGCCGAGGCACCTAATTTCCTACAAAAATGTGGGAAAGCTTATTGACTCAAGTATAAGCCGGTTCACCTTTGCCACTGTGGTAGAGGAGGAACGAGCAGCCCAAAGAGCCCTTTGGGCTGCTCCTTCCTCTTCCTCCTTTGCTGCTGTGGAGCTCACCCCGTCCAGGGTTTCGAACCGCCATTCTTCTGATCAGCAAGCCCTAGGGCTCTGTGGTTTAACCCACAGCGCAATGTTCCCTTGTGTTATAAAGAAGGCTGGGATCCTGTCCTTTTAAGCAGGAGCCAGGGAAAGTGACACCTGTGGGGTTTTAACTTCCTTACTGATAGGCTTTCTGCCTTCTGGGGTCTAAAGTTTGCATTTATGTGAGCAGTTCAGGAATGGAACAGCTGCTGGGGAGAGTAAAGAACCACCGTTCTTGTACACTTCTTAAGGAATGGTTGACTTGATTAAGCCGAGGGCAGCTTTTAAAGCACAAAAAGTGTCTGAAAAACTGGCTTATACTCAAGTATATTGGTACTTCTGACGCTCTGAGCTGCGGCCATGTCAGACTGCAGAAGCTAAACAATGTCAGGCCTTGGAATGAATTTCTCAAAAATAATAAGTAGCCAGGTTCAGAAAGTAGTCACGATACACGGATAGAAACCTGTTCAACCTTATCTAAGAAACTCTAAATGTGCAATTAAGGTAAATGAAGAATAGCTTCTTGCCAGGAGGCAAGCACCAGTCTCCCGGAGGGCAGAGAGTATATATTTATGGACACGTGGAAAATAATTGTCGGATAGCTAGGGCAGTTGTCTTGTTAGCAGGTCACTGTGTGCAGCACTCAGAGGCCAGATCAGAAATCAGCCCTGGGCTAACAGCAGCATAATTTAGATGACAGTATAGCAGCTATTGCCAAAGGAAAAACCAGCGAGGGTTGCAGAATCTGGTGTTTCAAGTTGACGTAGATCAAAGCCATAAGACAGGTTACTTGTGAAGTATAGCCTATGGACCGAAATAACACCAGGTGTACACTGGAGAGAGAAAAACTTTGTTGCTTCCTGCCCTACTGTATGTTGCAAAATGGCCATTGTCATTTAGTCATGACTACAGCCAGTTCCTCCCTGACATGTCAAAAACAAAATCCCATCACATAATTGGTAACGTCTAATCAATAATTTCCAAAACAAAATAAAAAATAAAAAGAAATTCCTTCCAGTAGCACCTTAGAGACCAACTAAGTTTGTTCTTGGTATGAGCTTTCGTGTGCATGCACACTTCTTCAGATACCTATCATTTCCCAATAAGTGAAGCTCATGTATGCGAGAAAAGAACTCAACTCATTCTCCTAAGTATCTTTTGTTGCTTCCGACGGGAAGGAAGTTAACACTCTAGAGAGTAACTTTCTGACTTTCTTTCAGTGACCCTCATCCCAAACATCTGAGAGTCTATTTGCTCATAATGCCTTAATGCTCTGATGCATTTGAATGGACCTGCTATATGGCTGAATGCAGAGAGAGAAAAACGAATGAAGTCAACAGGGTTTCTGATTCTCCGGAATGCAACGCCCATCTGGAATCCTCACGTCATTAGAAAACAACAGTTTGGCTGGTGGATGGAAGAGTTTATTTTCTAAATGCACACAGGGAAACTAACAGAGAACATTCCCTCTCTTCTAAATCAAGACAATGCATTGCCAGCCACATAGCTCTTTGATTAGGAGCCATATGTCATTGAGTTTGTCAGCCTCCAGAAAGCACATGTTGATACCTCACAGAATGAGTGTTTTCATGGAGTTTGCACCTGACCCGCTTTGATATTCAGATGTCGGCGGGCGGAGAGAACATTGCCAAAGCTGTTTGAGCTTCGCCAGCCAGCCAAGACCGGAAAGGGGAAAGAAGCAGAGGCCCTGTCTTCCCTTCTCCAAAGATAGCAGTCATACCTGCTTTAGTGCTGAGGCTTTCCCTACAGGCAGCCGTGACCAGAAACACACACGCTGTGTTCGTTTCTGAAAGCCCCAGCAGAGCAAAGCTGAAGGGATGAATTAGGATGTAGTTTGTGGGAGGAGGTAAAAGCAAAATCACCTGCCCTCTTTGCACAGGGCTTCGTGGGACACTGGCAGAGATGACACCCCATTCTTGCACATCCAAAACCAGAATCTTATGCAGGGAATGGCCATTTTGGGTGTGATCCAAACATGGTATGGTCCATTTAGAGCTGGACCATAAAGAAGGCTGATCGCCAAAGAATTGATGCTTTTGAATTATGGTGCTGGAGGAGACTCTTGAGAGTCCCATGGACTGCAAGAGGATCAAACCTATCCATTCTTAAAGAAATCAGCCCTGAGTGCTCACTAGAAGGACAGATCCTGAAGTTGAGGCTCCAGTACTTTGGCCACCTCATGAGAAGAGAAGACTCCCTAGAAAAGACCCTGATGTTGGGAAAGATGGAGGGCACAAGGAGAAGGGGACGACAGAGGATGAGATGGTTGGACAGTGTTCTCGAAGCGACTGGCATGAGTTTGGCCAAACTGCGGGAGGCAGTGGAAGGATAGGGGTGCCTGGCGTGCTCTGGTCCATGGGGTCACGAAGAGTCGGACACGACTGAACGACTGAACAACAACAACAACAACAATTGTGGGAGGAGGTGAAAGCAAAATGACCTGCCCTCTTTGCACAGGGCTTCGTGGGACACTGGCAGAGATGACACCCCATTCTTGCACATCCAAAACCAGAATCTTATACAGGGAATGGCCATTTTGGGTGTGCTCAAAGCACGCACGACCGTGCATGCACATGGAGTGTAATGGGGCGGTCTTATGTGTGCTCCGACCTGGATTGTAATAGCTGCACAAATCAAGGGTTGCCTGTATATCACTACAAACTCTTATTCCTATTTTCTCAGGTTTCATTCCCAAAATGTGTACCCCTGTGTGTGTGTGTGTGTGTGTGAGAGAGAGAGAGAGAGAGAGAAAGAGAGAGAGAGAGAGAAATGAAGATGCGTTAGCTGTTCCTGCTGATGTGTAAGCAGTGCCGGATTTACGTGTAAGCTAAACAAGCTATAGCTTATGGCGCCACTCTCTTGGGGGCCCTCAAAAAATTTAAAGGAAAAAAAACCTGGATGCACATTTCCAAAATATAAGATTAAAAAACCAAATAAAATAAAACCTACACACAGCAACAGTGTTTTGTGTTGTGTAGGCTCCTATGATGTAAGTAATGGGCCCCGCCTGCTAGCCTGCTCCCTAAAATATCACTGGTTTGCTCATTTCTATATATAGGGTGCCTACATTCTGCATGGACTGGTTGCATGGCAACATGTAGCATGCAGCTGCAGACTGCAGTGCAGCACAGTTGAATGTAGGTCAAGCTGTTGTACCTGTTATCTAATATTAAAGAGTGCTTGTAGACTGATGATCAGGCAGCATAGACTAAGGGTATGAGTCTTATGCTTACTGACTGATTTCATTTACAGGTAGGTAGCCGTGTTGGTCTGCCATAGTCAAAACAAAATAAAATAAAAAATTCCTCCAGTAGCACCTTAGAGACCAACTAAGTTTGTTCTTGTATGAGCTTTTTGTGCATGCATGCAGATTTCAGTGTATTGAAGAAGTGTGCATGCACACGAAAGCTCATACCAAGAACAAACTTAGTTGGTCTCTAAGGTGCTAAGGAATTTTTTTTTTTTGACTGATTTCATGTAATACATAATTTATTTATTTATTTGATCCCATTATGGCTTTAGATACCTATTAGGTCCATAAATTACCATATAGCATATATTCAACACAAAAAACAGCGGCAATTTGTTGTTGACAAAGGACAGCTGGACATATAAAGGGCCCCAATAACTTCAGTAGCTAGGGCCTCATCAAACCTAAATCCAGCCCTGTGTGTAAGAAATCAGACAGGGCTGGAGAGGAAGACTTCCTTCCCTTATCTGACTCTCCCACAGGGCAGAAGGCATGTTTACCAAACAGTTCTGCGTTGCAAAGGGTTGGACTCGATGGCTCTTGGGGGTTCCCTTCCCACTCTACAATCCTATGATTCTACGAAGGGGGGCATACTATTATTATATACCAATAAGACGAAGGCTTTCCTATGACTTTGTAGAACAGACCTGCATCCTGTCAACATTAAATTAAATATGTAAATCATTCTGCAATACATATTCATAAGTGGATAGCGATACACTCAAGGTGCCAGAGGAGGATTTACAATCTTCATATACAGAGCTCGCAAGGATATTGCAGCATGTTATTGATTACTGATATCAGGCACAGTGTGGAACATTAACTATAAATTTGTTGACATTTTCCTGTTTATGTTCTCTGCTTTAACCTTTGAAGGTATTGGTCTGGTTGCTTGGGGAATGTAAGTATAACTAATTCCTTATTCCTCTCCAATGAATAAACCTTACCATTATGAAGATGTATCTTCATTTGTGATATCGTTGCAGTTCGTTTCAAGGCCCCTCTCATAAACGAAATTAACTAGGAAATTCATTAACTTATTCGGTCATAAATGCAGCCCTAGATCATGGGAACTTCTCAACATCTGCGGGGTACTTTGGTAAGTGATACAAATTAGGATCACTAAACGGAGATGGAAGCAAGTGCTGCTGTAATATATAGGGCGTAAAAAGTGAAATTGTTATTATTGCTTAAAGTCTCTTCAGATTCTAACACGTCTTTCAAGGCATAATAACTAAAAAAAACCCCAGCAGCAATAAAGTTTAAGAACAACCGGCACAAGCTTACTGATTACAAAGCTTTCTATAAACAGTTTGCCCTGCTTTTAGCTGATTAATTAACAAATTAAAATATTATAGTATCTCATCACAGATGTTTCGAGGATATGGAGCGAAGACAATAGACCCAGCTAATATTAAACACGCTGCATGGATCAAAGGGAAGAAGAAAGAGGGTTTATGTCATCAGCCCTGAAAGTCTCTTCAAAAGGAACACATCCAACTCAGATCTCAAAGTCTGTGGTTAAGGGATGAATTAATTGATTCCAACTTTTGTATTTGGTCTTTCACATTTCAAGCTTGATTTAGGGGAATTAAAGTCTGTTCTGCCCACTCATTTTTAACCTCTGGCGTCACTTCAAGAGTGATGAGGTCTCTGCAAACCACCTTGACTTGCCCTGTGGAGAAGAGCTGCAGTGCTACTTTCCGTGCAGGTGTGTCGCCACACTTACCAGGAAGGAGAGATGGGGAGGCAGCAAGGAATTTAACATTGCGTGGGAGCAGCAGCAGGAGTGCCGGTTTGGCTCTGCGTGTTTTTACATGAGTAGAATGTGTCCTTTTATTTAAAATGCATCTCTGGGTTATTTGTGGGGCCTGCCTGGTGTTTTTACATGAGTAGAATGTGTCCTTTTATTTAAATGCATCTCATGCCTGGTGTTTTTCTGGCATCTCTGGGTTATTTGTGGGGCCTGCCTGGTGTTTTTACATGAGTAGAATGTGTCCTTTTATTTAAAATGCATCTCTGGTTATTTGTGGGGCCTGCCTGGTGTTTACATGAGTAGAATGTGTCCTTTTATTTAAAATGCATCTCTGGGTTATTTGTGGGGCCTGCCTGGTGTTTTTACATGAGTAGAATGTGTCCTTTTATTTAAAATGCATCTCTGGGTTATTTGTGGGGCTGCCTGGTGTTTTTACATGAGTAGAATGTGTCCTTTTATTTAAAATGCATCTCTGGGTTATTTGTGGGGCCTGCCTGGTGTTTTTACATGAGTAGAATGTGTCCTTTTATTTAAAATGCATCTCTGGGTTATTTGTGGGGCCTGCCTGGTGTTTTTACATGAGTAGAATGTGTCCTTTTATTTAAAATGCATCTCTGGGTTATTTGTGGGGCATAGGAATTCGTTCTTTTTTTTTTTTTCAAAATATAGTCCGGCCCCCCAAAAGGTCTGAGGGACAGTGGACCGGCCCCCTGCTGAAAAAGATTGCTGACCCCTGGAGTCACTAAACCATGTGAATCCCTAGTGAGTGTGCACAGCACCCCAGAAGAAGGCATTGCCAGTTCCTTGGCAATTAGACCATGCAATTAGACCCTGACCAAGAGGCCGGGTCCTCCCCCCATTAGTTTGGCTGTATGCGATCTGCTCGTGGAACTGTGGCTCTTGCTTCTCACACAGTTTGCTTAATGTGTGCAGCAGCACTGGTGACCAGGTGAACAGACTGACTGCTGGGGGGAAATGACAAAAAACAAGCCAACCCCACAGAGGAATGGAATGGCGAAAGCCTGGAAAACGGCATGACTGGCTGGAACACATTACTGATTATAAAGATGTGCAAGAGACAGATAAATTCAGGAAGACAAATTCTAAGACCACCCCCAGACAGACCAGACACAAATGAACGTAGGATGTGGATACAGAACCGTCTTTCACATAGGGCTCCGTGGTGCATCGCACCAGGGCGTCGGCCTCTCAGGGGCGCCCCAACGAGTGGGGGAGCTGCACAGTGGCTTTGCCGGCGGCCTCCCCTTTCCCTGTACACGCCCGCCAGCTGCGCCCCACCATATGGTTGGAGGGTGCGCAGCTTACCCTTCCCAAGCCTCTGTGGGGATCGCTCTCCTCCCGAGGAGGCTTGGGAGGGAAACTGCACTCTCCTCCCGTGGAGTCTTGGGAGGGGCGCAACTTCACGCCCAAGCCTCTGCGGGGATCGCTCTCCTGCAGCGGCATGGGGGAGAGTTGCGCCCCTCCCGGACGGCTGGCAGTGCGCAGCTACGGCAACCCCAACACTATCCGTGGTAATTTGGGGGCGCTGAGCGGATATCTGCACCCCGGCGCCGCATCTGCTAAAGACGGCCCTGCGTGGATATAAGGAAAACCGAAATAAACACTCTTAATTTTGGGCAGGGGGTGGTTAGGCAAAGCAAACAGTGCAAACCATCAAGTGCAGATGGCCTGTAAAAGTTTGATTTGCAAGTCTATAAAGTACGCCCATAAAATATGCACAGAGATGCAGCAGTTGGTAAACACCAAAGCTTCACCGTATACTGTTCTTACAAGTCAACTGACTTTTAAAACCGAAAAGCACCTCTCGCGTTTCGACTTGTGGGCTTGAAACATTTAAATCTCTGCTGTTCACAGGTATCGCTAAGGCTCCTTAAGTCTTCCCACGCATTTACTAGCGACTTGGCGCACAGGTGGGTTTTGAGACGGGGACAGAGAAGTTGGGCTCTTGTTCAAGAAGCCAAGGAACTGTCGGTTTTCCACATATAGCACACCAAAACTTCCTCATTTAGCTTGCTGTTTGGCATTGATCAGTGATTAATTATGTCTCCATTAAGCTGAAATTCCTGATGTAAAACTATACACACACACACACACACACCCCAGCTTTTCATTTTGAGTGGCTGGTACCATCTTCAGGGATTAAGCAAGGTAATATCTGTTTCATAGCCTTTGAACCTAGTAAAATTATGAGTCATGATAGTGGTTGGCATTGAATAGCTGAACCCCCACCCCCCAAAAAAAACCTCCACAGGGGGTATAAAAAAATAGCCAAAATGCAAAATAATCAAATGTGAGCAACACCAATGAGAAAACAACTTGGAAAATGCAGTATAGTCTAAAAGTGATAGAGGAAAATAACAGATTTTGATTCCCTGACAATACTTTCATTATGCTAGTCTGCTGCCATACCTCCATTCACAAGTCCACAAAAACAGAAAAGCAAAGATGTGTTTTCTCTAGCACTTTAACTCACTATGAAAACAATCGTCTCTTTAACAGCAACATGGCTCATTACTAGGGTCCTACCCTATCCAAAAAAGGGGGAAACAGTTTCCTTGATTATTTACCCTGGATGCTAATGACCCTCTTCCGGTCCACAGACTTCATGGAGCTTCCAAAAAAACAACAACCCACCATGTACATGTGAAATTGATGGTATAGCTTTAAGATTACAAAAACCATGATGCAGTGTGCCTGGAACCATACGCATGCAACTCCACCACACAAATAACTGGAGCTTTTAAGTCTGTTGATTATATTGAACAAAGAGCAGCAGAAACTAAACTGTCACCAGCCAAAATTCAAATATACAGATGGATTATTATTTTTTCTATTAATCTGCTGCTGAAGAGAAATGGAACTGTTATTAAAGGGGGGAAAAGTAGAATTGGAACATGCTGAAAAATGTTCAAAACATGCCTGTGTTTTAAATAAATTGTTTGAAAGCCCGAGAAGTAATGGACAACTAGCTTAAGTTACTCAAATTCTGAGACGCCTCCAATTGTAATTATACTTACACACTGAAAAGCAACTTCTGACTTCTTGGGATTATTTATTTCAAAGGGCTGGTGCAGATGTCAACGCAGGTGATCATTAAGATATTGGGAATCCACAGTGGGACTTTGTATTCTCTCCTTCCCCTGGAGTATGAATTCCCTTCACATGGGATTTGTATGGTTAGCCGTGACAGCGACACTGATGTTAACAGTGGCAAAAGGCAGCCAAGGTTCCCAAGTAATTCATGATTTGAAACTGGATCGAAACCTTGATTTTAGTTCCTGATGAAGGCAAAACCCTTTACATTAAGCAACATGAACCAAACTGGACATTCACTTCAGATGTGCTTTGTAATAAAATATTAACGTGGTCGGTACTTGAAGCCTCAGGCTTTCTTCATCTAAGACTTTTGTTGACTGTTAAAAAAGAAATTCTACTAAATAACTTGAAATAGTCTGACTTCAGAAGTCCAGGTTCACAGGGCATTGTGATCCGACAAGGCAAGTAAGAGAATGTGCAGGGAGGAAGCGTTACAAGCGTTACCAGTCTCTCTGTTGACATCTTGGGAGATCATTTCCAGACCCTCTTTCTGTGCACAAAGTAGAGACTCGCTCATTATAGGTAGACAGAGCACAATTTGCAACAGAGGCCAGTTGTTCAGGAAATAGATGCCATTTGGCAAATGGCACGACATGCACTTTGCGTTCCTTGATGCAGCTGCTAATGTCCTAGGTTGCAATCCTGGAGTCGCCTGCGCTAAGCCCACTGCATTCAAACGCTGCTGAAGGATATACAATTCCAGCCATGAGTACATGCTTAATGGTGATACTACACATGAGACGGGGGTGGCGCTGTGGTCTAAACCACTCTTGGGCTTGCCTGATCAGAAGGTTGGTGGTTTGAATCCCCTGACGGGGTGAGCTCCCGTTGCTTGGTCCCAGCTCCTGCCAACCTAGCAGTTCGAAAGCACGTCAAAGTGCAAGTAGATAAATAGGTACCGCTCCGGCGGGAAGGTAAACGGCGTTTCCGTGCGCTGCTCTGGTTCGCCAGAAGCGGCTTAGTCATGCTGGCCACATGACCCGGAAGCTGTCTGCGGACAAACGCCGGCTCCCTCGGCCAGTAAAGCAAGATGAGCGCTGCAACCCCAGAGTCGTTCGCGACTGGACTTAACTGTCAAGGGTCCTTTACCTTTACATATGGCTATCTTTTCACCTTCCCTCTGGCTTCTTATTATTTTTGCTGTTTGCAAGTATATTTGTATTCCTAAGTCACATCAAATGCCTTTTCATTTCCCTTCCATTTTACCCCAAGGTTAACCAATACCTTAATGCATTTTTGAATGCCTTTCGTTCTACCCATACTGTATTCTGAAGAACCAAAAATAAATGAAAATCAGCACCACCATTTCCCGAATTCACACAAGGGAAGGCGACTTAAATCTCCAATCTTCTTTCCGTGCTATCACGGGGGGGGGGGGGTGGGGGGGGGGGGGGGGGGGGGGGGTTGAAAGCCCAGAATGCATATAACATTTCCCAATCATGCTAGAGGTGATGGAATAATGAATTATAAGGGAAATTATGCTACTCACCATTAAAAGATTAGGCTACCTTAACAGAAATTGAAAGGCTTTGCAGATGCATAGGGAGAAGATAGACCACATGTTGCAACCCACCACCAAACAGTTTTGAACACCAGCATTGTTTAAATCTGAATCAATTCTATTTTACATAACCTACTCCAAGCATAATACGTTCATTGGCAACCCCAGTTGGACACATTATGAGACTTCTGGAGCCTTTTTTGCCTGGCGAAGATTCTTCATGTTTTCCATGGAAGCTCATCAGATTCAGCCAGATGGGGAAATAGGAGGGAGGGGAAGCCATGGACATCTGTCTCTTTCTGATGTGCCACAACCGAAAGCAAAAGAAACTTGCGGACAAGTGGGAAGGAGGCTAGGAGCTTTTTCACCAGGACCCATGAATGCTATCAACATAGCTTTATGGAAAATAAGGTCCTCTTGCCATTCCACCCAGCCATTAAATCCTCCTCCTCATGTGTACTCAGTATCCAAGAGTTCCAAAGCCGGCTTGAATCAGGCTCGCATGGTGAGCACATTCTCAGTCAATATGTGTTGTTGCCTATTCATATTCTGTATCAGCTTAACCAACTGCCTGCAAGGGAAAGGGTTCCTTAAAAAAAAAAAAAAAAATTCTCCCCCTATTGTTACACAATTATTAGGCTCCCTATTCTGCTTCCCTGAAACACCACGGCTGTATTTACAGAAAGGCAGGCTGTGTTCTTTGAAGGTTACAGGTTAGTTTTGTGACAAATGAGGAATGTGCAGGGCTGAAATCCAGCACTCCTTATGTACCATAGGTAAACAGACATTTCCACAAGAGAGTATTCAATCACTATGCCCAGGAGCGGCAACTGTATAGAGGGACTTGTTAATACAGACCATCTGTAACCACTTCATCAACTTCAAAGTGCGTACACAAAGTCAATTAAAAATCCCTAAAAGTTTGATTCACCTCCTTGTCTCTTCTTTCAAGTGCACCTCTGCTCTATACATGGGACGCAGGCATTAGGGGGACGGGGACGGGGGGACGGGGGGCGTAAGGTGGGTGCCCCAAAAGCAAGCCGCCCAAACAATTTAAAACATCTGCTTTGAGGCGAAGAACAAGCACAATGTCAGGTTTTGTTTTAGGTGGCCTTTGTGTCAAGGTACAATGAAGCAAAGCATGCACATCCATCAATTGAAAGATCCAGAGCCGAGATTAAAAAAAAACCAGAATGCCTAAAAACCTGGTTCTTCGGCATTCCTAAATCATTTTTCAAATGAGGAGTGGGAACGTTGGAATGAGCGCGATTCTTTTCTCTCCCCCAAGAGCTTACAGAAAATTCAGGGGATAACATCCCACCCGAAGCTACTAACATGAGCTTGGCCAAACTGCGGGAGGCAGGGAAAGATAGGCGTGCCTGGTGTGCTCTGGTCCATGGGGTCACGAAGAGTTGGACACGACTGAACGACTGAACAACAGCAACAACCCACCCATGTCCATGATTAAGGAGAAAATACCTTCCACTCACTCAGGAGAAGAGATGTGGGCTAACATTTCTTTCCATCAGCAGCTCCTCATGTCTCAAGAGGTGACACTCCAGAGATCCCTTGATCTTGGAGGTAGCTTCTCAAGAGACATGTGGGGCTGCCCCTGGAAGCACGGCTGAAATTCCCCAAGAGCACAAGGGTACTAACTGCATGTCACAGAATGCCATCAATTTTTAACATATTTATTAAAAGATGCAGGAGGTCAAGTTCTCTCTGACATATTATCCTTCTGCATACCCAACTGATCTCTGGAAACCTTCAGGGCTGTTTTAACTGGGATGTCAGCGGTGGGATTAGTTAATTTTTTGACTCGTCGGTCTTACCCAGGGGGGATGGGAGGCAACTCTTGCCGATTACTTTACTTATTTTGAAATGTGTAAAAGACGGGCATGCTGACAGTGTGGTAGGCTAGAACCTGGGAGACCAGGGTTCAAATCCCCACTCGACCATGAAGCTCATTCGGGGGGGGGGGTCTTGGGCCAATCACTCACTCTTAGCCTAATCTACTTCACAAGGTTGTTTTGAAAATAAATGGGGATGAGTGTAGGGTCTCAGGAAAAGCCACAGAGGCCTGTTCTTGTCCTGTTTTTTTGGTTAGCCGGACAGATGCCATTTTGCTTCTGTAAAAAAATTATGCCTGCTTTAGAATTTAGGAGGGTGAGCCACAAATATGTGAAGACCAGATAACGTTGCTAGGCGATTTTCAGGAAAACCTCCCTCTGCCAGGCAACTCTCCCCTTCAAAGTCTCCAGGCAGGGTGTCCTGTTTCGATCAGCACAAGGAACCTCGAAAGGGGGAAAGGGAGCGGGGGGTGCCTGTAAAAAAGTATGAAGAAAGGCTATTTGGGGCAGCTTCACCATCACACTGGTGAGTGTGGCTTGCCCACTCTGAATACTCCAGATAAAATACAAAACCGTGTGTATAACAATGCATTAATATGGAACTAAACTGACAATATCATCATACAAAAAGGCTTTGCCTCTGAGGAAATATCTATGAATGCTTTTTGTATGATGATATTGTCAGTTTAGTTCCATATTAATACATTGTTATACACATGGTTTTGTATTTTATCTGAGGTACAGATACCGTGACTGTCTGTTGTTGTTTCTACTGTGTAACCGCTCTGAATACTCAGCTGAATAAACGAGTGATTATGGGAATCTCCTCGGTCTATGGCACTTATTGGCTTTTCAGTGACCAAGGCAGCATGGGCGCGACTAAAGGTAAAGGTAAAGGGACCCCTGACCATCAGGTCCAGTCGTGTCCGACTCTGGGGTTGCGGCGCTCATCTCGCTCTATAGGCCAAGGGAGCCGGCGTTTGTCCGCAGACAGCTTCCGGGTCATGTGGCCAGCATGACAAAGCCGCTTCTGGCGAACCAGAGCAGCGCACGGAAACGCCGTTTACCTTCCCGCTGGAGCGGTCCCTATTTATCTACTTGCACTTTGACGTGCTTTCGAACTGCTAGGTGGGCAGGAGCTTGGGACCGAGCAATGGGAGCTCACCCCGTGGCAGGGATTCGAACCGCCGACCTTGTGGTTTAACCCACAGCGCCACCTGGGTCCCAATTGGGCGCGGCTAGCGGACCCCAATAGGAGGAGAAATATTTACGCCACCTTGAGCACCTTGGAAGAAAGTTGGAAAATAAATGTCGTAACTAAATAAATAATTTTTGAGGGAATGGTGTCCTCCGACTCACTCTTCTGAGTGGGGCCTGGTATATATTTAGGAATTAGCACAAGAAGCAGCATGCTTGATGCCCTTTGTCAAGGCATTAATCAAAGGCTCGTTGCTTTCTGTAGCACCAAGAATTTTACCGCCTCTTAAAACTTCAACATGCGCACATGGACAGGAAGGGGGGAAAACAAGAAAGACAAAGCGACAGACAATGCAATTTTAACTTTCCTATGCACCGACCTCTTGATTTCCCCAATCTGCGCCATTTTGTATTCGATGTAATCTCCTAGAATAAAGAATTTTTGACCCACCTGCATTTTTGTGTGTGTGTGCTCGCATGCACTAAAGGAGTGCTGGACCTCAGGTAAAGAGACCATATCGGTCACCCAAAAGTTGAACACAGCAAATACTCTGAAGGTGTTACAACATCTAAGAGGAGGAGGAGGAGGCATTAGCCACTTTTAAATGAGGTGGGGAGAAAACAGGCAATTGTGCGTGGCAGGGAAGAAGGAAAAACTACAAGAACAAGGTATCAAGAATCTATGAGACCGTGCAGGAGTCTTTGCTTACCTCAGATGTCACCCTTGCTTAGTTACAGTCTGTGTAAAACAAAAAAACCCTTTCACATTTAGAATGAGTGGAATAATTGTCAAACATACCTCCCATTTAAAAAGAAACAAACTTTGTTTCATCAGTGTTTATTTGACTTCAATATAGTAATAACCAGTGCTTTTTTCCCAGGGTGTGTGTGCAGGGGTACGCATACCCCTAAACATTTTGTGAATCTTTGTACTTTTGTCCGTTTACTGCATTTATTTCCCCCGATTTGAACTATAAAATGGTGGTTTTCTTTAGTCAACATGAGAGTACCCCTAAACTTTTTTAAAGTAGAAAAGCACTGGTAATAACCAATATAAGCAAGTTGTTATGATGATGGAAACAGCAGATCTCAAAGCTAGCAACTGCTTTTTTTGTGGGCTGTATCTGCAAAGAGAAAGAGAGAGAGAGAGAGAGAGAGAGAGAGAGAGAGAGAGAGAGAGAGAGAGAGAGTTTTCATTTTCAGGCTCTCCGTTTTCTTTTCACAGGTTATAGAGTTGTTCCGTCTCAACAGCCACAATGGATTTGCAATTATAAGGTCAAGTGAAATGTTACTGGAAAGACTGGGCAGACAGTAAGTACTAGGAAGTAGAGGGATGCGGGTGGCGTTGTGGGTTAAACCACAGAGCCTAGGGCTTGCCGATCAGAAGGTCGGCGGTTCGAATCCCTGCGATGGGGTGAGCTCCGTTGCTCGGTCCCTGCTCCTGCCAACCTAGCAGTTCGAAAGCACGTCAAAGTGCAAGTAGATAAATAGGTACCGCTCCGGCGGGAAGGTAAACGGCGTTTCCGTGCGCTGCTCTGGTTCGCCAGAAGCGGCTTAGTCATGCTGGCCACATGACCCGGAAGCTGTACGCCAGCTCCCTCGGCCAATAAAGCGAGATGAGCGCCGCAACCCCAGAGTCGTTCGCAACTGGACCTAGATAAAGGGGTTCCTTTACCTTTACCTTTTCTAGGAAGTAGAAGCTTCCAAGCATTTGGCTAGATCCTGAAAATCTCTCTCACAGTACCCTTTCAAGGCAACTTACTATTTATGAACCAATTCACAATGTTGGCTAAGTTCTTCCAGGTTAACTTAATTTCTCCAGTTTCAAACTTGGAGGAAGAGCAACAGGAGTGAATTACTAAGAAACACACAGACACACACACACGATTAGCTCCTCTTTCCCCACCTCCCATTATTATCAGGCAGTTGCTCATTGAAAGCGCATTACTGAACATTATGGTTGGATCATAGCCACAACTTAAATCTCCCCTTTGGCTCTGCTCAAGGTTTCAGCAATATTGTAATAAGCCAGGACCTTAGCATTAATAGTAATGCTTTTATAAATGAGATTTTCAGAGGACGTGCAGAGCATTTATACAATTATTTTTTTTAGGTTTCAGATATACCATATCTGCCTCTCATTTCCAAAACCCCACTGCCGGGGACAGTAGGCGAGTTTTACATTCTAGGCAAGGGGGAAGTATTGGAATAAATTTTCATTCTTTTGCTCACTCACTCATTTTGCTTTACAAGGCAAACTTGTTTTCCAAATGCGGACATCTATATGGCCAAATCAACACCATCTATGCACAAGAGGGGGGTATCGGCAGATTTGGTGAAACCACCCAGTTTGCGGAAGTACATAAAATAAAATACGGGGGACCCCCCCCCTCAACACAGCACAGTGATGACTTACATGTTCTCAGCGGCCACAGAATACTGGCTGACGGAGGTAGGAATGAATGGATACCCAGGGGCAGGGAGAAATGGAATGGAATGTCCTAGATAAGGTTGCCATGTGTCCTCTTTTTCCAGGACAAGTCCTCTTTTTCAGGGGTAAAATTTCTGTCCGGGTGGATTTTTCAAATTGCCAAAATGTCTCTGGATGAATAATAGAATGGAATGGAATGGAATGGAATAGAATAGAATAGAATAGAATAGAATAGAATAGAATAGAATCCTAGAGTTGGAAGAGACCACAAGGGCCATCCAGTCCAACCCCCTGCCAAGCAGGAAACACCATCAAAGCATTCCTGACAGATGGCTGTCAAGCCTCCGCTTAAAGACCTCCAAAGAAGGAGACTCCACCACACTCCTTGGCAGCAAATTCCACTGCCGAACAGCTCTCACTGTCAGGAAGTTCTTCCTAATGTTTAGGTGGAATCTTCTTTCTTGTAGTTTGAATCCATTGCCCCGTGTCCGCTTCTCTGGAGCAGCAGAAAACAACCTTTCTCCCTCCTCTATATGACATCCTTTTATATATTTGAACATGGCTATCATATCACCCCTTAACCTTCTCTTCTCCAGGCTAAACATACCCAGCTCCCTAAGCCGTTCCTCATAAGGCATCGTTTCCAGGCCTTTGACCATTTTGGTTGCCCTCTTCTGGACACGTTCCAGCTTGTCAGTATCCTTCTTGAACTGTGGTGCCCAGAACTGGACACAGTATTCCAGGTGAGGTCTGACCAGAGCAGAATATAGTGGTACTATTACTTCCCTTGATCTAGATGCTATACTCCTATTGATGCAGCCCAGAATTGCATTGGCTTTTTTAGCTGCTGCATCACACTGTTGACTCATGTCAAGTTTGTGGTCTACCAAGACTCCTAGATCCTTTTCACATGTACTGCTCTCAAGCCAGGTGTCACCCATCCTGTATTTGTGCCTTTCATTTTTTTTGCCCAAGTGTAGTACTTTACATTTCTCCCTGTTAAAATTCATCTTGTTTGCTTTGGCCCAGTTCTCTAATCTGTTAAGGTCATTTTGAAGTGTGATCCTGTCCTCTGGGGTATTAGCCACCCCTCCCAATTTGGTGTCATCTGCAAACTTGATCAGGATGAGACACAGACATAACTGGTGATTGAAGACTTGCTTTCCTCTTCTCTTGCCCCCCTCAGCAATATATCACAGCTTCTAGGGCCTACCTATAGCAGGGGTATTTAAAACGAGAGTCGTCACAGCGGCCGCTTTTTTTGCTCTTCAAAACATGGCAAACCTATGACCTAGGAGAGAACATGGCTGACTAGAATCAAGAAGGGGAACGTGACAATGTTTTGTTGTATTCCTCTGGCTGTCATTTTAACAATGTGAGTAGCGCTACCTAGAAGTCCTCTGCCATGTTTATTTTTTGAGGAATTCCATGACTCAAATCAGTATTCTTGTTTGCCGCATGGGGATAAATGATTCAGGATTCTGCAGCTCATTCACACTGAGCTATGGAAGGTAGGAAAGGAGTTAGCACAAATTGGGAGGTGGGTCAAATACAAGCCCCTACATCCCACTGTTGTGTATTGATTCAAGGGTTATCATATCTGTATTATTATTGTCTGTATTCACATTAGGAGAAAGTAACTGCCTTCCTGTTCCAGAAGGAACAGCTACTATTGGTTCATTCAAGTTGCTGCATTTGGATCCTCAGTCTTATTGGTTCCCACCAAAAGGCAGCTTTGTGATTGCTTGAGATTGTTCCCTCCAAAATGTATCCTTTCTAGCCAGTCTTTCTGTCCCTATAAATGTAGCATCCCTCTCCTCAGTTCCCCAGTCTTGTTTGTCTGAATAAAGAGTGTTACATGAAGAAGCTGTCTCCTGCCTGCTATGTCAGAGCTGAAATCACTGGCTGAATCACGATCCCCACGTTACAACACCCACCCCTGTACAAAGCCTGAAGGACACCCATCAATATCCCCAAGCAGCCCCACTCAGAGCACACTGCAATAATAAAGGTGAAAGTTGACTAAGCTGTAGATCACTGTAGCCAGATTTGCAGATCCTAAAAGGGCCACGGCTTATTCATCAACCTTGCCACAGCAAAGGCTGGAAATCAAGGTCTAAGGCTGGGTCAAAGAGGATTTCCAAGCTGAATTCCTGTATTCTCAAAGGGATTTCAATTCCTTGCATCCAGTTAAGCATCCAAACTGATCCCTTCCTACTGACAAAGGACTTAGGTAGAACAGAAGGGAGAGGAGACATTTCCGCTATCTGCTCCCAAGGAGGCAAGTCCTTAGAAGAGTGTCAGTTGCCACTATTTAAGTGAAGAACTGCGTAAAATTTAGTTATAACCCAGCGGCTGAAAAAATATGGCATTAATTTTCTAAGCTTTGCTTCAAGCCCACTGATCCCAGTTTTAAGACGCTTAAGCAATCCATAATTGCTTTCTAATTTCCTCAGCAATAAGAAAATAGTTTCATCATGCTCTCTAGTATATTAGGAATATTATTTAGCATCAAACTTGATAATAGTTTCTTGCACCACTTTCTGCCTACATTGCTCAGAATTTCACAGTTGATTTCGACAATCAAGTTAGTTACTTGCCGATTATAGGACTAGCATCACCCCCCAAAACACACAACAACAACAACAACAACAACAACAACAACAACAACAACAACAAAGACCCTTTATTATCTGCTATGTTCAGATGAACATGAATAGTTCCAGGTTTCCAGATCTTAATATGCAATGATCACCCAAATAAGATATATTTCAAAAGTGTAGAATTACACCAAACTCCATAGCTGGAAGATTAGATTGAACATTCTGCTTTTGCAAGATCATCCAAGTATTAAAAATGCGAGTTTCTGAATATATAAATAATCAACTAAACCTATCCTATTAAAGTCCTGTAATGCAGTGTTTTTCAACCACTGTTCCTCCGCGGCACACTAGTGTGCCGCGAGATGTTGCCTGGTGTTCCGTGCGGCCGAGGACATCGAGGTGCTGGAGCTGGGGAAAGAGGAGCCTGCGGGAGGCGCAGCTTTCCTGCTGCCGTCCCCGCTCGCCGGGCCTGCAGCCGCCCCGCAACCGCCTTCCGCGGCCGCCTCGGAGACAGAGTCGCCGTCGGGCGAGGAGTGCAGCTGGGCCGGCCTCTTCGCTTTCCAGGACCTGCGGGCGGTGCACCAGCAGCTGTGCTCGGTGAGCTCCGAGCTAGAGCCCTGCTTGCCGGTCCTTCCCGAGGAGCCGTCGGGCATGTGGACGGTACTCTTCGGAGCTCCGGAGATGTCGGAGGAGGAGATGGACGCTTTGTGCTGCCGGCTGCAGGTCTACCTGGGCCACACTGCCTGGACACCTGCGGGTGGAAGATCCTCTCCCAGGTGCTCTTCACCGAAACGGACGACCCGGAGGAGTATTACGAGAGCCTGAGCGAGCTGCGGCAAAAGGGTTACGAGGAAGTGCTGCAGCGGGCCCGCAAGCGCATCCAGGAGGTGTGGAAGGTCCCCAATGCTGATAAAATCAGCCCGATCCTGAACATGCTTACCTGGAAGCAAGTTCCCCTGAGTCCCATGCAACTTACTCTCAGTATAAGCTTTCGTTGGATTTCTGCCTCCAACTCTGCTGCTGCCCTGACTATATTTTCATGTAAAATCTTTAGGGGGGCAGGGAGTAAGACTTCGGAGAAGGGCAGAAAGATGCTAAAGGCTGAATCCTGTGCATTTTTTTTAAAATCCAGTCACATGTGCTTCCAAGTAAACTTCCAGAGGATCTGGCTTTCTGTGTCTAAGGCCATTTTTGTATCTTTCCAAAACTGGTGTATTCTTATACTTACTGGTGTCTTGACTTTTTAAGGAGGAGCCATATGTTTTTATTTTAACTGGCTGGGTCAGTGGGGTGGGTGGGTACTGGACTTGACCATGTTTACTCTGGTACTTGGATATGTTTGCCAGTTATTCTGCTAGCTAGACACCATTCCTATTCAAGAGAATTACTTTATATATAGTCAATATAGGCACAGAATTAATTTTTTTAACATTTTCTAATGGTGGTGTGCCTCGTGATTTTTTTCATGAAACAAGTGTGCCTTTGCCCAAAAAAGGTTGAAAAACACTGCTGTAATGATCTTTCTGCTAGTTGGTCAAATACACTGTTGTCCATATTTATTCCAACTAAATTGTCTGCCATGTTACAGTTCATCACAGGATGATTTGCAGCACACTGGAAATAATCTCTGGACTTCTCATTTTCATGGTTTCAGTCCTAAATTGCTTAAAATCCCTGAGCATTTCACAGTGAAACTAGTTCATTTTTTTTTCTTATTCTGCCCTTAAAATCCCCATGGATATTCAATAAATATCTGCTCGGAGTCCTATGCTTTATTCTTGAGAGAACGTCAGCTATTCTGTAGTTTTTAATTAAATCTCATGGCTTTAATTATCTATATACAGATGTTGTATAAATTTATGTTTATTTTACAGCACTTTCCTGTACTTTTGCATTCCCCCCCTTTCATTGATGTTTTGAGGAATTATTAAGAGCCTAAAAATATATTTACAAAGGTCACGATACTCTTCCACAGCAGGTACAACAGCTTTAAATAAAAAGAAAATTCAGAAGGGAGCCTGACTGTACTTAAAAGACACAGTTCATGAATATTATACAGTGCTTGGTGACCCAGAAAAGCACTGCTCAGGGCTCATTCTCTTCATGCTCATCTCAACCGCCACACACTCTCTCTATACCAGTGTGGTCCTCCATGTATTGTTGGATTCCAATTCCCATCAGCGCCAGTCACCACGACCAATAGTTCAGGAAGATGGGAGCTGGAGTTCAGCAACATCTGGAGGGCAAGTGAAATAATGCAGGCGATTGCTGGGTTCTAGATGGCTGGGATCCCCAGTCCATATTAGGTGAGGGGGTCTTGCCTTTTCCAATGTCCCCTGCAGTGGGGTTTTGGAAAACTGGAGGTTTGAGTGTACCTCCCATATATTGGACTCACAGTTGTCCATGGAGGCGCAGGTCAATTCTGTGTCCAGGGAAGCTGCCTACCAGCTCCATCTGGTACGCAGGCTGAGACCCAACCTGCCCGAAGTTTGTCTTGCCAGAGTGGTGCATGCTCTAGTTATCTCTTGCTTGGCTTACTGAGAGCCAGTGTGGTGTAGTGGTGAAGAGCAGTAGACTTGTAATCTGGTGAACCGGGTTCGCGTCTCCGCTCCTCCACATGCAGCTGCTGGGTGACCTTGGGCTAGTCACACTTCTCTGAAGTCTCTCAGCCCCACTCACCTCACAGAGTGTTTGTTGTGGGGGAGGAAGGGAAAGGAGAATGTTAGCCGCTTTGAGACTCCTTCGGGTAGTGATAAAGCGGGATATCAAATCCAAACTCCTCCTCCTCCTCCTCCTCCTCCTCCTCCTCCTCCTCCTCCTCCTCCTCCTCCTGCAATGCGCTCTATGTGGGGCTACCTTTGAAGGTGACCCGGAAACTACAACTAATCCAGAATGTGGCAGCTAGACTGGTGACTGGGAGTGGCCGCCGAGACCACATAACACCGGTCCTGAAAGACCTACATTGGCTCCCAGTACGTTTCCAAGCACAATTCAAAGTGTTGGTGCTGACCTTTAAAGCCCTAAATGGCCTTGGCCCAGTATACCTGAAGGAGCGTCTCCACCCCCATCGTTCAGCCCGGACACTGAGGTCCAGCTCCGAGGGCCTTCTGGCGGTTCCCTCACTGCGAGAAGTGAAGGTTACAGGGAACCAGGCAGAGGGCCTTCTCGGTAGTGGCGCCCGCCCTGTGGAACACCCTCCCACCAGATGTCAAGGAAATAAACAAGTATCTGACGTTTAGAAGACATCTGAAGGCAGCCATGTTTAGGGAAGTTTTTAGTGACTGATGATACGTCTTTGGGACTTCCCGCGCTTTGCCGCTTCACGGAAGAAATTTGAGATCCGGCTAGTGACTGCTGCCTGGATCCCTCCGCGCTTGCTAGAAAGCGCGCCAGGAAGCTTCTCGGTAACGGCCGAAAGCTGTTTCCTGCCCAGAAACACAGATAAATGCAATGCTCTGATTGGTTTATGTTTATGCTATGACGTTGTTCAGTTTATCGATAAATGGCCCCTGCTCTCTGTAGCGTTGTGTAGAGTGCGCGAGACAAGCCAAGAGAGAACAAGTGTGCGAGACAAGCAGGAGAGAAAGCGAAAGAGAAACTAAGCCGCACAGAGTAGTAGTTGGGAGAGCGCAACACCACCATTGACTGCAATCTCTTATTTCTTATTTTTATTTTGGCCGCACCTTTTGCTCTGCCTATCCTTCCCTCTTCGGAACCTTCAGAAACCTTCAGAAACCTTCGTAATGAACTCCAAACAACTTCTCACGACCTCCAGCTAAACCTCATAACCAGTGGACCCATCATAACCAGTGGGAGCAGGCACTCCAGAACTACTGGTTATCCCAGAAGTTGGTTATCCCCACATTAAACAAGCACCTTAAAATTACTGCTGATATAAATAGGAAGGAGATTCCATAAGGCTGTAGGACCTGCTCATCCTTCTAGCAAAATGCAGGCAACATGCAAACTCTAATGGGAGTCCTATTTCTAAGAGCTGAGTCTGGGCATAGTGGCAAATTCTTGGACCTAACCTGGCAGATAACAATAGGCATAAGTAGATGCCAAAGCAGGAACAGTAAGAGGTGCCTGAGAATCTGCTCAACCCACCTCCCATGGGTTTAAATGAAGGCCAGGCTGCAGACCATGGTAGTTACAACCAGCAGTGGAAATGTGCATTGGCTGCAGTACCCCCCCAGCTCAGCATGAGGTGAACATGCCTTTATTGTGGCTGAGCAGCACTACTCTTGCATCATACAAATGAGCCATGGCCCACTATTTGAAGAGATGATGTGTGAAAACCAAGCATAATAAAGTAAAATGGAAGTCCTGGGCCAAGAGATTTATCGCCAGTTTGCCTCTGCCACAGTTCGGGATCTTGCGATGAAAGGAGAACCAGGGTAACCTGACAATATGAAACATTTATCCAGAGATAGTGCATGATTACAAGTCTGCAGGGTTTTCAAAGCATATTTTACACATTTGTAAAATCTGACGTGCTTCTAAACCGAGCAGGCATCACAAGGTGCCCAGCAGTGCGGTTCCTCCGGCAAAAACCCAGGAAGGTAGCAAATCTCTGTAAAATAAGGAGTATCTCTACAAGACATATTTGTAATAGCAATTTCTGAAAAGGATCTGTAAGAGAACGAATTCCATGTTATTATGGCAGTAGGAACTAAAGCCAGTTATCCACTCAGAACTAGGAAGCTGCGTGCCAAATCGGTTTTCACCACCCTGTGGGTACAACGCACTTCTCATGCAAATCAAGAAATTAAACAGCTTACGTAGAGTCATAGCTATAAAATCGACAAGATTTGTAACAGGACAGATCCACAAAAAAATAACGGAAAGGATGTGTTTGTTTCGGGAGTGGATGAAATACTAACATTGTGTAGCTGAAAACAGCTTTTTAAACTTTGCAGCTGAAATTAATATAGCGAAGATACGAGTTTATGAAAGTGAAATGTGGAAAATTTCAGAGACAGCATTGAATAATAAAAGGGTATGTCCTTATAAAGCAAACAATCTGCATACAAGCTTAACATGAAGGGAATGCAGGATTGCACCCTATCTATGGCCATACAGTGCTCAGCCAGCGCATTGGAAGCCTGCATAATTTGCCCAGTCCTGATACGAGTGGTTTCTACCCTCAGAATTTGAGTACAGAGCGCATGGCTTGAGCATGCATACACATAAAAAATGAACTTATTCTTATACAGCTTGCAGACTGTGCACAAATTTTGTACGCTTGGGGCAAGAATGTAAGGAAAACAGTGTTCTAAAAGAACAACAACAAAAAGGAAACAACAAAATAAGTAGAAAGGCTCAAGATTTCTAGCTCTGCACACTCAAGAAGGATGCTCTGTGGGCTTCTGGTGATTGGTTTGGTTTTAATCATCTTCATAATCTAACTTCCTATCTCCTCCTTTTTTTTTTGGTAAGGGCACAATAAAAGGTCAACCTTCTGAAATATTTCCTAGGCCATATTTTCATGCTTGAAACAAATGTATTTTGAAATAATTAGACTAATGATTGTATATCAGTAATAATCTTTGCTAAAAATGTCAGTTGGGTTTGAAATGACTTTTTTCATTTAATCAGTGTCAGGGCACTATAAAACAAATTCTGCTTTGATCTTATTCCATTGCCCAGAGTGAGTCAATCGAACAGAAGGCTGGGAACAGCAAAATTTATTGACATTGTACTTAATGGGGACTTCCGGCGGCGACGCAACTGCGGGCGGTCATGGGTCGCCTCGGCTGCGAGGCGACCCAGTCCGTCCCGGGGGTTGGAGCCCCGCTACCGCAAAGCGGGGCTCCGGTGGGGTGCGAGAAGAGCGTCTCGCACCCCGGGCTCCCCGGCGGGCCCGCTAAGCTCCGTCCCCTTCCCTTGCTCCCCCTGTAAAGGGGGAGTGGGGGTGAGAGGGGATCGCGGAGCTGGGCCATTAGGGGACATGCCCCAACCGGGACGCGAAGCGGCGCAGCTGCCCGTGGTCCGCGACATCGTTCTCCCTGTAAAAGAGGAAGGAAAAGAAGCCCGGTGGCCGTGAGTACTTGATTGGATTAAATCGTGGAGATTAACGGTCCGGGAGGCTTTAGAGAAAGGAAGCCTGCCTCCCTCCCTTCGGGGGCAAGAAAATAACGGTTTATGATAGACTGTTGCTACCAAGATGGTTACAATGTTTGGATTTTTTCACAAGTGAGACTATTTTGATCTCCCTTTGGGGAGGAAGAGGATGGAGAATATCTCTTTTTAAAGGTATTGTCTTTGCTCCCTGGTTTCAGGGAAAATGGCTGCGAAAAGTTGGAGTCGGAGTGGAAAACTACTGGTATAAGATGGAAAACACTGAAATAGAAACTGAAATTTGATACCTATGCCCGTTCTCACCATGTTGGGCTTTGTTTTTGAACTTGTTTTGAACTCTGGACTAACTGATGAACAAAGGATTACTATTCTGAAACTGGAACTGCTTAATCAGAAATTGAAGGTTTTGAGTGAGGATATGAAGAAAAATTTGCTTCCCACAGAGGAGACCTTTCAGATTTTCGATACTATGGAAGAGAGCCTTGGCAAAGAGCTGAAGGGGATGTTTGAAGAACTGAGAGAGACGGCTTGGCGACTCCGGGAAAAAGAAACGTCCTTCGGGGGTGGCAGCCCCGGGACGGTGAAGATTGTTATATCCAGCCTCCGAGGTGAGAGCTCGGGAGTGAGGGACAAAGAATTAAGATATCTACAAATAGAAGAAGAATGCAACGTTGAATCGGAGAAGCTGAAAGAAGATGAACAGTGTACCCTGATGCTTGATGCAAGGACTGTTGGGGATTATGTCGGGATCTGTGGACGCACAAGAAAAGAGGACAATTTGAGGAGTGGTTCCGGTGTAAGATGGAGAAGGACAATGGATAGAGGGGGGATAGGGTGAATTGTATTAAGTGTAGAATATAAATGGTTTGTTATGGTAATCTGAAATCGGAAAGTTAAGACATTAAGTTTTATTTTATTTTAACAAGAAAAGGGATATTTTGAATTTTTTTGTTATTAGCAGCAGTTTAAGGGAAAGAAGAAGTTTGCTTAGATCTGATATAAGAATAATATGTTAAGATATTAAGTTCGGTTATTAATTATTATAGATTAAGATGATTGTTTAGTTTGGAACTTTTTTTAAAAAATGAATTTAATTAATAGAGAGGTGAAGTTATTAAAGTAGAATTTGGATTTGGAACCGAAGGAGAGAAGGCAGGGGAAGTCAACTGTAAAGATTCGGAACTAGAATTTTTTTTTTTTTATGTGTAAACAAGAAGAAGAATCTTGGTTATGTTTGTATTTGTTTTGTATAAATGTGGGTGGGTAATTGTCTGGGTTGATGTAGGTGTAGGTGTGGGATTATTCTTTGTTATGAAAAATACCAATAAATTCCTTATAAAAAAAAAAAAGACATTGTACTTAATGGGGACCCTGTTCGCATGGTTGTTGCGCTTCTGTTTCTAACTCAGTTACCAATTGCTTGGGGGAGACATCCTGAGACACCTACAATGCTATTTCAATGGGTCAGACAACCTCTAATTCCACCACCTCCAGTACTTGAGACATCTTTTAGGCGGACAGCTAACAGTGACCCATAATAGATCATGGAACCGTATGGGAGTTTATGACGAAAAAGACTTCAAGCTGGACCAAAACGCTCACATTTCAGAACGTCAAAGTGCCCTCCCGTTCCTGCCATTTTTTTGCCACTCACCGTGAGCTCATTTGTATTATGTCAACGAGATGTCCTCTTTTTGACCTCATTTGCCCACGCTGCCATTTAACACATGGCGGTTTTGATCAGTTTAGAACGCTACGCCTGGCGTTACGGTTCCATTGGTGTGCAAGCAACGACGAGTCGGTTGCTCTAGGCAGGCAATTTAAGTGAGAATGAACGATGCCAGCAATGAGAGCAAAGGAGCAATATGGTGTGAAGCAGCACCATAAAAACCGTGTGAATGTTTAGCAAGGTGTGTACTTTCTTGGCAACTGGGGGGCTATTATTAGGGTTGCCATACGTCTGGGAATTCCTGGACGTGTCCTCTTTTGGGGTTCCTACATGCTTACCTGGGGGGGGGAATTTCACATTTTACAGCAAATGTCCTGGATTTGTTTTTTGTTGTTGTTGTTTTTTTAAAGGTTGCATGGGCAGCTCTGGTTCAGGATCAGCGGCGAAGCAAGCCAATCAGGCTCTTGGGGCGGAGCGCGTGCCCTGCGTCCAGGGGCGGGGCTAGCCACCTAGGGGCAGGACGCTCGGCAGGGCCTCTAAGGGGTCTTCCTGCCTCCTCCCACTCAGCCTCCCAGCTGGGGAGGAGGCAGCAGGCGGATGGTTGGGGGCAGAGCGGAGCCTGCGGGCGCCCAAGCCACCACATCACTCCCAGGAGAGGCGCGATGCTCAAGCGCACTGCCGGCCCCGCAGTGAGTGCCTCCCAGCATTTTGTCACCGCCCTCAGTGGTGACACACGGGGCGAACCGCCCCCACCGCCCCCCTTCCTCTGCCCCTGTTCTGGCTCTGGCACTGCAGTGGCCAAGGGGCTATCGGGCAAAAAACTTCAACAACTTTTTGTGTCCAGATTTTTACCTCTTGAGATATGGCAACTCTAGCTACTATCAAAGTAAAAGTGAATTCTGCCCCAACTGCAACAAGTTCCAGACTTCTCATAGCCGTTTTTGGCTATTGCACAAAAATAACAACAGGTGAGATTCTAGATCTTTTCCTCTAGATCAGGCTTCCTCAAACCCGGCCCTCCAGATGTTTTTTGGCCTACAACTCCCATGATCCCTAGCTAGCAGGACCAGTGGTCAGGGATGATGGGAATTGTAGTCTCAAAACATCTGGAGGGCCGAGTTTGAGGAATAATAATAATAATAATAATAATATTTTTATATACCCCGCCCTTCCCCGCCAAACCGGGCTCAGGGTGACTAACACCAATAAAATCACAACAAAAACATAAAACAATTCATTAAAATACAGATTAAAATACAATTTAAAATTTAATCTAGACTGCAGCCTCATTTTTAAGTAGCCCACCAACCACACCAAAAGAATGAAACATCAGGGTTAAACTGAAACCAACCCAAAGGCCAGGTGGAACAGCTCCGTCTTGCAGGCCCTGCGGAAAGATGCCAAATCCCGCAGGGCCCTGGTCTCTTGTGACAGACCGTTCCACCAAGTCGGGGCCAGTACTGAGAAGGCCCTGGCCCTAGTTGAAGCCAACCTAGCATCCTTGTGGCTCGGGACCTCCAAAAAGTTATTATTTGAGGACCTTAAGGTCCTACCCGGGACATACCAGGAGAGGCGGTCCCTTAGGTATGAGGGTCCTAAGGTATGAGGAAGCCTGCTCTAGATTCCTTTCCATACTACATTGTTTTCTGAAAATCTCTTGTGTTACTCTTCCTTAAAATATTCACAATGGTGAAGGAACTGGGATGGGCAGACTCCAGGGGAATCTCAAGAACAGCGCATCATGAAGCCGGCAAAAGACAGCACTGTTGCACTTTTATACCAAAGTTGTATCCTTTGACAGCTTACACTATCATTAAGATTATACACACACACACACATACAAAATTATGTTGCAGTGAAACAGCAAGCAAAAGCAGAATGTAGACTTGACTAAAGAGTTTGTCTAGAAAGGTGAGAAATCAGCCTGCAGTTTTTGTAAGTCCTCCTGTGTGACAGCCGGAGAAAGAAGGAATGAAGCAGCAGCAAAGTACACGGGAAACCTGCAAAGACTTGAAAGCAAAGTTTCTGTTCCTTAACAAGGTTTTTGGTTTGTTTGTTTTTATTTTTTTAAAATGATATAAATAGAAGACAGCTTCCTAGAGCCTCCAACTTAAAGTTATGTTTTTTTAATAATTTATATGGCAGTTTTATTTATAGTTGCACAGTTTTATAAAGTTTGAGTCTTTGTGTGTGTGTGTGTGTAATTTTTAACCTCTCTCTCTCTCTCTCTCTCTCTCTCTCACACACACACACACACACTGCTCTGTCTCTTTCAAAGTTCAAGCTTTTAGTCTCCAGTTCTTTCCTTTCCATCAAAAACAAGTCGGAAGCTTGACTATGATTTGCTCCACAAATATAGGTCATCTTATTATCAAAGTACATTAATGAGTTAGAAGGCTATACTCCCCTATGATGCGCTGGCCTAACTCGTTAACATTAATGAGATTTATGCATGTATGCTAAGAAAAGAATAGAACCCTAATTAAACAAATAAACCTTTAGCAATGTGTACATGAGCATTTTTAATATGAAAATATTCCCCTTGTCTTTGCTTTTGACAAACACTAAGCACAACCAAGGACTAATCAAAATTTAGGGGGAGGGGAGAAGAGGAGGGTGTCAAAAAGCAGCCAGAATTATTATTTTTTAACGATGTGACAAATGGGCCATGCATATGTTCTCAGATTAATTATTGCACCCACCCCCTTTGCCTGCAATAACTAAAAACACGGTAGTTTTATTTAACAACTGACAGTTTTGTACAGTAGATATAAATCAGTCGAGAAAAAATTAAAAATGAAGGCCTCACAAAACCTTTTAAACAGCTTCTGTTTATAATTTAGTCCTCCCTTTGCAGTACCAATGTATGCATTTATTCCCATCACTTTCCCACCTACATTAAGTTGTACTAAAAATACAAATGCAGCAGTGGATTCAGGGAAAAAAAATAAGTGTATGAATTCCCTGTTTAGGGAAGTTTTTAAACTGTGATATTTTAAATGTATTTTAATATTTGATGGAAGCCGCCCAGAGTGGCTGGGGAGACCCAGCCAGATGGGCGGGGTACAAATAATAAATTATTATTATTATTATTATTATTATTATTATTATTATTATTATTATATGCAAAGATTAAAAAAACGCCCCACACTTTTGTGACGGGATCCTTTTCTGGACATGACTGGTTCATGCACACATGTATTGGCCAATGGTTCCCAGGATGGGACCCCTGCATCTATTTATTTATTTTTGTTTATAGAAATATGGCTAAACCAGGCACCCCCAAACTCGGCCCTCCAGATGTTTTGGGACTACAACTCCCATCATCCCTAGCTAACAGGACCAGTGGTCAGGGATGATGGGAATTGTAGTCCCAAAACATCTGGAGGGCCGAGTTTGGGGGTGCCTGGGCTAAACTGTGGTGGTGGGGCCCAAAGGGCCACAATAAATGTGATAATGTGTACACGTAACACAGGTTCCCAACATGCACACTGACACAATGTAACAGAACACAGTGGGAATCAGAACTTAAATCAGCAGAAATTGCCAGTGCTTATTGCGCATGTGTAACAATGTATATGATTGGTGAAAATTGAAATGCTTTGTTTGAAATTTTATAAATACCACCACCTGGACCACTGGGCGGGGTTGCAGTTTTGCGGAACGATCCGACTGTAACCTATTGCTTTGCAATAAACAATGTTGGACTCCTAACTCCTCACGTTTCTGAGTTCCATTGGCGTGAACTCAGGAGATAAGCCGTGTTATAAAATATCAGAGCAATACGTATACAGTGAAACATAAATCACGATTAAAACCAGTACAAAATAATCATTAAATTGACTGGCCAATAATGAATGCTTTACACAGTGGTGTAGGCCTATTGTCATATTTAAAGAAAAAAAGTATTCAAGAGATACCTGAATGTTAGCAATAAGGATGGCCTACTGGATCCCAGTAGATGGTGACAGCAGTCATGAAATTAAAAGACGCCTGCTTCTTGGGAGGAAAGCAATGACAAACCTAGACAGCATCTTAAAAAGCAGAGACATCACCTTGCCAACAAAGGTCCATATAGTTAAAGCTATGGTTTTCCCAGTAGTAATGTATGGAAGTGAGAGCTGGACCATAAAGAAGACTGATCGCCGAAGAATTGATGCTTTTGAATTATGGTGCTGGAGGAGACTCTTGAGAGTCCCATGGACTGCAAAAAGATCAAACCTATCCATTCCTTAAAGAAATCAGCCCTGAGTGCTCACTGGAAGGACAGATCCTGAAGTTGAGGCTCCAGTACTTTGGCCACCTCATGAGAAGAGAAGACTCCCTGGAAAAGACCCTGATGTTGGGAAAGATGGAGGGCACAAGGAGAAGGGGACGACAGAGGATGAGATGGTTGGACAGTGTTCTCGAAGCGACTGGCATGAGTTTGGCCAAACTGCGGGAGGCAGTGGAGGATAGCCGTGCCTGGCGTGCTCTGGTCCATGGGGTCACGAAGAGTCGGACACGACTGAACGACTGAACAACAACTGGATCCCTACTGGAAGAATATTCCTCATCATGGGGCCAGTAAAACCAAATACCTGACTTCAAGGGGAGGCCACTCTACCCTCTGCAACATGGGGAACGCCTAGCAGCACTCCTTCAGGTGGTCTCAGTGATCGAGCAGGTATATAAGGACTCAGCGGTTCCTTAGGTTATCCTGGACCTAAGCTGTTCAGAGCTTTGCCTATCAACACAAACCTGGCTAGGCAAGGCACCGAACACTGAATTTGGATGAATGTATGTCGTCTTCTTCTTTGGCGATCACTCGTAGCCGAGTAAGATTGTCTTCCATAAACACGGATTTAACAATGAGTCCGTAAGTGACTGTGCAGGCCAATTCTGGATCCACACGCCCTTCCACAGTGGGGACATTGGTTTCTGGGATGGAGCTGATCACGGTGTGGATTTGCCAAGCGTGTCTTCCTCTTAGCACGTTTCTCCCTTGCGTCCTGAGTTTGAGTGTCTTCAAAGCCCATGACACCTTTGGTAAAGGCTGTTCTCCAACTGGAGTGCTCACAGGCAAGTGTTTCCCAATTGTTGGTGTTTATACTACATTTTTTTAGATTTGCCTTGAGACAGTCTTTAAACCCCTGAAGAAGAAGAAGAAGAAGAAGAAGAAGAAGAAGAAGAAGAAGAAGAGTTTGGATTTGATATCCCGCTTTTCACTACCCAAAGGAGTCTCAAAGCGGCTAACATTCTCCTTTCCCTTCCTCCCCCACAACAAACACTCTGTGAGGTGAGTGGGGCTGAGAGACTTCAGAGAAGTGTGACTAGCCCAAGGTCACCCAGCAGCTGCATGTGGAGGAGCGGAGACACGAACCCGGTTCCCCAGATTACGAGTCTACCACTCTTAACCACTACACCACACTGTTGAGCACCAGCATTAGGCTACACTTTCCATTTTTAAGTTTGGAATAGAGTAGTTGCTTTGGAAGACGATCATCAGGCATCCGGACAACATGCCCAGTCCAACAAAGTTGATGTTGAAGAATCGTCGCTTCAACACTGGTGATCACCTATATGTATCACCCATATCAAGGGAAAAAACAAAATTAAAAATTAAAAAATTCCTTCCAGTAGCACCTTAGAGACCAACTAAGTTTGTTCTTGGTATGAGCTTTCGTGTGCATGCACACTTCTTTAGATACCAAGGGACTTAATGTTGAGGGCAGGGACAGTTACTGCGGGCAGCATATCCAGAGGTGGCTGGCACACTTCCAAAGAAACAAGAGCACCAATGACCTGTGACAATCTGCGAAGGCACACAAAGGTACACACACAAAGAACTGCAAAAAACCAGCTCATGGCTGGTGTGTCCCTCTTGACTGAGGGCTGTAAAAGCAGTTTAAGCCAAAGGATGACTATTATTCTACCTTACTGTTACAGAGGCAACACCGCTGGTCATGAAAAAGTAAGAGGTGAAAAAAGGAACTTCATTTGATAATGAAAATGTTTCTTCTTGTCAGGGAACTGCCACAAGGCCCGCTGAGGGGAACGGAGGGTCCGTTAGCATACAGAGAGCCCCGACGCCAATTGAGCAGCAGCACCTCTTCCAGCGGGGAAAGCCGCCACACCTCCAGTGGGGAGGAGAGGGAAGGAACCAGCCTGGCGGGGAGGAGGGCTTAGGGATGCCACTGAGAGCCCCAGCGCCTCTTCTAGCCAGGAGCCACAAACTGTGGGGAGAGGGCTTGGGGATGTTGCTGAGACCCTACGCTCACCTCGCCCGGCCGGTCAGGAGGGAGGCACGCCATTTCCGTCGCCCCAGTTGCGCAGAGGGGTGAAACGCAAGGAGGGTAGGAGGAGACTTGGGGTGCCGAAGTTCTTATGCTGGGGGAGAAGCCGGAAGGGGCCACTCCCGGATTCTGCCAGCGACTGAGACAGACATGCATTTTGTAGCTCTGCACTGTAAATAGTTTGCACAATAACACTGCAAAACACCGTTTGGGGCTCCTGCTCCGTTACCCGTGAAGCACCTTCACGCGAACCTTATACTTCTCTTCTAACTAAAATTGGGGCGGCGGGGTGATCAGGTGCTTAGCTCAAAGCAACACTAGCAAATCATTTAGACAAACAACAGCTACTACCTTCACACCCTGAAAGGGAAAGTAAATACTCTTTTAAGATTAATTGTGAGTAGGAAAAATGTAATATTTCCAAAGAAGAAAAGAGTGGGTACAATTCATATTATTAGACACTATATTAATTGTTCCTGCACACTTAATTGAGTAACACATAACAGAAAACTGTTTTCCACTGAGGTACCCCCCCCCCCCCGCTATGTGTCAGGGCTGTTTATCAATGCTCCCCCAGAACAGTCACCATCGCCATGAACATATTCAGGCTAATTCAATTGTGGAAAGAGAGAGAGAGAGAGAGAGAGTGCTACACTAATGGCATTTCGGATATACTATGGAAACATAATACGATGTTTGGAGCCCTGCACTGCATATACAATACACGGTTTCCCTTCTTTTCTCCACCGAATGTGCCAGATATACAGTTGGGCTGTACTTTATAAAACCCAAACATCATGACTCCAACCTATTGGAGGCCAATAGGGAGCTAGCTATTAAAAATTTCATTGGTATGGCTGCAGTCCATTAGCTAACTTACCTTCATGCCCATAAAAAGTGAAGGGTAAACCCAGGATTTTTACAACCACTATCTGGAAAAGGTAATAGCAGGGCTACAGTCACATTACATTTATTATACACCATGACTCTAACAACTGCTCTGGGATCAGGCCACAGAGCAACAGCGCACCATGACAGATGCCGTTTTCTCTCAGTGATTTAAAAGGTCTAGCTTTTATTTAACTTAATTTTAAAAAACGGAGTCAAAGCTTTGGCTTTGCAGTAAGGAAAACACACTGGCTGAGATGATTTCAGGTCAGGCAACTAGACTAACTAGGCCACAAATTAAGAACTTAATACCCATCATCCAATTCAGCAAACTCGAGAATAAGCTTTCACATAATACCCATTTGGATGAGCAAGCACTGTGTTAAGCGCAGTTAAGCACTAAGAAAGTGACAAACGGATTACCGTCTTCACACTGACCCAAATTGCGTCGGATGGGGTTGTCATAAGAATTGGAAGATTAAAGTTCCTGCTTTGCTAAGTAGAAACACAACATGCATTTTACATGGTTGTCACAGCGTGATTTGTATAATGGCGTTTCGAGGTGGGGGGATGACGACGACGACACGCCATACAGCTTTACAAAAGCTACAAAAACTTTTAGCAAGGAAGCAAAATATATTTCAAAGACTAGTTAGTCTAGTCCAGAGCCCGTAAATCCGCTCATTCGTAAGGCTCTAGAAACTTGATAAGCTGGGGCTGCCGTATTTCAAAAAGTGATTAATGTGTGTGCCAAAGTCGTTGAGCACAGTCCCAGGAAACACCTCCAACTGTCTGGGTTACCCTAAAGCCTTCAGCCCCCCCTCTCTGTGCATTTTCAAAGTCCTCATGTTTGCTTTTATCAGTGGTTGGAGCCATCTGAAGTACCACGTTGCCCTTTTGTACTTAACACGCAGGTAGGCGCCATTGCCATTCATGGTGATTTCCGGCACCTCTTTTTCTAGAAAAACAGCACTGCTGACATGTACGGCAAACATTTGCTGTATAAAATGTGGATCACAGCTGTCTATTCAGAAAGAATGAATCATGCCAGAGGCTTAAGGGGTGCAAGTGAGCAGAGTTATAAGCAGATACTGGGGACAAAAATTTGACTGGCTCACAAATAAAGCTGGAGAGAAGTGAATCAACTAAATTGTGTCCTCCCTAAAAGAGGACACGTGTTGCGGTGAGACCTGGAGACTGACCTCCTGGTTGTGGGTGGGTCCATTGGTTAGCCACAACACCCAATTGGTAGGTCCCTCGTTGCTCGGTTTAATCTGGCCAATGGGATGCAGTCTAAATGATCAAGGGACCTATATATACCTATGCACATGACCCAGAGCTTCCTCTTTCGGCTCGTGCATCGGAACACCTGCCCACCTCTCCCTATATTTAGGGTATTTTGCGATTGACCTTGCTATGCCGTCGTGTGTCATCTGTCGTTGGGACAGGGGCACGGCAGGAATTTTCCCCACTTGGCTGATTGGCTGTTGCCATTTGGGTTTCGCCTGCCGTGTAGCAAATCGTCACAACTTGTAAGGTTGCGGATAGGCACTGGTTCAGGTGATAGGGATGGGGGAATGCTCTCACCATCCCTAAGTGAAGGGTATTCCGTTAACAACAACAACAACAACAACAACAACAACAACAACAACAACAACAACAACAACATATTTGTACCCCGCCCATCATCATCAACAACAACATATTTGTACCCCGCCCAACAACAACATATTTGTACCCCGCCCAACAACAACAACATATTTGTACCCCGCCCATCAACAACAACAACATATTTGTACCCCGCCCATCCAGCCGAGCCTCCCTAGCCACCCTGGGCGGCTCCCAATCGAGTATTAAAACAATACAGCATTAAATATTAAAAACTTCCCTAAACAGGGCTGCCTTCAGATGTCTTTTAAAAATAGGATAGCTGCTTATTTCCTTGACATCTGATGGAAGGGTGTTCCACAGGGTGGGCGCCACTACCGAGAAGGCCCTCTGCCTGGTTCCCTGTAACCTCACTTCTTGCAATGAGGGAACCGCAAGAAGGCCCTCGGGGCGCTGGATTTCAGTGTCCAGGCTGAACAATGGGGGTGGAGACGCTCCTTCAGGTATACAGGAATCCAGGTTAAAGGAATTCAGGGTCTCAACTTGGTTTGGTCAACCCCTGAGAGGGGGTTGTGCCCGTGCTTGAGTCCAGGGGAGCATATGGGGAGTCTGTTCCCAGGCTTTTCACCTGCCTCAGGTGTTCACCCATGGCTGATGTATGATAGAGCTCTGGGTCAGCGCTACCTGCAACGGTGTAGGGAGCTAGTCGAACCAGAGCCTATGCAACCACTCACTTTTCTGTAATCAATAAAGTTGTGGCCTAAATTCTGCCAAAAACCAAAACTAAAATTTGAGTCAAATGTGTTTTTATTTAGGGGGGAGGTCTCTGGGTCTGAACACCCAAATGTGCAGAGCTGCTGAAGAAGCATACAGTTCATAAAACAAAACGCAGAGAGCATCTGTGCAGTAATCTCCATTACCTTCTCTACACCCCGGGTCACCAGATGAAAAAAAAACCTAGCACCATGCTCCAAGTGGGAGAACACTGTCTTATGGTCATGGCTCATGGCCATGCACAGATTGCCTACAACACAATGCCCCACAGAAAGGCAGAGAATCAGCTCGATGCTTTCCAGTGACCCAAACGGTGGGAGGAAATGAAATGCTCACCCAGCAAGCAAAATAACGGTGAGATTTAGAAACACAAACTGCATTCTGAAATGCTGAGCATTTTATACAGCAAGCACCCCGAGATGCACGTTCACATAGAACAGACACGTTCAACCAGTTGACCGCAATCGACAGGTAGATCCCTGGGTGATCCTGGTAGATCGTGGTGGATCATGGGATCCTTATCAATCACTTGGGGGGGAGGAACGGGGAAGGAATGTTTTCCTCTCCCTCCTCTCTATGTCGCATCATGTGGGCAGTCGTTTGGTGCTTGCGGATACGATGATTGTCTATTTTGGTGCCTGCGTGCGTTTGATGTTGATTTCCCGGTTAGCGATGTATGGCATTTCCCCTTAAAAAAAGCTCAACAACTCTGGTCTCTCCTCCTCCCCAACTTTGGTCAGTCCTGTCCCCCAAAGCTGAACAACCTCTCCTTCCACACACCCACGTTCCTCCTCCCTCCAATGACAATGGGTAGATCACTCCCAGTGTTTTTTTTATACTGGGAGTAGATCGCAGTCTCTCTTGGGAGTTGGACGTGCCTGACATAGAAGAACTACTGAGAATTGTTGTTGTTGTTGTTGTTGTCGTTCAGTCGTGTCCGACTCTTCGTGACCCCATGGACCAGAGCACGCCAGGCACGCCTATCCGTCACTGCCTCCCGCAGTTTGGCCAAACTCATGTTAGTAGCTTCAAGAACACTGTCCAAGAACACTGAGAATTAGGGCAATCAATTCCTCCCCCCTTCCTATTGTAACATCACTGGGTTACGCTCAAGAGGGTAATGTTTTTTTTTTTTCAGGATGAAGGGCACACTGATAAAAGGAAGGTATTTAGTGGAAAACATGTAGCCTGAAGACCTGTGTGAAACCAACTCCTTAAGGACACTTCCTATGCAACCTTTCCCTAGATGCGAAAAGCATCCATCATCTTTGGCAGACGGTGCCTTTTCCTTTCATGTCAAATTAGAGAATGCACATTCCTCTCTGAGCTTCCCTGTGCCCTTAGATCTCATAGGAAGTGCTCAGCTACGATCCCCCTTCACTTTCTACTGATATATGACACTTTATTTTCCATGACGGCAAGGAATCCACAGAACACCATCTCAAGAGAAGTGCACAAAAGCTCCAGTCTTACAGACATTTAGATATTTTTATTTTATTCTTTTGCCAAACTATATTTGGCTCTATGTGGTTTATCCTATGTAGTTAAACAGCTTTGTTTGAGTGACCTGGCTTTTTTTTCTAAGAAAGAAAGAAAGAAAGAAAGAAAGAAAGAAAGAAAGAAAGGTGGGAAACAAACTTTAACGAAAAGAATTAAGAGGCCTGTGTTGCAAATGCGCATTCCTGATACTGAGTTTAATTGCTGAATAAAGGAAACTAGCAATCAAAGTGGCCTTTTGTCAATAGCAAGCATGGTTCAGCGGTTCAGCGGATACAGTGCTTGGCTTGTAGAAGAAAGTTATAATCTGTCTGGGGAAACTTCTCCTTCCCTGAAGGAGCACCTGCTCTGTATGCAAAATTATTCCAGCTTTAATCCCTGGCATCTGAATAAACTTCAGGCAATACTTCTATTAGAAACCTAAAAAGGTTACTGCAGAGAACACTGAGTGTGAAGGACCAAGCATCCGAGTATTTTCCTAACTCCTTGAGTGGGCAGTAATAAAGAAATAAATATCCATGTAGCATAATATTAATTGATGGAGAGAGAGAAATGTCATTTACCTCAACATGGCGCCCAAACCTTTCTTCTTTGTTTTTCTTTCTGGATCTTCATTTTCTTCCTTCTTGTCCTTTTCTTTCGTTTTAGATTTGAGCTTCAGATTTGCTTTTTTATTCTTATCTTTCATTTTTTCTTTTGCCTTCTTGTGCTTCTTCGCCTTGGCTTCCACATCCTCTAACTCAACCTTCACGTGAAGGGCTGGTTCAAAGTTATGAGCTTCCTGATCTGAGAGAGAGCTTTTATCAGACGGACCATCTGCAGGAGGAGAAAGATAATCAATAAGTACAAACAAGAGGTGTTTATGACGAACACGTGGAAATTGCAGGGTTGTTGCCCATATGCAGTGTCCTATAATATACGATCACTGAATTAAAAGGGCTATCAAACATAGCCAGTTAATTTCAGCCGGACTTTATTGCAAATTAAGAAAAGACTCATTATGGGTTCTTATTTCCTAGTTATTCCATTTGATAACAGGTAGATAGGGAAACAGGGACCCAGGTGGCGCTGTGGGTTAAACCACAGAGTCTAGGGCTTGCCGATCAGAAGGTCGGCAGTTCGAATCCCTGCGACGGGGTGAGCTCCCGTTGTTCGGTCCCAGCTCCTGCCCACCTAGCAGTTCGAAAGCACGTCAAAGTGCAAGTAGATAAATAGGTACCGCTCCGGCGGGAAGGTAAACGGTGTTTCCGTGTGCTGCTCTGGTTCACCAGAAGCGGCTTTGTCATGCTGGCCACATGACCCGGAAGCTGTCTGCGGACAAACGCTGGCTCCCTTGGCCTATAGAGCGAGATGAGCGCCGCAACCCCAGAGTCGGACACGACTGGACCTAATGGTCAGGGGTCCCTTTACCTTTACCTAGATAGGGAAACACACTGTTGGTGTGCATGCTAGGCTTGTTGACGCTTCTAAGTCTTAAAAATACAGTCATACCTTGGTTTTCAAATAGCCTAGTTCTTGAACGATCAAAGTGACTGTTCCGGTTTTCAAACATTCTTTTGGAAGCCAAACATCCGACGGGGCTTCTGTGGCTTCTGATTGGCTGCAGGAGCTTCCTTCAGCCAATCGGAAGCCACGCTGTGGTTTTTGAACGCTTTGGAAGTCGAACGGACCTCCGGAACGGATTCTGTTCGACTTCCAAGGTACGACTGTAAAGATATACTCCCTTGTGGAACACCCACAGTCACAGATTATTTCAGTGATGGAGAGCGTAACTTATGAGTCCACATTTTGTGTATGTAACCGGACCAAGTTATTTGGCAGCTTTCCAAAACTCCTGGTTGGGTATTGCAGCGCATGGTTTTTCGTCTGGTGGGCTGCGTCTCACAGCTATGTGGTCTAAGGCAGAAAGCACCCCCACCCCTTACTTATGTCTGTCCTGTCTCCCACAGGTGAAGAAAGGGAACAAAGGCAAACAAAGAAATATACATAAAAATCAGAAGTAAATGGGAACTGTCAGGATTCATCCTACACACGAGTAGAACCTTGGCAGAGACACATGCCTGACTGGCATGTTCCCTCCCTCCTGGTAGATCGTTCGGGAGCTTCCTAAGCATTCCTCAGCCTGAACATCACAGCGACTGATGCCAGAAGACACCAGCACACTTAGGGATCTGCAGAGGTTTGTGCAGTTGCGTAACAGAACTCAGCAACTCAGTACTTAGGCTAATCTACTTTATTTATATATAAACATATGTGGAGCACTGAAACATGGCTCCCCCTCTCTCTCCATCATCAGGCAGCAAAGAGAAAGAACAAAGGACAATAGTCCCACTTCAGGGAACACAGTAATACAAACATCCTGTATTCATCACTTCCCATTCCTGTGGAATCAAAACACATACCCAGTCATGTGATAGACAATAAACCCATGACTGCACATGGGGAATGAATCTCGAACAGGAACATGGATGATGTCCAAGGGGAAATGGAGGGGACATGTACATAAACGCTGTGGAAAGCCATCCATTCAGGTTGTGTAAGCTGCCTGGGACATACTGAGCTGCCTGGGTCAGCTGAGGCTGAGGCAACAGGTATCCCCTAAATTACAGCCATGGCTCCAGAGATGCTGTTTATTTATGAGGGTTCTTCACCATATGCTCCAGGGTGGACCAAAGCAACGAAACCCTGTGGAGGCTGGTTCACTAGGACAGGTGGGGCACTGCCCACCCTAAACCCTCAAAGAATGCTTAGGACCACAGCCTCCAGTAACCTCCAGAGTAACATTTGTAGACCCCCATGTGTTGTTAGTCACCTGCAAACCTGTCCCAACCCTTCAACTTCACTACTCTCACAGGCGGAATCTACTTTCCCTACAGAGGAAAGGACAACTCAATTTCACAGGCTCCGCAGCCTGTGAAACTGACTGTACTAAACCGGGCAAAGTCTCCAAAAATTGGAGAAGGGAAGGAAAGATGGAGAAAGAGAAGGTGATGACCTCCCTGCAGACCTTTTTTCCCAGGAAAGGTGCAGGAAGGGTGTGTCCTAGCCTGTATCTTCACCAGGACGCTGTCTCACCACAGCAATAGCATGATATGATGGCCTCTGCTGAGGAATTGCCCCCCTCCCCAACTCCACACAGAGTCAGGAACGGCAAGGAACCATCCACCAGCACTGGCCAAGTCACAGCATTTAAATAGCTCTTGGTGGCTGCTGATTGGCTGCAAGTCAGCAGCAAGCTCCTCCCTCTCAGCCTCCCGCATTCTGGTCCATGTTCTGCCTCTGTTTTAGCCTATGCCATAGTTCACTCTGAGGAAATGAGATGAAATCCTGTTGCCGGATGAGCAGCAGAGGAAATCAAGCACTGGCTGGAGGAGTATTACCGTATTTTTCACTCCATAGGGTGCACCGGACCATAGGGCACACCTCGTTTTTAGAGGAGGAAACAAGAAAAAAAATATTTTCTGGTTTTCCTCCTCTAAAAGCCCTGTTTTTTTGAGGATCAGCTAAAAGTTTTGCAGCTTTTTTTGCAAAGGGGAAAAGCAAAGAGGAAAAGCCCCGTTTTTATGGGTGTTGTGTATTAAATAAGATATTCTGGCAGCAGGGTAAAGTATTGCTATTGGTCAATTTGAAGTGTTCAATCACAATCCACAGCCTGATTGGGTCCCGCCGGAAAGTTTGAATATTATTGGTTCCCGCTAAAATGTATCTTTTCCCTCAGTCCCAATGTGTCTATAAATAGAGCTTTCCCTACCCCCTATCCCCAGTCTTGTCTTATCCCTTACAATAAAGAGCTGTTTTCACTAAGAAGTGTTGCTGGACTTCTTGCTATCAGAACCCACGACACAACATTGGACTATCCGTGGTCAGACTTCTCTCTCCAATAACCTCGGGTACCTCAGCTGGAGCTGTGTCACTAGCTGACTCTCTAGGCTGACTAGTTGTTTCCGGGTTAGGTTCATCAGTGGTGATCTCGGTTTCCTGACTCTCGGAGCCCTCCACCCCCTGTGGCCCGGAGTCATCCTGACTAGACTGCTGCGATTCACCGGACGCCGGCAGAGTTGTGCGCGGCTCCTCCCCCCTCGGGCTTACCCTGCTTGGGAACCGGCGCCTTAGCTGGTCAATGTGGCGGCGCATTACTCTGCCATCCTCTAACGTCACAAAATATGACACTGGCCCACTGGGTCGGGTGACCACCCCCGGCACCCATGCGGGTCCCCTTGCATAGTTCCGGACCCAAACCAAATCCTCTGTTGACAGGTATCGGGTTCTGTCACCCTCGGCAGCCGGTGGTTCTCTTGTATCGCGGCCCGGCACCTTGTCAGGGTGGACATAGTCTAGGATTGTGGCTAACCTCCTTCCCATTAATAATTCAGCTGGGGACTTGCCTGTGGATGCACACGGCGTTGTGTGCTGCAGGAACAACATCCTTGCAATGCGAGCAGACCAATCCCCTTCCAAGAGGCGCGCTATTGCACCCTTGGCTGTGCGCACCATCCGTTCGGCTTGTCCGTTCGAGGATGGATGAAAGGGAGCAGAAGTGACCCCTCTAATGAAATTATCGGCCAGGAATGCCCTGAACTCTTGGGACACAAAAGCCGCCCCGTTGTCTGATACTATGGTCTCGGGTAACCCATGCGTTGCAAACAAAATGCGAAGGGCCCTGATTACAGCAGCTGAGGACATGTTTGGAACAATTGAGACCTCCAGCCATTTCGAGTAGGCGTCTACTACAATTAAGAACACCTTTCCCTGAAACGGCCCTGCAAAATCTACATGGAGCCGGCTCCACGGGTTCTTAGCCCGCTCCCACCAATGCACTGGTGCCCTGGGCATTTCTGGGTGCACCTCCTGGCACGCTCGACAGGTGCGCACCCATTGTTCAATGTCCTTGTCCATGCCAGGCCACCACACATAGCACCTGGCTAAAGATTTCATCCGAACCATGCCCGGATGACCCATGTGTAATGTGTCCAACACCTCATTCTGTAGAGACCTTGGAATAACCACCCTATCGCCCCACAATATGCAACCCTTATGGAGGGACAGCTCATTTTGTCTTGCCATGAAAGGTCTAAATTTCTCTTCCTGAGTCCCACTTGGCCATCCCCTCCCCACCCACACAAGGACACGGGCGAGGACGGGGTCCCTTTTAGTTCTTGCGGCGATGTCGACGGCCGTCACGGGTGGTCCGGGAAGTGTCTCCATCATCATGACGTGCTCGGCCGGGGCTGGGTCGTCGTCGGCTGCTCCAGGTAGTGGTAGACGACTCAGCGCGTCCGCATGGCACAACAGCTTACCCTTCACATGACACAGTTCGTATTGAAATCCATTCAAAAAGATGGACCATCGGAGCATGCGTGGGGACAAGATTTGAGGCGTTTGTTTATGTGGGCTGAACAAACCCAGCAAAGGCTTGTGGTCCGTTTGAATTGTGAAAGGGCGGCCGTACACGTAGTCATGGAACTTCTTGATTCCTGTGACTATAGCCAGTGCCTCCTTATCAATCTGGGCATAGTTCCGCTCTGTGGGGCTCAAGGTTCTGGAATAGAATGAGATTGGACGCTCCGACCCATCCGCCTCCCGGTGACTCAAGACAGCCCCCACGCCATATTGTGAGGCATCACACGCCAGCACCAGTGGTTTAGCAGCATCATAGTGGGCAAGCGTACTTTCCTTTGACAGCACGCCCCGCAGCGTTTCAAAAGCTCTCTGTTGCGGTTGCCCCCAACGCCATGCACACTTCTTTTGGAGTAGCCGATGCAGTGGTTCGGCTATCGATGCCTTGTGTGGCACAAAGGCGTGATAGAAATTGACGAGGCCCAAGAAGGACTGCAGCTCAGCCTTGTTACTAGGTGTCGGTGCTGCGGCGATAGCCTTAACCTTGTCTTCCATGGGGTGGATGCCAGCAGCATCAATTCTGTACCCTAAGAAGTTCACAGCTGCTACCCCAAAACTACATTTCTCTTTCTTTAGTTTCAACCCCGCATCCCGGAATTTGCATAGGACTGTCTGGATGCGTCCCAGTAGTTCTTGAGCATCCTTGCCCGCAATTAACACATCATCAAAATACGGCAGGACACCTGGCAGGCCCCGTAACAGGCGCTCCATAAGACTTTGAAATATGCCAGGTGCCACGCAGACTCCAAACTGCAGCCTATTCACCTTAAAGGCGCCCTTGTGCGTCACAATTGTCTGGATTTCAGCGGACGCTGGAGTCACTGGGAGCTGCTGGTATGCCTGTGCCAAGTCAATCTTTGCAAACACCTTGCCCCCAGCCAGCTTCGCTAATAGTTGGGACACTACTGGAATTGGATACGAGTTGCCCCTGATGGCCTTATTAATCGTACATTTGTAATCCGCACAAATTCGTATTTCCCCATTAGCCTTCAGGGGTGTGACAATGGGTGTTTCCCATTTAGCAGAGTCCACTGGTGAAAGCACCCCTTGCTGTATTAGCTTCTCCAATTCAGCCTCTATTTTAGGCTGTAGCGCAAATGGAACCCGCCTGGGTTTGAGGCGCATTGGCGCAACCCCCGGGTCCAGTTCTAAGTCAATTGGAGGCCCCTTATAACATCCTAACTCTCCATTAAATAGCTCCCCAAATTCCGTGTACAGGGTGTTAAATGTCTCCGAAGCTATCTGGACCGTGTTGAGCCCTGAGATTCCCAACCCTAAGGCCGGGAACCAGTCCGTGCCCAGCAGGCTAGTGCGCTTCCCTTTTGCGATCACAAGCTTTAATACGGCCTCCCTCTCGCGGAACTGTACGTTCACTGCGCACATTCCCAAAATGTCTATGCGGCCAGCGGAATAGGATTGCAGAGTAGCCGGGAAGGGCTCCAATCTCGGAAGCTTACCTCTAGGAAATAACGATCTGGCCGTGTCCTCCGATACGATGGAGAATCCGGATCCGGAGTCCACCTCCATGTTACACGGCTTCCCTTCGATTAGGACCCGCACAGCTGGTTTCCCTTGGGCTGGAAATGGCACAGTTCTGCCCTCGATTTGCGTGAGGTAGTTGCAATCGTCGAGTTGGTGCGTCGCTGTGGATGTCCTCTGACCCTCTTGATTTCGCGGACCCCGACGTGCCACTCGACTTGCAGACCCTGGCTATGTGCCCCGTTTTCCCACAAGCATGACACGTAGCTTCTCGGAACCGGCACTTCCTTCTCTCATGTGATCCGCCGCAGCCAGGGCAGACTCCCTGCCGACCTTTATTTGCTGTGCTCTCCTGTCGCACCATCTCTATTCCCCGCACAGGGCTTTGGTTGGGGCTGACATCCTGGTCGTCCACGGTGTGGGTTGACGCTCCAGCTCTCTTTTCGGCTCGCTGGTCCGGGTCTTGCTCCTCTCTCTCAGCGCTTTCTGTCGCAATGGCCTCACGGAGCGCTGTCGACAGATCCATATCTTGTTTTGCCGCAATCCGCCTGCGGCCCTTGCTGCTGCGAAGGCCGCACACAAACCGATCCAGCAGGGCCTCCTCCAAGTTGGCGAATTTGCAGTGTCTCGCCAGCTTCCTCAGTTCGGTGAGGAAAACTGCTACCGTCTCTCCAGGTCGTTGTTGCCTCTTGTGGAATTCGATGCGCCATGTCATCTTCGACGCTGTCGGATTAAGGTGATTGGAGAGGTGTTCCGTAATGCTCGCGAACGACGCCTCCCGCAGTGTCGTGGGGGCCAGAATTGCCCGAGCCAACTCAAAGGTCTCTGCCCCGCAGCAACTCAGGAACAACGCCTTTTTCCTTTCCTCGTCAGTGACCCCTTTTGCTGCCACGCTGAATTCAAAGCGCTCGAGGTAAGCATCCCAGGCCTCAGTTGCTCCGGGATGAAATGGTTCCATGAACCGTGACGCAGCCATCTTAGTGGACTGATCTGTCCTGTCAGTCACAGGGAGTCTTGTCGCCAGAATCAGGTCGCTAGGGTCAGCAGCCCTCAGCCGGCCTAATTCAATCCCACCTTCGTCGCCAGTATGTTGTGTCGTGGGTTCTGATAGCAAGAAGTCCAGCAACACTTCTTAGTGAAAACAGCTCTTTATTGTAAGGGATAAGACAAGACTGGGGATAGGGGGTAGGGAAAGCTCTATTTATAGACACATTGGGACTGAGGGAAAAGATACATTTTAGCGGGAACCAATAATATTCAAACTTTCCGGCGGGACCCAATCAGGCTGTGGATTGTGATTGAACACTTCAAATTGACCAATAGCAATACTTTACCCTGCTGCCAGAATATCTTATTTAATACACAACATGGGGTTCAACTCACATTTCTGAAAAATCTTAAGGAAAGGGAGCTGTTTCTACTGTTTCCAGACAGATAATCTAATCAGCCAGTCACATGTCCTGGGGAAACAAACAACCTCCCTCTGCAGCACATTCAACAAAGGAGGGCGGGGCTGAAAGGGAGCCGGGGACTCTTATCTCTCTCCCGATCTCTTGCTGATCAGCTGCTGAGCGGGTCCTTTCAACACCCCTTTTCTCTTTGTAAAATAAAAAGCACAATCTGCTTTTGGCCCCTGGGCAATTCAGCTCCAGGGACCACCATTCGCTCCATAAGACACACAGGTATTTCCCCTTACTTTTTAGGAGGAAAAAAGTGTGTCTTATGGAGTGAAAAATACGGTACTTGTTGCAGACCCCTTGGGATGATTCTGTAGCTCCACAGGAGTCCAGGGCCCACAGGTTGGAAACCACTGACCTAAATTATCTTTTCCATGATCTTGTCAGCTTAGTCAGGACCCACAAGAACGTAGACAGGATTTAGGCCTTCATTCAAAGCTCTTAAGCATTTCAGCTCAAATTGGGAGAAAACAAGACACTCTTGTGCACTGAAACGTAAACTTTCTGAAGCAGAAAATAGAAGTAAAGAATACCTTCTGCCATATCTTCAGGTCCATCGTAAGATTTGTCAATAGCAGCTCGGAAACTCTCATTGCACCCTCTGCCACGGACCATGTGAGGTCTGGGCCTATAGAAAGGAAGATCATTCTTTTTCACTTCAGCAACAGCAGTCTGAAGACTCTCTAGGGAGCTTGACTTCTTTAAACCCAGGGTGGGACCAACGTCCTTTCCAGAAGACGCTGAAGAAAGAGAGCGAGAAATATTTGACTACTTGGTACACTTTTTTAAAACCTTAGATTCTCCACCTGCACAACTGGAAGTCACTTCTTGTTCTCTAAACTAACCAGGGCTTTTAAATCGAATACATTACGTTTGTAAAAAAACAAGAACAAAAATGTATGTAACTCAAACACAGTACTAGTATTCTGAGCCCTCCAGAGAATCAATCCGAAGGAGACGGGGATAAAAGGAGCTATTTTGCTGCAGCTAGGATTTTGCTAGCACAAAAGTGGAAACAAGAAGAATTACCAACGAAAGAAGAATGGACAGTGAAATTGACGGAATATGCAGAACTGGATAAAATGACGGGAAGAATCCGGGAACAGCGGGACCAGAAATTCATCAAAGACTGGTTTAAGTTTACGAACTATTTGAAAGACAATTTGCAATTGAATACGCTAATAGGACTTCAAGAAGTTTTGTAGTTAATGTGTAGAAATATTATTGTAAGTATGGTAGTTAGAGTAAGTATGTGATTTATGATAATGTAAGCAATGGTTGATTAAAGAAGTATAGTATTAAGATACAACTTTGAAAGCCATATGGAAGGTCTGAGGCAAGTCACGGCTATGTTAGCCAAAAATGGAAAATGTATGTGAATGTATGTTTGATTTTCTTGTTGTAGTATAGCATAAAATAATAAAAATTATTTATAAAAAGGAGCTATTTTGCTAAGATGAATGAATACGGATTTTGCAAAGGAAGTCACTCTCCTGTTGTAATCACAGAAATCCTAACTCCATCAGCCCATTACACTGAGATTTGTACGCAATCCCCTTTTACTGCTCAGCCTTTCCCTTTAAGAAAAGGTTCGCATTAATTCCTTTCTGTTAGATAATTTACACCCTCCATTTTCGGCACAGAGGCACATCAGTCAAAAAGCAAGTTGGCATTCCCATATCCAGAAGCCTCAGTGTTGGCTTGTTTGAGCCACCGAGGGAACTGCCGTGTCTCTCAAGACTCCCCCACGGAAGAATGGGAGAGAGAGAAGATTAAATAGACTGGATAGAATCACAGCACTAGTTGCCAGATGGAAAGACCTATGTAAGAGAAACTACGGAGCAGGTCTGCACAACATTAACTAAGGGAAGGTAACAGTGCATGAGCAAAGTGATGGGGAATTCTCAAAAGGTGCCTTTAAAACAGTTTATTATTGAGCCCCATCATGTTTTAAATCCAATGACTCTTTGCCAAGGCAGGTCAAGTTCCTTAAGCCAGCTAAAGCGTCTCTGCCTGCTGACAGCGAAAGCAGGTGTGGGGAGTTGCCAGCCATAATCCAAATATGTGGTGGTGGTGGTGGTGGCCCCCCAAACAAGAAGCACACAGAGGCAATTTTCATCCCCACTGCATCAATTTTCATCCTTAGGAGTTTAACCTCTCTACCCAGTCCAGCACTCAGTGGCGTAGGGTGTGGGGCACAGGGGCGGTATCCCCCGGGTGCAAAATTGTTATGGGTTCCAAATTTCAACATCCTCAGTACAGCTGCACGCTTCCGTCACCGGGATCCGATGATAACGGCTTCTCCATGCAAACCAGGAAGTGACCTCTCCGGACAACGGAACAACTTTTCTTATCTCTGTGGCTGTGATCACCTGGGTGAGGTGGATGCTGTTAGGCAGTTGAACGCACTGAGACCGTTTCCCACCCTCCGCGTGGCCCTGGGCACTGACAACCCACGCTATGCCACTGCCAATGCTACAATGGGAACGAAAACCACCCTCTAACCTTCGGATCAAGACTTGAAACAAATGTCCTTTTGTGTGTACCTCTGTATTGGCTGCTAACAAAAAAAAAAAAATTCTGGGAATGTATAATTATTTCTCAAGAGTAATGTTTTCTTTTTAGCATATGGATGAAAATTAGCAAACCTGTGAATCCTTGCAAAGTTCTTAATAACGCAGCTCTAAGCTATGCCTGCCAAACATGGTGCTACGCTATCAAATTATCAGCATGGTCTCCATGAATTAAACATAAATATTCCTAGCAAGATACTGATTAATACGCATTTCATTGCACTTCATGAGACAGCATTTTTTAAAAAAATATATTAATAAAGAGGAGCAGTAGGTATTCTTTCTTCCCCGCCAGTTCCTTCCTTTTGCACAAGAGCTGCATAGCCCACAGTGGAACTACAGCCGGAACCCATTTTGCAGGAATTTCTTGCTTCTGTAGTGGTTGTTCATGAGTGGTGATTTGCTGAGAACACTTTCACACAAAGTGGATTGCTTTGATTGCTCATCCAGACAACTTCATAATAATTGTCATATTCTCAGACCACAGAAATTCCTACTATTTTCTGAAGAACAGGAATGAAGAGTAGCAAAAACTTGCATAGGTGTCGATGCCTTTAGAACTACTTTTCCACCCTTCTTCAAGGGCAGGGATTTGACCTGGGCAGAGACAGTATGGGGCAGGTGAACAAAACACAGCTTAGCACACCCTTACTATAACCACTCTTAGTGGTCACTATTTTAGCACAATATTTGCATTTTTAAACCAACCTTTTGATTAGTGCTGAACCACTTTTCAGCTACACATTATATATCTCCTGTTAGCAAATGAAATGAAAGTGGTGAAATGGGAAGAAGAAGAAGAAGAAGAAGAAGAAGAAGAAGAAGAAGAAGAAGAAGAAGAAATGGCTGGGGGGGGGGAGTCCTCTACCCCACTCTGTCATTTAAAACATACAAATAATTTGTGTTACAGTGTTATATATGAAACAAATGATAATGATACAAATGGTGATTAATAAAATGACAGGAACCACAACAGGTACAGACAAAACAAAACAAAACAAAATTTCCAGTAGCACCTTAGAGATCAACTAAGTTTGTTCTTGGTATGAGCTTTCGTGTGCATGCACACTTCTTCAGATAGTCTCAAAGGTGCTACTGGAAATTTTTATTTTTTTTTTTGTTTTGTTTTGACTATGGCAGACCAACACGGCTACCTACCTGTAACTGGAACAGGTACAGAGTTTAGCTTCAAATGGCTGCTTGTGTGAATCAAACCTGTATCAAGCAATACTGGGGTGTGTGTGTATAGATTATCTAAAATAAAAGTGATTAAGTGAACCAGGAAAGGGGGGGATGGGTAAGCCAAATGATGAAAGATCAGCAACACACAAAGCAATTTAGCATTGCTGTTCCCTGTGGAATATGACTTCTAGTGTACAATGGTGTAAGGGAGAGGGAGAGAGGGAGAGAGAGGAACCAGTTTAAAGGGAAACCTGGTTGCTAGGTCACAAAGTGCAAGCTTCCTTTGTTCATTAATTGCCATTGTGGAGACTACCATTATTGCCAAATTAGCAACTGCTGAAATGGGTTTTGAGCACTGCCTTGCTTGAAACATAAAGGTGCTTAAAATTATCCGAGGCATAAGCATCAGTGGGAAGTAGAGCAGGGCACATTTGAGGCTTGGAGGGAACAGCAGAAAAAGAGGGGCATAATCACTGAAGAAGAAACAGATAAAGTAAAAGCTTTTCTGATCAGCAGAGGAAAAAGCCGGGCTGCTTTTCGGCGAGAAAACAGCTTTGATTGCTAGCTTTCGACAGGAAAATCACCGCGCAGCTCAAAATATAAGATTCTCTTGCAGGGCTTAATCTGAGCTGGGACTGAGCCTCAAGATCTGCTTTCAGTGTTCATGCTCATCTTTGAGAGAGACTTTTTGAGATATATAAGGATAATAAGGAGAGTGTTTTTGAGCATGTGCAATGTCTTTTTCCCCCCAGAATGCAACATTATTATTTGGACAAAGGTAAACTAGCGTGATTGATAAGACGTTAATGAAATACCACTGAAAACACTACTCATGTACACAACGTCTGTGGCCATGTGTGCTTAAGATGACACTGGGAGAGCCAGTGTGGTGTAGTGGTTAAGAGCAGCAGACTCGTAATCTGGTGAACCGGATTCGCGTCCCCGCTCCTCCACATGCAGCTGCTGGGTGACCTTGGGCTAGTCACACTTCTCTGAAGTCTCTCAGCCCCACTCACCTCACAGAGTGTTTGTTGTGGGGGAGGAAGGGAAAGGAGAATGTTAGCCGCTTTGAGACTCCTTCGGGTAGTGATAAAGCGGGATATCAAAGCCAAACTCTTCTTCTTCATGAGAAATACAGGAAGGAGAAAGGAATTATTCTCCATACAGGTCCTGCTAGCTAGGGATGATGGGAGTTGTAGTCCAGAAACAGCTGGAGACCCGTTTGGGAAACTCTGAAATAGAACACTGGCATCAGGGAGAAGACTAGTTTTATAATTTTAGGCTTAGTGATCTTGTCTGTAGACCCCAGTGTGTATTGTTTCATATACTTCAAACTATGGAAAGCCAGCCCTGCTGTGTTTGGGGGTCCTCTTGTCCATTGTGTTGACAAGGAGCTCTCAACTTCTTCACCAGGGTCTTGCCTGGACCACATCACTGCTAAGCTAGACACGCTACTTTTCTACATGGAATTTTTTTATTTCACCTTATTCTTTGTACGGAGGGGCATTCAGTGATGTGAGCTCCCACGTGCAGCCTGAAGCAATGCACCCCAGATTATCACCTGATCTGCTCTGCTTTGAAAATCCACGCCTCAGAGTGCACAGGGGGAGGTGGCAAGAATGAGAATTAAGATGGCCTGCCCCACCTCCAGAAACCTTCTCGGATCCATCCCAAGCTATCTCATCGGAAGCAACCTGAGATGTGTTCAGAGTCGGGTATTTAAGCAAAGACATGCCGTTTGGTTGTGTACGTCTATGAGGACCCAGCCAAGACCATGTTTTTACTACCAGCTTAAAGATGCTGATACAGTCATACCTTGGGTTACGAACGCTGCAGGTTGCATGTTTTCGGGTTGCGGACCGCGCCAAACCCGGAAGCACCTGAACGGTTTACTTCTGGGTTTCAGCACTTGCACATGCGCAAAATGATGTCATGCGCATGCGCAGAAGTGCCGAATCGCATCAGGCTGTGAACACTGCAGGTTGCGAACGTGCCTCCTGCACGGATCACGTTGGCAACCGGAGGTATGACTGTAAATGTTTTAAAAGCACTAGGTTCATGCTGTTCCCAACTCCATGTAGGGTATCAGTTTTGGGGTTTGGGGTGATGTATGGTCTCCTCTGAAGGCATGTGTAGCTCCCACCTTGGTGGAGCTAAGCAGGCCTGAGGCTTGTCTGAGCCTGGGTGGGTGATCAGCTGGGACTCACATTTATGCTGCCTTGAGTTCCAAGGCTGAAGAAGAGTGGGATATAAATTTAAGAAAATAAACACATTATGCAACCATTACGATACATGAAGCAGGGGAAGCCTACTCAGTTTGTCTTTGCACATGAATGGATCTTTCCCTGATCAATCTGGTTGCCGGTATTTATTGCAAATGCTTCGGCACTATGGAATGGGTTAAATTAAGACTAATGGAGAGCAAATGTGAAATATCTTCCATCCATCAAGTCAAGTTTGAACTTGTGAAGGCGGAACAAAGACATGCGGCATTAAAATATGGCATATAGATGGATGCCATGTGTTCTCAGCGACACTTGGGAGACATTTTACATTCCTATAAAATAAATGTAATTTTTGCCTTTGAAAACGTAACTCAAGGATAATTATTTATTTATTGAATTTATCATTCTCGATGCACTGATATGGGCAGATGGCTGTGATCAGGTATCCCTGGTTCTATTATCAATTCTGTCTGACACATCCTTGGATTTCGCAGCTAGCTCAGACAGGTTGCAAATAGGACGGGACAACTCAATGTAATTGCCGCAAAAATGCAGAAGGACCCGCTCGATTGACACAGCCACAAAACACTCCACATGTTGTCCAGCCACCATATCCTATATATGTTGAATCTAGAGATACAAAACCCACAAGCTGAATACGCCCCATTCTCACGAACACTGGCAAAGATTTCTGAACTTGAAAAACACCTGGGGGTGGTGTTAAATGCGGGTCCTAGTAAGAGTAGGCCCATGGAAGTCAATAGACATGATTAACCGAGATCCATTAATTTCTCTGGGTCTACTCTGAGTAGCACTTAGCTGACTATAACCCCATGAACGTGCTTGTTATTTGAAGCTTAAAGTAATTTTGGTTTGGTGCCAGAAAACCACACGTTTGCAGCATATTTTCATTAGTTTAGAAGTGTTCGGTTTTGCCGAAAAGAGAGGAATTCATTTTAGCAATTAGGATCTTCTTCCTGATTTTAACATTTCAGGAGAAGAGAGGAAAGCATCACAGTTACAGGTAAACTCAGTCAAGCACTTCATTAGATCATTCAAGTTCCCGTTAATGCACCTAAAATTAGAGAACAAGTTGAAGTCTTAAGTTCAGTTTATGGCCTAACAGCATTTTATAGGTATCCTGTCAAAATACGGAGTGAAGTGGCAAAGATTAACTATACGTTCTAAGCACTTGAAATGAAACTGAAAATCCCCCTGTCACTTCCTTCAGTTCTGCCATTTAAAAATAACTATCCTCATTTATTTTATTTTATTTTTAAATCTCACTGAGGATTCTCTTTGGTGGATTAATAGTTGAACATTTAGTTGCCCTTTTCCTCAGGCTATATAATCATTTAAACTGACTTTTTGTTGTTGTTAGCAACACTGGAAATTTCCTAAATTAAACCTTCAAATGTGAAGCTATTTTGGAACAGAAATTAAAATACTGAGGCCCTGAACATCACTTAAATGTGTTGACCGGCTATTACTTGTGTAAGCAAATCAAAAGGAAAAATTCAAAGGAAAAGAAAATATGAGTAATACCCTGAAACAACCATACTATATTATTGTGCTCATATATAGTGGCTATATATTTTGGAAAATGGTTTGTCTGTTTGTTTTCTATACCTCCGAATGCCTCTTGAGATGCTGTTGCCAAACTTGGCATGAGGGTTCCTGAGGCAGAGGTGGCAGAATATGTTGCCATTTAGGCATCAGGAGCCATTTTTAATCAAGCTGGTAGACCGAAATATAACTTACCTGTGGCTTTGCCCATTTTTTTTGGCATAGGTTCAGAGGCCTCTGAAGTTGTCATCACCAAACTCGGCATTGAGTGCTAGTGGTGTGTGTGTGTGTGGTGGACTTTGTCAACATTTGGATGCCAGGTGCCATCTTGAATCAAGATGGTGGACCAAAATGTGACTTTGTGGTGATGTCACCTGGGTTCAAAATCACAAATTACACTAGCCTATTAAAAACCACAGATAGATGCAGTAGTGACCTCCCAGACTCTTCTTCCATACTCCCTCCTTTTCTGGTCTATAGTTGTTTTACTGATTCTTTTAAATTTTATGTTCCAATAGGATGCTGAGAGCGGTTCCACACATGGATGCCATTTGTACACTTGCATAATTACATACAGTGAAGTGAAGAAAGAGAGAGAAACATTATGGGAACCTAGAATTATTACTTATTTTAGATTTGTGTTGGAAGGTCGAGTATTCCTCTATCTAATAGTTATCATTAGCAGATTCTTCTCCTTCCTGATTTCCTCCTCTGCACACATTCCAGCTTATCAACATCCTTCTTAAATTGTGGTGCCCAGAACTGGACACAGCACTCCAGGTAAAGTCTGACCAAGGTGGAATAGAGCAATACTATTACTTTCCTCGATCAGGACACTATACTTCTGTTGATTCAGCCTAGAATAGCATAAGCTTGTTTTGCTGCTGCATCTCACTGATGTTAAGCTAGTGGTCTATTATGACTGCTAGATCCTTTTCACATATATACTCCTGGCAATCTAGGTATTCCTCGTGGAATATTTGTGAGGCTGGTTCTTCCTTCTTAAGTGTAGAACCTTACATTTGTTCCTATTGAAATCCATTTTTAAAAAAAGTTTGGGCCCAGTTCTCCAATCTGTTATGGTCATCCTTGAATTCCAATTCTGTCTTCTGCATCATTAGCTACCCCTCCCAGTTTGGTGTCATCTGTAAATTTGATGACCCTCAATTCCTTTGCTCAAGTTATTTATGAAGATGTTGAACAACAGCGGGCCCAGGACAGAACCCTGCAACACCTCACTTGTCACTTTTCCCCAGAATGACAAGGAGCCATTAAGGAGTACTCTTTGGGTTCAGTCTGCTAACCAGCTACAAATCCAGTTATCTCATCCACATTTTACCAGGCTCTCTGCAATAATATGATGGGGGACTTTGTCAAAAGTCTTACTGAAATCAAGATACGCCATTTCCACGGCATTCCCCTGATCCACCAGATCTACCCAAAAAAGAAACGAGTTTCGTCTGGCATGACTTGTTTTGGAAAAACTCATGCTGGGGTTTAGTAATCACAGCATCTATTCTAAGTGCTCACAGACCGACTGTTGAATTATCTGTTGCGTGTGAAGGAAACCCCCCCACCCCAAGACCTCCCAAAGAAAGACACAGTTGACACCAATATTAGTTTAATGTTATTGACGTAATTTTGGCCACAACTTTATTGATTACAGAATGAGAGTGGTTTGCTTAGGCATTGGTTTGATTAGCTGCACCTACACCTCTGGCAGGACAGCACTGACAACTGGACACCGGCAGAAGTCAGTATGGGTAAACAGAATGGGGGAGCATTGGTCCTACCACAGACGCAACTTCACTCCAAAATGCTCCCAGGTGCTCTGGCATGGCCCTAACCCCTGGAAGGGAATCAGACAAAAGCATGGCGAGCACCTGGATTCCTAATGTACATTTGGAGGGGCAGGTGTGACAACCTCCCCTCACCACACCTTGAACCAATGCCTAACCGCCAAACCTTACAAAGTTGTGACGATTTGCTATGCGGCAGGTGAAACCCAAGTGGTAGCAGCCCATCAGCCAAATGGGAAAATTCCTACTGGGCCCCTGCCCCAAAAGCAGATGACCCATGACAGCATAACAAGGTCATAAAAGGTAAAGGGACCCTTGACCGTTAGGTCCAGTCGTGGACAATTCTAGGGTTGCGGCGCTCATCTTGCTTTACTGGCTGAGGGAGCCAGCGTTTGTCCACAGACAGCTTCCAGGTCATGTGGCCAGTATGTCTAAGCTGCTTCTGGTGAACCAAAGCAGCGCACGGAAACAGTTTACCTTCCTGCTGGAGTGGTACCTATTTATCTACTTGGACTTTGACGTGCTTTTGAACTGCTAGGTTGGCAGGAGCAGGGACCGAGCAATGGGAGCAACACCCTAAATATAGGGAGGGTGGGCGGGTGATCCGATGCACGAGGCGCTAAGAGGAAGCTTGACGCAATGTGCAGCAATATAAATAGGTCCCCCGGCTGCAAATTCTCTCAACCCCATTGGCCAGAATTACCCCAGCAAGTGAGGGATCCAATCGGGTTGTGGTGGCTATCCAAACGATCCCACCCACACACACAGTGAGGTCAGTCTTAGTGATCTCACCACAACGCATGCTCTCAATGAAGAGGACATGATTTCTAGTACCTTTCCTCAGCCTGGCTTGGAAGTCTACAACAGACACTCCTGGCTGTTGGCAAGGCCATGGCTGCTTCCCTCTCCTACCATTTTTACCCATAAGCTGTCCATCTGCCTTCCTTTTTCCAGGTCACGGATCTCTTCGCAAGTACACACATCCTTAACATATGATGCTACTCCTCTCCCTTCCTGGAAGATGAACATAGCATAGGTGTCACAGGTTACTGCAGCAGCTCCCTCGCCTTCAATGTCTCTTGGTCCTACGTACACCGAGAAGCAGAACTCCAGGCCTCCCTCTCAAAATGTCCTCGGAAATGCCTCTGTTTACAATTCTTGCCACGAGCTCCTGGTTACAAGCTCCCAGAAGCTGCAATCAGCTGAACTGCTGCTGGCTGCTAACTGCTCCCCCAACCCACTTCCTTGTTTATTTACACATCTGTACTACCTGAGTCTGGACGCGGGTGGCGCTGTGGGTTAAACCACAGAGCCTAGGGCTTGTTGATCAGAAGGTCGGCGGTTTGAATCCCCGCGATGGGGTGAGCTCCCGTTGCTCGGTCCCAGCTCCTGCCCACCTAGCAGTTCAAAAGCACGTCAAAGTGCAAGTAGATAAATAGGTACCGCTCCGGCGGGAAGGTAAACGGCGTTTCCGTGCGCTGCTCTGGTTCGCCAGAAGCGGCTTTGTCATGCTGGCCACATGACCCGGAAGCTGTACGCCAGCTCCCTCGGCCAGTAACGCGAGATGAGTGCCGCAACCCCAGAGTCGGACATGACTTGGACCTAATGGTCAGGGGTCCCTTTACCTTACTACCTGAGTGTACGATGGAGAGCTTTGCAGCATTATCACCCCAAAAGGGTCTTGCTGCTCCCATAGCCACAGCCTTGGCTTCCAGCAGAAATCAGGCAGAGCTCTGTCTTCCAACTGCCCAGCCTGAAACAAAAGGCCAGTGGATAACGCTACCTGAAACATAAGGCCAGTGGGCAGCTGAAGTGGTGGGGTTAATGACTGAGAAACTAAACAGATCCGGAAAATTAACAAGTGCTTCAAATACTGACATTTTAATTTATCTTACATGGTAATTTCTTTGTGTACTCCAGTTAGGAAAAGGTGCTTCTGGGAGTCCGTTCAGAGGAACAAAATTTGTGTAAGACAGGTTATTCAGCTATCTAAATGTTAAAGGGATATAATGAGATTACAGCCATTTCAGAAGAGAGAGAGGAAAAAGTTGGATTAATGCATTGGTTTCTTCTTTAAAAAAAAAAAAAAGTTCTGTGTTTGCCAAACTAGACATGATCAGAGCACCTACACATTTAGTTAGGCACATGTCTGCGTCCTTCATATATAAAGCAGCGTTGTAGTCATAGGTAGTCTATTTTCTTTCTTTTTACTTCTCAAAACAGCATGAAGATGAAGGGAACTAAACTAAACTTGAAATCCATTTTTGTGATTTCTGGCCCAGTTCTCCAATCTGTTAAGGTCATCCTGAATCCCAATTCTGTCTTTTATGGCATTAGCTACTCCTGCCAGTTGGGTGCCATCTGCAAATTTGATGAGTATCCCCTCAATTCCCTTGCCCAAGTTGTTATGCTCACAGGAAGAAACCAGTAGAACACTCACACTTTGAAGCAATATTAGCTATATATTAGAAATGAACATAATGTTTTATAAAATCTTTTCAAGACTGTGCCTCCTCCTCTTCTGTTCCACCCCGTCAATTACTCATACACATTTTCAGGCACGATCTCTACAGAGATACTAAAAGTTATCTTCAACGGAGGGGATTTCAATATTCATCATACTGTTTAATTTGCGCTCTTCAGCTGAATAGCTATCAGAAGCACTCCTGATGCTGTGGCCTTTTCAACACTGGCTCATTTAGAAAACATGGGGAGAATTATGAGGGGCTTGATAAAAGCAAAGAAATGCGCTAAACCTCTTATATTCAGAAATTAGCGATAACGATTATCTTTTAGTTAGTCTTTCGCCGTGAGCAAAGGGTCCTAAATTGGAAACAGAAATAAAAGGTGTCTGAGTAATCTTATGCCTGCGCTAAATAAATAAATCACAAGAATCAAAATTCACAAAATGGGGGAACTTGATAAGTTCTTTGATTAAAACCTCTCATTACAGATCTGAGATTTACTAATATTTAAATTGTTCCTACCACCTGCCTACATATAATGGCTACATTTCAGTTTCTAATTTCATTCATGAATAGCGATTACTTGTGACCGTGAAAGGCCAGAAAAAACTCCTCTCTACTCAGCTGATAACCCAGAGGAGAAATGTACTAATGGCAGCCATGTTCTCCCACCAATTATTGGTAGATGATGATTCTTTTTATAGCACTTGAAATATCTCAACTGCCAGGAAACCCCCCCTCCCCACGGCAGGTAGCATCCCGGGATCGTTTGCAGTACAGGGAACCACCCCCTTTGTTCACCAGTTCGTCATCCCCCTCCTCTGGAGGAAGCGACCATTCCTCCAGTGGGGAGGGGGAGTTGGAGGCAGGAAGTCGGCGCAGGGGCTGTGAAGGGATCGCAGAGCCTGAGCACCAAGGGGGAAGCGGGGAACAGGGACAGTTTCCCGCGCCCCGAGTTCGCAGACAGGAAAGACGTGGAAGGGGGAGGCGGGGGTTCAGGATCCCGCGCCTCTTTTGCTGGACAAAGAACCGGAAGGGTTCATTCCCGGACTCTGCAGAGGGATGAGATGGACGTTTGAACTTTTGCTCCACTGTAAATATCTGCACAATAAAGAACTTAGTTTTTAGAAGTTCTGCGTTCGGCTGATTTCTCATGAGTAACCACTGAACGTCCTTACATCAACAATTATAACTAATGACATCCAAACTGCAACTGTGTTAAAAGCGCAATAAAATAACCACATTCAAACTAAAGCCAGGGTAAAATGTTTTTGCATTCTTCAGCTTTCTGCTAAATATGCACACAAGTTAGCCTCCACCACAAATCATTTTAAAAAAAATGCTTCTTAGATATTTCTCGTTAGCTTATGTAATTGTGGAAGCTTGAAGAGCGTTCTCACACCATTTCTCGATGCTTGTATACATGTCACAAAACTGAAAACATCGAGGATCCATTCTGGGCATTTGAGTATGTTATTCTGGAAAAAGTGTCCTCCCTAAAAGAGGGCACGTGTTGCGGTGAGACCTGGAGACTGACCTCCTGGTTGTGGGTGGGTCTGTTGGATAGCCACAACACCCGATTGGTAGGTCCCTTGTTGCTGGGTTTAATCTGGCCAATGGGATGCAGTCTAAATGGATTGAGGGACCTATATAAACCCATGCACATGTCCCAGAGCTTCCTCTTTTGGCTTGTGCATCAGAATACCCACCCACCTCTCCCTAATTTTAGGGCATTTTGCAACTGACCTTGCTATGCCGTTGTGTGTCATCTGTTGTTGGGACAGGGGCACAGCAGGAATTTTTCCCACTTGGCTGATTGGCTGTAGGCATTTGGGTTTCGCCTGCCATGTAGCAAATCGTCACAACTTGTAAGGTTGCGGATAGGCACTGGTTCATGTGATAGGGATGGGAGAATGGTCTCACCATCCCTGTGTGAAGGGTATTCTGGTAAAGGAATCCAGGGACTCAACTTGGTTTGGTCATCCCCCAAAAGGGGGTTGTGCCTGTGCCTGAGTCCAGGGGAGCATATGGGGAGACTGTTCCTAGGCTTTTCACCTGCCTCAGGTGTTCAGCCTTGGCTGATCTATGATAGAGCTCTGGGTCAGTGCTACCTGCAACGGTGTAGGGAGCTAGTCAAACCAGAGCCTATGCAACCACTCAACTTTTCTGTAATCAATAAAGGTGTGCCCTAAATTCTGCCAAAAACCAAACTAAAATTTGAGTCAAATGTGTCTTTATTTAGGGGGGAAGTCTCTGGGTCTGAACACGCAATAGTAGCTGAATGATGACATTGTGTGGCAACATGACAAAAAATTCAACCCAAGCTCCCAAACCCAGCAACTATTCCACTATAAATGGTAAGTGCTGAAAGGCCCTTAATGATATTTCCAATAGCAGCAATTCTTGCCCAAGCCTCCCTATGAAGCCTTTTCGTCAAAGCACTGTAACTCTGAAGTCTCAGACAGGGGACTGAACAGTTTCAGCAATTGGCTTCTGAATTACGCCATTTTTAAAGGCTGGATTAAAAAACAACAACAACTTCCTAACCCACATCTAATGGATAATCACAATGGCACAGGCGACGACTGTTTAATGCACATCCAAAAGACACTGTGACAAACCCGGAAGCGACCGAAAACATCACTAAACATGGCACCCCAAAGGGCAGAACTGGGGTGGAGCAGAATGGGGAGCGTGTTTATATGTGCTCTGCCAACGCATGCATGGGCTGGGAACGTCGCCTCCCCCCGCCCCCGGGCAACATGGTTGTTGACTGTATTTAGAAACTAAGAAACAGGGCTAGAGCCACATGATGGCTGCTTGGACAGTAAAATACAACACGGCCAACTTCCTACATTTTAGGCTGGCCAAGGGAATACCTGTTACGTAATGGAAGGTTTTCCCAGTAGCGATGTATGGAAGTGAGAGCTGGACCACAAAGAAGGCTGATCGCCGAAGAATTGATGCTTTTGAATTATGGTGCTGGAGGAGACTCTTGAGAGTCCCATGGACTGCAAGAAGATCAAACCTATCCATTCTGAAGGAAATCAGCCCTGAGTGCTCACTGGAAGGACAGATCCTGAAGCTGAGGCTCCAATACTTTGGCCACCTCATGAGAAGAGAAGACTCCCTGGAAAAAGACCCTGATGTTGGGAAAGATTGAGGGCACAAGGAGAAGGGGACGACAGAGGACAAGATGGTTGGACAGTGTTCTCGAAGCTACCAACATGAGTCTGACCAAACTGCGGGAGGCAGTGGAAGACAGGAGTGCCTGGCGTGCTCTGGTCCATGGGGTCACGAAGCGTCGGACATGACTGAACGACTACCAACAACAATGAAAGTCGCACCTTTCTCTACTACTGAACTATGCCAATGATGCTCAAAACTCAGATTAAATTTTACAGACTTTAGATACTGTTGAATAATATTTTTGACTGACTTGCGGGCTTATACATAGGCTTGCACTCAACTTGTGACCATACCAATTTAAGCAAGGATTAACTTTTTAGGTACAGTACTGGAGCAACCATTTAAACATTATTTCAAATTTCAGTATTTCTGGTTTTGTTTTGTTTTGTTTTATTGAGCTATTTGCTGGGCTATGGAAATCTGCTCTCCCTAAATCCATTATGTAACAAACAACTGATTAAGTTCAAATGTGCTCTGCCAATTTTCACAGAAAATTGAACTTAAACATTTATTTCAAACCACACATGAATGGCTGTGGGAGAAAAACTGCCTGGGGCTCTATTTGGAGGAATTATTAAAAATATCATCACAATGTGGAAAATTAATGTAAAGGGGGAAGAGATGAGGCTACGTGAGGATTCAGTTTTCATGTTTGAAGCCGCACTTAAAACAAAACAAAACACCCAACAGAATTCTGCCACTCAGTCAGAACTGTTAAGGCTAGAAGCATAAAGCACAACTAGCCAAATCGAATTAGGGGAAAATCTTTTGTACACCTGCCGACTCTCCATCCGATTTAGTTGTGTGCAGTTCAACTGCACACTTGAGATGTTTACGAGCTCACTTTATTAGACCTCTTCCTGCAGCTGCCCAACATTTACTCTAATTTAAGAAGCTCTAAATATTGTTGCCGTGGGCGACACAAGAACACAGAACTAGGCAAGACTCCACTAATAAAAAGGCTTTCACGGCATTTCAGCCCTTGCTCACAAGTAAAGTTGAAATTTACGGCTTTCAAAATACTGGATCCGGGAGAGGTCAGGTTATATAGCTCCCAGTAATAAAAGAAATCAATATGGCAGCGCATCTGAGGAAGCCGGAAAACTAAATAAACACTTCATCCAAATCCACTTGGACCTGAATTAAGAGAACATAAAGTACCTGTGTTTATTTTCTTTGCTCTTTATCATTCGGATAGTTTGCATAGCCCGAATCCCCACAGTCTGACACCAGGTGAGGCACTAATATTTGCCAGCCAAGGGACAATTAAACTAGATGTCAGAGCCAAGCCTTTAACATTGTCAAGAGATCCACTTGTACATGTTACAAACACACCCTAGACTCAATAGAGTTCGTTAAAATAACTCAATACACCCATGGCTGATTCATAAAGAACGGGGGCTGGGAGCCATCAAAACACTTCCCTTAGTTCAGTCTCATAACTTGAAATCGTTTGGTAGGTCAGATCTTCCGGAGCGATCCTAATCACATCAACTGCTACACTATTTTCACCCATCTAAAACTGAGAATAAGGGTTACTACGGTATGACAATGGCCGGATTTAGGTTTGATGAGCCCCTAAGCTACTGAAGGTAATGGGGCCCTTTATATGCCCAGCTGCCCTTTGTCAACAACAAATTGTCACTGTTTTTTTGTGTTGAATATATGCTATATGGTAATTTAGGTTTCTAAACCCATTTGCACATGTCCCCATGCAACCAGTCCACGCAGAATGTAGGCACCCTATATATAAAGGTAAAGTTAAAGGTACCCCTGACCGTTAGGTCCAGTCGCAGACGGCTCTGGGGTTGCGCGCTCATCTCGCTTTACTGGTCGAGGGAGCAGGCATACAGCTTCCGGGTCATGTGGCCAGCATGACTAAGCCACTTCTGGAGAACCAGAGCAGCGCACAGAAACACCGTTTACCTTCCCGCCGGAGTGGTACCTATTTATCTACTTGCACTTGACGTGCTTTCGAACTGCAAGGTGGGCAGGAGCTGGGACCGAGCAACGGGAGCTCACCCCGTCGCGGGGATTCAAACTGCCAACCTTCCGATTGGCAAGCCCTAGGGTCTGTGGTTTAGACCACAGCGCCACCCACGTCCCTTACCCTATATATAGAAACGAGCAAACCAGTGATATTTTAGGGAGCAGGCTAGCAGGCGGGGCCCATTACTTACATCATAGGAGCCTACACAACACAAAACACTGTTGCTGTATGTAGGTTTTATTTTATTTGTTTTTTTATCTTATATTTTGGAAATGTACATCCAGTTGTTGTTTTCTTTTAAATTTTTTGGGGCGTCCCCAGGAGAGTGGGGCCCTAAGCTATAGCTTGTTTAGCTTATATGTAAATCTGGCACTGCGTATGACCAACCCTTCCACACACACACACTAATATGACACGGCAAGCAGATTTTGAGGAAGAAGGCAAAAGAAGGGCTGACTTCTCTTTGCTAATGAGGTTCATCTCTCATCAGATTTATACAGAGGCAAAGCTACCAATCCGGGATCCAGGCTAAGTTAAGCAAACCAAGAAGTTTTCGGTGATGTTAAGAACACACAATGCCAGCAGCAAACACTTTTTTCTGAAAATGATCAGAACGGTTACAAGACAGCAGATAAAATTCAAGAGGAAGCATGTGTTGATATCTGTACGCTTCCTACTAAAGAATTAGATTTAGCAGCTTCCCATCCTGAGAACCAAGGGGCGATGGCTGTTTTAAGCCCACATTTTTGTAACGATGCTGTGTAAGCAAAGAATCTAGTATTTGGCACAGATTCCAGCATTTTAAGAACCTGTGCTTGCTTTTTCTAAAAAAATAATCGTTTTTAAACCCCTTGGGGTCATTGGTCCCATGACAACAGAAAAATATATATGGTGATATTGGGAGAAACTGGAAATTGGAGCTGGAAGAGGTTCCAGTGGCAGTCTGTGGAGCTTTATAGTGACCTGCAGAAAATCTATAATCCTGCCAGACAGCTGAAAAATCAACTCCAGTATGTCAATGATTATATATGCATCTATAGGAGTCCTTTGCAACAAGAAACTCTACTACGTCCACTTCTTGGGTGGGTGGGCTGGAATGGAGGGGGTGAGGAATAGTTTCCCTTGTAATTTACTAAGAAATTGCTTCATTACTCTGGGGTGTGTGTGTGTGTGTGTGTGTCACAGGTGTTTATAGAAACAGAGAAGCTGCCTTATACCAAATCTGGCCCATTTATCCTAGTACTGTCTGCTCTGACTGTCAACAGCTCTTCAGCGTTTGGGACGGGAGCTTTCCCCTGTCTTCCCTGGGAACCCCAGAGGCTGAACCTCCTGGAACCTTCTGTACGCAAGATGTGATGCTCTATCACGGATCCATTGTCCTTCCCAAAGGACTTTGGTAAAGACTTCAATTTGGAAAACAAGCTAGCTTTCTCGACTTCTATTAGAATCATCCAGAACTGCATATACGAACCTCTCTGTAGAATTAAACAATAAGCAAATCCCCACCAACGTTTATTTGAAGTGCACTTTAAAAAAACCTGCACACAACCCCCCCCCCCAATCTTACTTTCCTCAAGGCTATAGAGCAGGGCTGGTGAACCTATGACCCTCTAGATCAGTGGTTCCCAACCTTTTTTTGGCCATGCCCCACCTAAGCATCTCTAAAATCCTGATGCCCCTCCCCCCGTGACATATAATTCTTATTATGCAAAAAGCGAACTATTCACGTGGAGGAAGCCTAAACGATCATTAACTTAATAACTCTAGATTCAGGTAGGTAGCCGTGTTGGTCTGACACAGTTGGATTTTTTTTTTTTTATAGTCCAGTAGCACCTTAGATACAAACTAAGTTTGTTCTGGGTATAAGCTGTTGTGTGCATGCACACTTCTTCAGATACACTGAAACAGAAGTCTCCAGACCCTTATATATAGTGGGAGGGTGGGGTGGGGTATTTCTCAGAAGGGTAGTAGGAGTCGTTAACATGTTTACCATACCCATTGAGTCAATCACCCATCTCCTACTACCCTTCTGAGAAAAACCCCACCCCACCCTCCCACTATATATAAGGGTCTGGTGACTTCTGTTTCAGTGTATCTGAAGAAGTGGGCATGCACACAAAAGCTCATACCAAGAACAAACTTAAGGTAAAGGTAAAGGGACCCTTGACCATCAGGTCCAGTCGTGGCCAACTCTGGGGTTGCGGCGCTCATCTTGCTCTATAGGCCGAGGGAGCCGGCGTTTGTCCACAGACAGCTTCCGGGTCATGTGGCCAGCATGACAAAGCCGCTTCTGGCGAACCAGAGCAGCACACGGAAACGCCGTTTACCTTCCCGCTGGAGCAGTCCCTATTTATCTACTTGCACTTTGATGTGCTTTCGAACTGCTAGGTGGGCAGGAGCTGGGACCAAGCAACGGGAGCTCACCCCGTGGCAGGGATTCGAACCGCCGACCTTCTGATTGGCAAGCCCTAGACTCTGTGGTTTAACCCACAGAGCCACCTGGGTACCTCAGAACCAACTTAGTTGGTCTCTAAACTGTTAACTCATTCTCAAATTGCCCCCCCCTAAAAATCAAACTGCCCCCCTGTGGGTCGTGTGCCCCATGTTGGGAACCATGGCTCTAGATGATGTTATACTGCAGCTCTCATCATGCCTTGCTGTTGAAGCTGCTAGTTGGAGGCCAACAACATACGGAGGGCGTCAGATTCTGCAACTCTTCTAGAAAGGTTACCAATTTCCTCTAATCACTCTCCTCCCCAAGATCGATATAGCTCAGTGCACAGTAATACTATCAAGGGTTTTTTATTATTTCCAACCGAAGCAATGTTTCACTATTACAGGTACTATTTTAACTCCTTCGAGAGGTGGCTGTGTTAGTTTTGTTGCAGGAAAAACAGCACCTTGTGGTGTCTTAAAGACTAACAGATGTAGTGTGGCAAAGCTTTCGCAGACTGTGAATCCAACAAAAAGCTTATGCCACAACAAATCTCTCACGCTGCAATCCTATATCCAGTCTCCTAGGAGTAAACCCTAATGAACTTGCAGTGCTAAGTAAAGGCGGAGGACTGCACCAAAAGTTTCTAAGGACCCAAAAGATCTCGTTGTCATCATTCTGAGCATTGGAGCAGTTGAAGGGAGCAATGCCAAACCCATAATCAAAAACTTTGTCAGATGGTCTTCGGGGACCCATTCTGAACTGAAATTGCTTATCAGTCTCTCCATGGTTCAAACAAAATTCCTCATCTTTTGAGAGCTGAAGCTGTCGGAACAAAGGCCCGGCATAATTTTATCAGAAGCAGCTAAGGTGTAATAAGTTTTTCCTACTCTTCTCACCAGTGGCGGAGCAAGGCTCTGCGGTACCCGGGGCGGCAAAGGAAACGCCCCGGGGGGTGGGGCGCAGTGACGTCACATTGCGACGTCACAATGCCCCGCCCCCGGGGAGTTTCCGGGAGTGCCGCCGCTGCTTCTGCAGCCCCCTTTTAAGCCGAAGAGCCCCCTTTTAAGCTCTGCGGCTCAAAAGGAGGCTGTGGAAGAGGTGGTCCGACGACGGAGTGCGCACTCCGTCGTCGGGCCGTGTGCTGCCGCTCCCAGGGTGACGGAGGGAGCAGCAGCGCTGCATGGACGGGGTGCTCCCTCGGGCGTGCGCTGCTGCTCCCGGGGCGACTGAGCGAGCGGCGGCGCGTGGGAATGGCGGGAGGGGCTGCCGCTTGTCACCCCCACGCGGCGCTGCTCGCTCCGTCGTCCCGGGAGCAACAGGGCACGGCCGAGGGAACACCCTATCTGTGCAGCGCTGCTGCTCCTAGGGTGACCGCCGTTGCGTTAGGAGTGGCGGGAGGGGCCGCTGCTTGTCACCCCCACCCGCCGCTTGTCACCTCCGCCCGCCACTTGTCATCGCTGGCATCTGGGGCGTGCCGTCCCCACCGCACCCCCCTAGCGACGCCCCTGCTTCTCACCTAGAAGAGTTAAAATTCCTTTGCCATAAATACTGTAGCAATGTTCCAGTAATCAATTCAAAATGACAAACGCAGATGTAGTGAGTTATGCTCCAGGATATTTATAAAGTATCTAGAAATACTAGGGGAAGATCCAAAAGTCACTTAATTTGATATTATACCCATAAATTAATGTATTTGTTGGGAACAACAACATTCCTCAATTTTCAGAGAATGTACACAGGCAAACAGTGTCATTTATTCTGCTATGTTCACATTAACGTAGTAGAAAGCTTTATCTTTGGACAAATTCTCTGCATTCATATAAATAATGTCTTTATAACCACTAAGAGGCATGAACATTAGAATTCAGATCACCAATGACAAGAAGTCAACCGAATTGTGCTTCAGCATCAGGCTATCATATTATGCTTTTTATAGTTTTGACCAATGCTACAGTTTAAAGATACCCTGCAGGAGTGGAAGAGCAGCTATTTTCTTTCATTTATTTTGTGAATACCTTGATTAACACTTTTGGGGATCTGTTCAATTACATTAACTCATCTTTTCAAACTACGGTCTCTTCCATATTTTTGAACTGGACTATTGTCCTGTTTTAAAAATGTTTTTATTTCTCCTTACAATATATAATACAGGAGAACTGCTATGAACATCTTGACAGTCTTTGCCTAAGTCACCAATTCTTAGATTGTTCAGAATACAGTGCTACCTTGGTTTACAAACTTAATCCATCTTGGAAGTCCGTTCTTAAACCAAAGCGTTCTTAAACCAAGGCATGCTTTCCCATAGAAGCAGGGGAATTAATTTACAAATGGAACACACTCAACGGGAAGCAGAACATGTTCTGCTCCCAAGGCAAAGTTCACAAACCAAAACAAATTCTGGGATTGCAGCATTCTTAATTCAAGTTGTTCATAAACTAAGCTGTTCTTAAACCAATGTACCACTGTATAATGAATGTAAGGAATGCCATGCCACACAAATAGCCTGCAAGAAAATACTCTTAAGGAGTATATTCTCCAAGGAGATCTCTCCAAAGTTCACCAGGAGACTGTGGTCTAGGGGTCCTTGTCTACTCTTCCTGTCGCATAAATGGTTGCCATACCATATAAATAGAAGAGGGGCTTGTCCTTCCTTTAGCTGTGTGGATTTGGCATGTTAAGATTTTCTGCCAGTACTGCTGACCAGACTCTTTAGGACCATGCTTTGACTCACATTGCTACTCACCTGCAATATTATTTTAAACAGTTTGCTATTCCCCCAAACCCAGTCCCAGACACGTCGACCTTTGAAACCCAAATTTCAGCTGTACTTCTTCTACAACATTATATTCCACTTAGTCTGTATACATGATGAACATCCAAAACTATGATGAGGAATGTACAACCATGTCAAGAAGCAATACTGATGGGTGGGTGGATGCTGCCCCCCCCACCCTGACCATAGAAGATTCAGGATGGCAGATGCTATCTCAGAGGTCCTCAGTTGGAACACAGTCAATGAAGGATGACGTTGGGCCCCCTCAGTTACCCATCCCAATTGCATTAGTGACTAAACGTTGCAAAATGCATTTACTTCTTCCAAATCTTGCCATGTTTAATAAGCATTACTTTATGTTTTCTCCTTAGTTATTTATTTATTCAGTTTACATCTTGCCCTTCCTCCTGAAGGAATGCTTAAGGAATGATAAATATTCATATTTTTTAAAAAAATGTCTCACCTTGCGAAACTAAACTAAGATGTTTGGTTGTCCATGATATTATTGCAGTCTCCTAACATGAAGGATCATTTCCTTTTCCACAGAAGCAACTGTGTACACCCAAGGGCAAGAGAACTGGGAGGCGGCGGCAAGATAGATATAAAGGGGAAATGCCAAGCAGAGTAAAATTCAGTTGGAGAGGGAAAATAGAAACACACAGTGCTTTCCCCATGAACTTGAATAAGCTCCCGTGGACTAATATTATTTCTAGCTCTCCAAGTGGGAGCATGGAGTAGAAAAGTATTTTCCCTTTCCCCCAATTTGGTGATACAAGCAGTGTTGTCTAGCACACGAGAGTGGTGGATTTGCATTCAGATATTAGTACAGGAAAGGGTTCAATGGCTGACCTTTAACAAGTCATCACAATTCCACCTCAGTTTTACTTCCAAAAAAAATGGGATGACTGATTACTTGCCTCGTAAGCCTTAGGAATAGGCCTGTGCTATACCAGATAGGTGGGGTGTGTGTGTGTATATATATGTGTGTGTGTGTGTGTGTGTGTGCGCGCGCAGCTCAGCGCATTATTCTAACTTATTTCCAGGTACTTCCTTTTCACAGGGATCAAGGTTTGAAGCCGAATAAAACTAGTGATCCATGACTAAATCACAGCCTGACATGTACTGGTTATAGATTAGCAGTGGCATACTGTGGGTTGCTGGTGCCTGGGGCAGGGGCATGTATGCCAGGGGTGCCTGCGTGTTGGGGGGATGGACACAGTGGGCGAACGGAGCCTGCCATGCAGGGAGGGTGGTTGGACGATGCAGCCCTTTTGGGCAAATCCCCCCGACACATGTGATGGCAAGCTCAAGGCCAGGCTGCACTGGGGGTGGCTGTGTGGAGGCCCCCTGGTTCACACCCCTCAAAATTGTGGCCCCTGTCCACACACTCCACACTACACCCCTGTAGATTAGTGTCTCTTACAAATGTCTAGTAGTTGTACACTTCTGTGTAAATGCAAACAAATTATCTGGGAAATAGATTGGCTAGTGCTTCACACAAATTCCCTTGAAACCAGATTACTATTTTCACATAGAAACTAAGAGTGCCTCCTTTGAAATATGCCAAATGTATTCAATGGGGATTAAGGTACAGGTAAAGGTAAAGGGACCCCTGACCGTTAGGTCCAGTCGCGGATGACTCTGGGGTTGCGGCGCTCATCTCGCTTTACTGGCCGAGGGAGCTGATTTGTCCACAGAGAGTTTTCCGGGTCATGTGGCCAGCATGACTAAGCCGCTTCTGGTGAACCAGAGCAGTGCACGGAAATGCCGTTTACCTTCCCGCCAGAGCGGTACCTATTTATCTACTTGCACTTTGACGTGCTTTCGAACTGCTAGGTGGGCAGGAGCTGGGACCGAGCAACGGGAGCTCACCCCGTTGCGGGGATTCAAACCGCTGACCTTCTGATCGGCAAGCCCTAGGCTCAGTGGTTTAGACCACAGCGCCACCCGCTTACTTTTTGGTAAATGTATGATCTTCTAAGACTTAAACATTCATATGCTTGATACCTAGCCAAAAAGGCTTCAGAGATTTTGTGTCCCCTCCCCCCGCCCCCAGAATGTCTTAGCTCTCCACAGATAGGAGGAGAAAGCTTATTTAAGGATATGTGATATCATCCACCAACATCTTGTACGACTTGAGGATGTGATCTCGTTCAGAGACTGACCACAATGAAATTCTGAGACGATATTTTGCCTGAAGGCAGTACTAGATAACCATCAACTTAAATTCTTGGCAGACATTAAGAACTCCAAGGCAGCATTCCAATGGACAGATGGTTGGCAAGAGGTCCATCCTCAAAGCTCAAATGGCTTATCTGTGGTCATGATTATTTTGATGTGGTCCATCAAGATAAGGGGGAGGGGGATGAAAGAAAGCTGATGAAGGTTCCAGAATGGTGCACATTGTTACTGTCTATTCTCAATCCCCATATGGAGCATGTGCTACTATACCTTAAATCAGGGGTCGGCAAGGTTTACCTCGCCTGGGCCGATTCACTCCAGCGGAGATCGCTCCGCGGTCTGGATTGCGCGCACGCAGGAGCGTATCCGCCCGCGATTTCCAGCATCTGCGTCTGCGCAGAAGTGATTTTCGGCTTCTGCACAATGGCAACCGCGATTTGCGGTGTCGCGGAAGCGAGTCCCCTCGCTGTGCTGCGCCGCTTTAGAGCACTGTGCGGGGAATCGCGGAGCGGGTGGCAGCTTGTGGGCTGGTTAAACGAGCCCCGTGGGCCGCTTGTGGCCCATGGGCCTTAGGTTGCCTACCCCTGCCTTAAAGGAAACAACTCAGGTAGCTGGTGCACTCTAATTATGGGATGGAATATGCTTGCAATCCCCGCTGTGGCTTCCTGAAGTGTGCATGCACACGAAAGCTCCTACCAAGAACAAACTTAGTTGGTCTCTAAGGTGCTACTGGAAGGAATTTCTTTATTTTTTGTTTTGTTTTGATTATGGCAGACCGGTTGTTGTTGTTCAGTCGTTCAGTCATGTCCGACTCTTCGTGACCCCATGGACCAGAGCACGCCAGGCACCCCTATCCTCCACTGCCTCCCGCAGTTTGGCCAAACTCATGCCAGTCGCTTCGAGAACACTGTCCAACCATCTCATCCTCTGTCGTCCCCTTCTCCTTGTGCCCTCCATCTTTCCCAACATCAGGGTCTTTTCCAGGGAGTCTTCTCTTCTCATGAGGTGGCCAAAGTATTGGAGCCTCAACTTCAGGATCTGTCTGGCTACCTACTTGTAACTTGTATATCTCAGTTATAGTTGTGAACAAGACATGTGACATGAAAGATGGCTGAGTGCTCACATGTAATAACCACCACATTGAGCTTTTCCTCTCTTGAAGAGACTAAAAAAAAAACCCTTCATCTCTGTTAAATGTGAAGCACTTCTGAAGACTATCCAATGATAGCGACTACTCAGAAGGCTTCCAAAATGGAGTAGGCAAAGTCATGTCTAGATCTAGCAGCTACCAGTCCAGATGTTAGCTGAGTGAACTTCCGTTTTCATATTCACTGTCGTTCTGAATACAGGAGCTGGGGAACAAAACTGCAAGTGCCTAGTCTGTGGTCTCCCAAAAAAAAGTATAAGGTGTTATAACGATTATAATACAACCAAACCAAAACACCAAACCAGCTTGCAAATATAAAGAACAATTTTACTCAGTTAAACACACTGAAGTGCAGCGTGCACTGAGCTGGTAGCCGCTAGATCTAGACACCAGGAATTCAAAATGCACAAGAAGCTGCTCTTCCTGCTCAGTTCCTGTCTGTGCTAGTTTGGTCTCTCCTGTGTTTTACATGCCCTTTTAAACACGATGACATTCCATTTGATGTGAGGACCGATGCGGGCGCTGATGTGGGCAACTTCTCCGTCGATGAGTGTCACACCCTCACCATTTTGTAGTCCAGTCATTCTTTATGCTCTTTTCAATGTGGCAGCCATTTTGTGTTATCCACAGCCCCGTGGCAGCCATTTTGTAACTGGCGCCCACAGAACTTTCTCGAAATTCCAAATGTGCCCACAGCTCCAAAAAGGCTGGCAACCCTTGGTGTCCATAAAATTGTCTATCAGCACTTCTGTATCTCGTTTCATTAGAGGTCCGCGGCTTTCTACTCTATTAGAATATTTTCCTGCTTAAAGATTTCGTATCCACGGTTGGCATTTTAAGCTTTCCAGCAAAAGTGTCTCTTAGAAACTTCTGTGCCTAAAAATAGCTGACCCAACTCATTGAAGTATACTTCCTTCCTTATAATCTTGGAGTACTTACTTGGTCCTCTTTTTGAGGAGGCTTATCCGAGTCTCACACTTCCAGTATAATGAGTTTCTTTACAGTTTATTGTTCAGTGTGATGTCTGAGGCTTAAATATTTCATGGAGAACAATTTCTCTTTTTGATGTGTAGGATTCCTCAAGCATGTCCCTTTCTTCTTCCAGTCAGCTTAAGATGTGCCCCTTTTAAAGGTGAAAGTAAGCAGCTGATCTGATGTAAAATTAAATTCCTATAGATATGCACTCAATCCAGCCTGAACTTGAATTGTTGAGATAAGTATAGTGATTCAGATGGATGTGTGAGTGCCGGCCTGCAATTGAGTTGGAGAAAAACTCCTTGTAGTAACTTCAGTTGAACAGACTATAAGTGCAATCTACTTGGCCCCTAAAATACTTGGCCCCTCTATTTGTCTCACAGCTGGGATAAGTGTGTTCTGAACGCCACTTGAACCTTGCTTCTTATTTCTTACGTTCTATAAGAAAAACACACAGTTCCCTAACTGCACATTAAACATATATAGTCGACAGTAGTCAAGTTGTATTTATATTAATGTGTCACTGCATTGGGGTTCCTTATCATTACACATTGGTAGCACTAATCTTGCTGGCTGGAGCATGCTGAACGGTATATCCCCAAATTTTAATCTGGAACAAAGTATTTGATTAATAATGTTTGATGTCAACAAAGTACGTGTGGCTCTTATCAAGCTGAAGATTGCTTTGATTATTTTTAAAATTAAAATGGTTATCTGTGAAATTTCAGGCTTCTAAGTAATGCAAAAATGCTTGAAAATTCAATCTTAAATTAAAACAAATTCTCTGTTAAAGATAATACATGCATGTGGTCCTAAAGCCACATTTTTCAGAGTCATTTGCCATTCTGGAATTTGTATTTTTGATGTTAACTGTTAATTTCTGCTGCTCTTCTACCTATTCCTGTTCATAGAATCATAGGTTTGGAAGAGACCACAAGGGCCATCCAGTCCAACCCCCTGCCAAGCAGGAAACACCATCAAAGCATTCCTGACAGATGGCTGTCAAGCCTCTGCTTAAAGACCTCCAAAGAAGGAGACTCCACCACACTCCTTGGCAGCAAATTCCACTGTCCAACAGCTCTCACTGTCAGGAAGTTCTTCCTAATGTTTAGGTGGAATCTTCTTTCTTGTAGTTTGAATCCATTGTTCAGGTTCCTCATACTCTGCCATGTAAACATGATAACCCATGAACCCTCTGGTTTGCAGATCTTACAAACTAGAGAAACTCCGCATGTAGTATGTGGATTTTCAGATGTAACATTGTACAAATAAAACTGGAAAAGTACCATCCTTTGCTCTACTAAAGAATGACACATATATAACACCACTCTGGGCAGTTCTCTTACAAACGGAATACGTGGGAAAGACTGCTGTATGCCACAATGAAGTTAAACCAGTGTTTCCCAAACTTGGGTCTCAAGACGCTTTTGGACTACAAATCCCCTAATCCCGGACCCCTGGTCTTGCTAGCTAGGGGTGATGGGAATTGTAGTCCCAAAACAGCTGGTGACCCAAGTTCGGGAAACACTGAATTAATGGAACTAAAACTCAATTCAGAAAGTGAATAAAAGAGCTGCCTGATAGATTGCCCCCATGCAAAAAATAAAATAAAAAAAAATGCGGATTATGAAAAGGTAGTGTATTAAGGAGAAGGCTTCAAGAGGATCTTTAACAGCAAGGTATGAGCGTTCTACCTGTAGGCACATCAGTGGAAGGATGGAGGGAAGAGAAGATACAGAGTGAAAAGGTAAGGTAATGGGAGTGTTTGCTGAGCATTTGACAGTAGCCTATTCTACAAGTCTGCATCACAACTAGAGTAAAGTACTACTCTGTTAATCTTCCTCCTATCCTCTGAGGTTTAAAACTAGGAGGGCAGATGTATTATCTGGGAAGTGTTCCAACTTCATTAAGTCCAAGGCATCAGTGGTTCCAGCATGCCCACTGCCAGAGGAGTGTCACGAGCAGGGAAAAAAAAAATCTAGCATCTGCAGGGAAAGGATTAAGGAAAATTAGGAACTCATCAGTAACTGCAGGTTTCTTTAGTGGCATGCAGTAACTCACAGCGTTTGCCAGTGACGAGAGCCAACTTCTCAAGTCTCCATGGAACAGGACTACCCCCCTCCCCCAACAAACTTCCACCCAGGGCTTTCCTCCTGCATATCTGCTGACCTCTCAACCAGGACGGGGAACTCGAAAAGACACTCACTGACTAGAGGCATAGAGCTAAGAGACGGAGGTCAATGGTGGGGTAATGCAGAGCAAATTAAAAAGCACTCCACAATTCTAAATGGCTTTGCTGCAACAGAAGCATGTTCTGACACGGCGCATAAGCTGCCACGGCCATTTTCCTTCCTCCCTTTGTTCAGAAGATTTCATAATTTTGTTGTTGTTCTAAAGTCAGCATGTTTGTACAGGGTATGCAACTTCTTAAAAGACTAGAAGGCAGTCTAACAGCAGAGGGATTTAAAAAAAAAACGTTATCTGGAAGATTCAAGTCTTTTTGAATATAGGAGGATTTCGGTACAGAAATGAAATGTTTATTTGCCAAGCTGAGATCGTTTGCAGCCAGGTGCTGTGAAACAGTTTCCCATTCGAGCACCCTTTGACGAGCGAAATTGCATATGATTCCCCAGATATGGTGTGATTTGCAAGAGATGGAGCTTTCTAAAGTTGTCTGAGGACTTTTGACATGTCCATCAAGCACTAGGTATTTGGCTACCCAGCGTGACTTGTTTGCCTGCATTTGAGGGTAAAATTGCTTGGCTTCACAGTGACCTTGATGCTGATATTATCGCAAAGTCCAAATGAGGCGTCCAGTATGCCACCTGACAGAGTTTTGTGGGATCAATTTCAGTTAATGCAGTCTGAGAACATGGACACAGTACTTGCTGGTATGCATCCATCCACATGATTTCTCGACCCTTGGCCGATTAAAGCTAGCCAGGGAGGTTTCACTGCATGGGTTCAGACTAGTAAATGTCTCATTACTAGAAGGAGAGATGTCTCTGGTTTTAAGAAGAAGAGGAAGAGTTTGGATTTGATATCCCGCTTTATCACTACCCGAAGGAGTCTCAAAGCGGCTAACATTCTCCTTTCCCTTCCTCCCCCACAACAAACACTCTGTGAGGTGAGTGGGGCTGAGAGACTTCAGAGAAGTGTGACTAGCCCAAGGTCACCCAGCAGCTGCATGTGGAGGAGTGGAGACGCGAACCCGGTTCCCCAGATTACGAGTCTACCACTCTTAACCACTACACCACACTGAGGTTATTATACAACTTCCCTAAAGCTGAGAACTTCAAAAAGCAAATTGCGCTGGACAATTATAGGTCAGTGGCCAACACTACTTTTTCTGGGTAAGTTGACTGAGAGAGTAGTGGCCATGCTACCAACATTCTTGGAAGATACAGATCATCTTGACCGGCTTTGGGAATGAACTGGCCCTGGTCACTCTGATGGATGGGGGTGTCAGGAATGTTCCTTCCCAGAGTGAAAGTGAGGAATCCGAGGACCGGGGGGGGGGGCAGAAAGAGATGGAGGTTTGCTTTCTTCACAGGCAGAGAGTGAAACGAGCCCCTCCTCCCCTGGAATGCAAGTCATAAATTCCCAGGGAGGTGTAAGGCAAGCAGAGGAGCCACAACTTTCAGACATGCTTTCAGAGGAGGAGACGCAAGCTGGACAGTCTGTTCCGGAATCTCCTCGCTCTCGGAGATTGGGCAGAGTTCAGACTTGGCGTCAAGCCCACAAAAGGAGGAGGAGCCGATGGCGTATATCCTGTTGGAAAAGAATCCACCCTCCAGTGGGCTCAACCTACCTATCTAGTGAGGAAGATTGAGCTGTGTGCTCGGACTGAGCTACTGTGTAAATACCAATAAGTCTGCACATTATAAAACCGCCCGCCTGTTGTCTCTTGGTGTGATGGAGAGATTGTAAATCCTGACAGGGGGAGTGCAATCCTGCTGTTGTTACTTGATCTCTTAGAGGTATTCAAGACTGTTGGCCATGCTGTCTTCCTGGACCAGCTCTGTGGGAAAAGGTGGCACTCTCCTTCAGTGGTGCCATTCCTACCTGCAAGACCATTAACACAGAGTGACTTTGTGTGTCGGTATGTCAGCCCCCTGGCATATAGGCTTCCCCTCAGGCTACCATCTTGACCCCAATGGTTTTAAACAGTTGCTTGAAGGTGGTGGGGGGTTGGTGATGGGCCAACAAACTGAAGCTGAATCCTAATAAGACAGAAGCCCCATGGGCAAGCAGTTTGGGAAACTGGCAGATTGCCTGTTCTTGACAGAGTTGCACTCTCCCTGAAGGAGCAAGTATGTAGCTTGAGGGCACCTCTTAGATGCAACACTGTCCCTGGAAACAAAGGTGTCCTCAGTGGCCAAGGGAAGTTTTTTGGGTTTGTTTTTTTTACCAGCTGTGACTAATACTCCAGCTACGGCCATTATCGGACAGGGCTAGGATGGAGGGAAGAAAAGATCATTCCCTCACTAGAATTACAGATCTGGAGTAGGACACTTAACTATTGGCTTCGCTTAAACTCAAATTCCCCCGGTCTAATATCCTTAGTGCTGCAAGATTGTCACAAGAGTGCCTGGACTAAAATTGTCTATCAAAAACTTCACTCTTGTGGTTTATCACCACAACAGCTACTCACTTTGGGTTTTAGTAAAGCAAACAGTCTAATTTGTCAGTGCCTAAATGATATCAAGCGTCAGAACAACTCAGCCACAATAAGGAAATTTTGCCCATGGTATGACTATTTCCCACCTACCCATTTCGACTCTCTGGAACCCTATCTGCATAACCTAGCAATTCTAAAATATAGACGCACTTTTACTCTCGCAAGATTGAATGTATTTCCCTCGGCTGTACTTGAGGGATGATTCCAACAGATTCCACACACAAAAACGCTTATGTCCCTGTGGAGATGGCAGTACCAAATCGGTGGCACATGCTGTTCTGGCTTGCAAGCTTTATAAAGACTTGAGGAATGAGGTTATCACCCCTCTTTTATTGTCCATTCTGGGTTGCCCAACCACTGCCACAGTGTCCTTTCTCTTGGCAGATCAAGATGAGCAGGTGACAGCAAAGGTTGCAAGGTTTTTAGCTGGGGCAATCAGAATAAGATCCACTATTTGACTATTGATTCAAAACCCTAAAATGTATTTTATATAACTGACTTTTTATTTCTATTCTTTTTATATCATATTATTGTTTTATTGCTATGGCCGATGGCTGACGCAAATAAAGATTCATTCATTCCTAATGGGAGTGAACCACCAACACCATCACCCTCCAACAGTCAGAGGTGATGAGAGATATGGTCCAAGAACATCTGGAGGATGCCAGGTTGGGGAAGTTTGACTTAGACATTGACTCCAGTCCTTCCTTCCTGTATACCTGAAGGAGCGTCTCCACCCCCATCATTCAGCCCGGACACTGAGATCCAGCGCCGAGGGCCTTCTGGCGGTTCCCTCACTGCGAGAAGCAAAGCTACAGGGAACCAGGCAGAGGGCCTTCTCGGTAGTGGCGCCCGCCCTGTGGAACGCCCTCCCTTCAGATGTCAAAGAGATAGACAACTACCAGACATTTAGAGGACATCTGAAGGCAGCCCTGTTTAGGGAAGCTTTTAATGTGTGATATTTTAATGTATTTGATTTTTGTTGGAAGCCGCCCAGAGTGGCTGGGGAAATCCAGCCAGATGGGCGGGGTACAAATAATAATAATAATAATAATAATAATAATAATAATAATAATAATAATAATTCCTTTTCTCACTTCCTGCTAGACTCTATTCCCTATCAGATTCAATGCACATGAAAAGTTGGGAAGAAAGTCCAACACCGTCGCATTTTATTTCAAAAGTGGGTGATTATTTAGAAGGAAGCTGAAAGGGAGAACTAAATGGGCTAACTTTCTCCAAGACACTTGGGAAGCTATTTTAAATCATTACGATAAAAGCTCAGCTAGAATGTATATCAACAGATTAGGAAAAGTACCCCCCCCAAAAAACCAACCCAAAATGATGCCAGTGTGATTAATGAACAGAGGCAAGGAAGCTATAAAAAGCAGAAAGGCTGATTTCAGAAAATGGAAGCCTTCCCCAACTGAGAAGAGAAAGCAGCACAAACTCTGCCAAAACTCTGTATGTTGATGATAGAGTACGAAGAAATGAATTTGGAGCCACATATTGCTAAAAAAACATTCAGACCAACAGAAAGAAATCTTTAGAATACATCAGGAGGAAGCTGGCCAGGATGGCGGTTCGATCGTTAGACGACAAAGGAGTGAAAAGAGTTCTAAAGGATGAGAGGGATATTTCAGAGTATCCAAATTAATTATTTGTGTCTGACTTCGTTAGAGAAGATGTAGAAAAAATACCGTGTTTGAACTGGGATCATGCCAGTTGTCGGAAACAGCAGAGGGCGGGAAGAGTGCTAAGGTTCTGCTTGAAGGTTTCCCACAAACATCTGCCTGGCCATTGTGAGAACAGGATGGTGGATTTTGTTATCGTCTGAATTTAACAAGAGAATGGAGTCAAATAAAGTTGAAGTTTCTTGAAAATCAACAAGTCTTGAGGTCCAGTTTGCCCACACACATTAGTTCTTAAAGGGGGAAAAAAGTAGGAGAAACGTCTGATTGTCTAACAAAATATGCAACTTGTCGCAAAAGTCCGTCTCCATACCAGGGAATCCGAAAGTAGACAACCTAAAGATGGGATTTAGGAGGGGATTCAAACAATCACTATCCAGTTAGCTAACCTTCAGTTCTGGATAAAGTGAGAGGAGGAAGAAGAAGAAGAAGAAGAAGAGTTTGGATTTGATATCCTGCTTTATCACTACCCGAAGGAGTCTCAAAGCGGCTAACATTCTCCTTTCCCTTCCTCCCCCACAACAAACACTCTGTGAGGTGAGTGGGGCTGAGAGACTTCAGAGAAGTGTGACTAGCCCAAGGTCACCCAGCAGCTGCATGTGGAGGAGCGGAGACACGAACCCGGTTCACCAGATTACAAGTCTACCGCTCTTAACCACTACACCACACTGGCTCTCAAGGAAGAGGAAGAGAAAGCATTAAGGTTAGAATTATTAAGCGTATAGAACAGATACTGTTGAAGAAAAAATGCTGAGGGAAGGCCCAAACCAATGGATTCAAGTTACAAGAAAGGAGCTTCCAACTAAACATCAGGAAGAACCTTCTGACAGTAAGAAATATTCTACAGTGGAACATATTCCCTAGGGAGGTTGTGGACTCTCCTTCCTTGGAGGTTTTTAAGCAGAGGTTGGATGGCCATTTCTCATGGATGTTTTGGCAGAGATCCCTGCATTGCAGGGGTTGAACTAGATCAGGCATAGGCAAACTCAGCCATCCAGATGTTTTGAGACTACAATTCCCACCATCCCTGACCACTAGTCCTCTTAGCTAGGGATGGTGGAAGTTGTAGTCCCAAAACATCTGGAGGGCCGAGTTTGAGGAAGCCTGGAATAGATGACCCTCAAAGTCCCTTCTGACTCTACAATTCAATGATAAGAATGACTTCTTCAAAGGGAAGTCCTACTTCTCTAATCTTTTGGAGTTCTTTGATTGTGTCACAAGCATGGGGATATAAGTGATCGAACAGATACAGTACTATATACTAGCAATGTGTCTGTAGTTGGCAACCCACAGTATACTCCCATAATCCTGTATCCAAGAGGAAGCCAAAAGAAACTGGTTCAGTACCAAGCAAGCACCATTATATTAGGCAAATTCAAGCAGTTATTTTCCAAATCTTGACCAGGTTAGTGGAAAACAAAACAAAATCTCCCACAACCAATGTTTCTTTCCGCTTCCAATAAATCTTAAATTAAGAAACTGCATATGATAGGATAAATTCTAGGGATATTTGTTCAAAAGAATTGCTAATGCCTAAAAGATAAAAGCCTGAGCTTTTTAAAGTGGGAACTCTCTGGAACGCAGGTGGGCGCCATTACCAATCTAAGAGAAAGAGGGATGCCTTCATGGTGAGTTCCAGCACCTCTTTTTGTAGAAAAATAGCACTAATGAAAACTAACAAAAGCTTAAGAATGAAATATGCCTTGGAAAAGATGTTCTACATAGCTGTCATAAACCATTTTTCTCCCCCAACTGAGAATCCTGAAAAAAGAGCTCATCATAAATTAAGGTTCCAAGTATTTGAACAATCATCTACTGCAGAACACAAATTAAGGGAAGTAAGGAATACCTGAACTTTGCACATGGATCACAAGTAATGCTAAACCACGGTTTACCAATACAAGGATGAGCCACAGCGAGCCTTAGGAACATGTGCTTATTCCTTCCCCCCCGTTGCACGGTCACATGAAGAGAAGATTGGAAACCCCCACAGTTAACACTACAACCAAACCCTAAAATGTGGCAAATCTTATCTATGGTTATTAAAACTAAGGTAAAGGTAAAGGAGGGACCCAGGTGGCGCTGTGGGTTAAACCACATAGTCTAGGGCTTGCTGATCAGAAGGTCGGCGGTTCGAATCCCTGCCACGGGGTGAGCTCCCGTTGCTTGGTCCCAGCTCCTGCCCACCTAGCAGTTCGAAAGCACATTCAAAGTGCAAGTAGATAAATAGGGACCGCTCCAGCGGGAAGGTAAACGGCGTTTCCGTGTGCTGCTCTGGTTCGCCAGAAGCGGCTTTGTCATGCTGGCCACATGACCCGGAAGCTGTCTGCGGACAAACGCCGGCTCCCTTGGCCTATAGAGCGAGATGAGCGCCGCAACCCCAGAGTCGGACACGACTGGACCTGATGGTCAGGGGTCCCTTTACCTTTAAAGGTAAAGGACCCCAGTCCAGTCAAAGGTGACTATAGGGTTGCAGCACTCATCTCGCTTTCAGGCCGAGGGAGCCAGTGTTTGTCCACAAACAGCTTTCTGGGTCGTGTGGCCAGCATGACTAAACCGCTTCTGGCGCAATGGGACACCGTGATGAGTGTCAGAGCGCATGGAAACGCCATCTACCTTCCTGCCACTAAGACAGCTTAGGGAAGTATGGTTTCCGCTAATCATAGCTAAGATTCACCACAATTTGTCCAGTTAACTGTGGTTAGCTTAAAATGGAAGTGAAAGCTCTCAGACTGCTCCTTGCAGCCACGATCCCTATGACTGTTCGGCAGTGGAATTTGCTACCAAGGAGTGTGGTGGATTCTCCTTCTTTGGAGGTCTTTAAGCAGAGGCTTGACAGCCATCTGTCAGGAATGCTTTGATGGTGTTTCCTGCTTGGCAGGGGGTTGGACTGGATGGCCCTTGTGGTCTCTTCCAACTCTATGATTCTATGACTTGCCCACACAAAAGTTGCAAATGTAACCAGTCATTATCGTTCCTTTGAATGGAAGATGTCAAATAGTATTTCATGAGCTACACCCAACTTTACACTCCAGAGAATTCAACTTTTTCTGGTGTCCATGCAACAAATGTTCAGGATAACACCATCAGATTCTCTAAAAGAACAGACATCCAAGAAAGAAAGAACATAATTTGGCAACCAGTGTGGTCTTAGGGAGTGAAAAAGATCACTGTGTTAACCTGCTGGAACGTGGAGCTTTCCAGACACGCATTAGTCCTTTGATGGGAGCTATTGGTTTAAAATCTCAATATACATGTGTTTTAGAAAATTAAAATAGAAAATAGCAAAGGCTTCTTTCTTTTAGTCCACTTTGCTAATTAATATGTCAAAGCTCGTAAAGGAGGACTCATCAGCTTTTCTCCAGTACTGTATCATTTTAAAGAGCTGTGTCAGCAGAGACCTCAGCAGACAGTCAATACATATTAAGAGAGTCGCAAGCATTAAATCAAAAAGAAAAAAGAAAAAAAGAAAGAAAGAAAGAAAGAAAGAAAGAAAGAAAGAAAGAGGGAGCCATATGAAAAATGAAAATAAAGCCAATAGCTGTGAGGCTAATGGAATACCATTTGTGACTTTGCATAAACAAAGGGAAAGGGCAGCATTTGCCCAATATAAACAATAACCTGTACAGTACATAAATCCTTCTTACCAATTCCATTGTAAGTACTACAACACACAACAGTTAGTTGCACATTTATAACAGCTCAAGTTAATAGAAGCATCTCGTGAGTTTTTGTGGCAAATACACTACAGTAATAACCACCCATGTAAATGCAGCTTGGTGGAATATGGTATTTTGCAGCAATTGTGGCTCAGTAACCTTGCCACCAGGGACCCAGGTGGCGCTGTAGGTTAAACCACAGAGTCTAGGGCTTGCTGATCAGAAGGTTGGCGGTTCGAATCCCTGCCACGGGGTGAGCTCCCGTTGCTCGGTCCCAGCTCCTGCCCACCTAGCAGTTCGAAAGCACATCAAAGTGCAAGTAGATAAATAGGGACCGCTCCAGCGGGAAGGTAAACGGCGTTTCCGTGCGCTGCTCTGGTTCGCCAGAAGCGGCTTTGTCATGCTGGCCACATGACCCGGAAGCTGTCTGCGGACAAATGCCGGCTCCCTCGGCCTATAGAGTGAGATGAGCGCTGCAACCCCAGAGTTGGACACGACTGGACCTGATGGTCAGGGGTCCCTTTACCTTTAACCTTGCCACCATCCCAACATTACACCACATACTCCAAAGGGCTTATTACTTTTCAACTTTGCCTCCCGCACCCTTGAAAGCGTTGTCTAGAAATGTTGCAGATTGGACAGAGGGAAATATTCACCTCCAGTTCTCTTCTTCGGCTTGCTCCCCCCATTTAAGACTCACTGGGTCTAATAGTAAACTGTTTAGCCGGATGAAAGGGTCTAGTAAATGTTATTAGGAATTATTTGCATGAGGCTGCTGCCTAGGGGAAGATGAGAGTGCTGTGTCATTCCACTCTCCTCCATTCAACCTAGTCTTTCTGAGTTCTTCGTGAAATGGTAAGAACTGGTGCCTAAGTTAGCTTGTTTGCCTCTTCTTTCTCACCCACTTTTCCTTGTGTGCCGTCTTAGGCATCCAGGCAACAACTGTCTTTGTGTTGTTTGTTGGTTAAAACTTAAGATTTAATATTGAATGTTGGGTCTTCCTGTTTATATCAACACAACAACAGCGCCAAATTAAAATAACCCCAGGATGGAAGGGGGGAATTGGGGGGGGGAAGAGGTCAGATTTGGCCATATAGGTAGGGATACTGGAGTGGCTTGTCAGTTCCTTCTCCAGGTGGGGACCACAGAGGATGAGATGGTTGGACAGTGTTCTTGAAGCTACTAACATGAGTTTGGCCAAACTGCGAGAGGCAGTGAAAGGATAGGCGTGCCTGGCGTGCTCTGGTCCATGGGGTCACGAAGAGTCGGACACGACTGAACGACTGAACAACAACAACAACAACAAATATAGGTTGGTAAGCTAAAAAGCAGAGACATCACCTTGCCATCAAAGGTCCGTATAGTTAAAGCTATGGTTTTCCCAGTAGTGATGTATGGAAGTGAGAGCTGGACCATAAAGAAGGCTGATCACCAAAGAATTGATGCTTTTGAATTATGGTGCTGGAGGAGACTCTTGAGAGTCCCATGGACTGCAAGAAGATCAAACCTATCCATTCTTAAGGAAATCAGCCCTGAGTGCTCACTGGAAGGACAGATCCTGAAGCTGAGGCTCCAATACTTTGGCCACCTCATGAGAAGAGAAGACTCCCTGGAAAAGACCCTGATGTTGGGAAAGATGGAGGGCACAAGGAGAAGGGGACGACAGAGGACGAGATGGTTGGACAGTGTTCTTGAAGCTACCAACATGAGTCTGACCAAACTGCGGGAGGCAGTGGAAGACAGGAGTGCCTGGCGTGCTCTGGTCCATGGGGTCATGAAGAAGAAGAAGAAGAAGAAGAAGAAGAAGAAGAAGAAGAAAGAAGAAGAAGAGAGAGAAGAGTTTGGATTTGATATCCCGCTTTATCACTACCTGAAGGAGTCTCAAAGCGGCTAACATTCTCCTTTCCCTTCCTCCCCCACAACAAACACTCTGTGAGGTGAGTGGGGCTGAGAGACTTCAGAGAAGTGTGACTAGCCCAAGGTCACCCAGCAGCTGCATGTGGAGGAGCGGAGACACGAACCCGGTTCACCAGATTACCAGACTACCGCTCTTAACCACTACACCACACTGAGTTGGACACGACTAAATGACTAAACAACAACAACAACAACAAAGCTAAAATCTGCAATCCACAATATACAGCTAGCTCATACATACTGAGTAAGGACCTGCCCAGTCTACACTGATGGATTGTTAAGATTGTTAAGATTGTGTTTACTTTTCTAACTTGGGGGGGGGGGGAGGAGGACACGTTTGGCAACCAATAGGACACGCCTAAGCCACTGCCTGTAAATTTTAGTTCTGTTTCCAGGAACAAGGGGATACAAACAGTGTTCTCTGTCCAATAGAAAAAAAACAGCATTGCAGTACCACACCATGTATGCTATAGACCCACCTGCAACACTGCATTGCCAGTAGCTGGAGGAGGAAAGCATACCCCCCTACCAAAATAATCTCTGCTCTATGGAGTGGAATCTCAAATATAGGGCAGAGGCTTTAAGCGAAGAGAGCACAGCCTTCTGTTGGCTATAATTCCATTGGCTATAGCAGTTTCCCAAACTAGGGTCCCCAGCAGTTTCTGGACCACAACTCTCATCATCCCTAGCTAGCAGGACCAGTGGGTCAGTCCAAAAACAGCTAAAGACCCAAGTTTGGGAAACCCTGGGCTATTGTATCCGTTTGGGTAGTGTGGGTAAGTAAAGTAGTTTCTGTAATATATTAGTTTGGGGGACAATTTAAAAGCACTGTGAATTACATTTACAGTGGTACCTCGGGTTAAGAACTTAATTCGTTCTGGAGGTCCGTTCTTAACCTGAAACTGTTCTTAACCTGAAGCACCACTTTAGCTAATGGGGCCTCCTGCTGCCGCTGTGCCACCACCGCAAGATTTCTGTTCTCATCCTGAAGCAAAGTTCTTAACCCGAGGTACTATTTCTGGGTTAGCGGAGTCTGTAACCTGAAGCATCTGTAGCCAGAGGTACCACTGTACTGCCACTGGGAGGTGTCTGGTAATCCATATGGTTCTTAAAAGGAATGCATCTGTGTAAGGTTTTCAGCGGCTGCTCTTGAGTAACCAGGCTGATGCAGAAACTTCTAAAACTAAGTTTCTTTTTGTGCAGATATATACGGTGCAGCTAAGAAAAGTACGTCCAGCTCATCCTTCGGCAGAGTCCGGGAATGACCCCTTCCGGCTCTTAGCCCAGCATAAAAGGCGCGGGATGCGGAACCCCCGCCTACCCCCCTCTGCGTCTTTGCCCCCTGCGTAAATGGGGAGACGGAAGGGGTGCTTGCCCTCCAGCCTCTGCTTGGTGCGAGGGCTCTCTTCCCCTGTCAGAGCCCTGACTCCTATTTCCTGCTCCCATCTCCCCCTCCCCACTAGAGGGATCACTGCTTCCCCCACTTGATGAAGATGAATTGCTCAGCAGCTGGGGCGGGGGCTCCCGATACCGATAAAGCCCTGGCAACTCCTTGCCTTCCGGCGAGGGCAGCCCTCTGACAATCTGCTTTCCATTTCTATAAATGTAACCCCCCCCCCAAAAAAAAAAAAATTTGTGGCCAGCAATTCTGGGTTATGTCAAGTTGCTATTTTTTTCTCATGGGTCAAATTTGTGTGGACAGCCTTGAGCATATCCTACTACATGCCAGGAGAAAGTGGTAGAGACAGCAAAAATTTTATCATAAAAATGTGGATATGTTTGGAACCGAGGTCTGTCCACCCCGTCAACAGTTTTAGTGAGATTATGTACAACAACAAGCAAGAACAGCAGCACCCCAAAGCTGTGCATGTATGGATAAATAAAGAGGAGGTAGAGGCCTATCACAAAACGTAACAAAACCCACAGCTGGTCCAAGAGGACCAGCTGTAACCTGATGGCTGTTTTTCAGAAACCCAGGGTTGTTGTCTTTCTTATTCGCTCTTGACACTTATGGATAAGGGGGGGAAAAACACCCACCCACACTTGGAGCTTGAAACGGTAGGTTCTTGATTTTCTGAGCAACCCTTTGCCAACTTTTATGTCTGCAGTGGGATTTGTTCCAATGTGGACTGACAGGGAGGGCTTCCATTTATCGTTGGCAAACTAAAGGCAGCTGCAATATTTGCAAGCCTCCTTCTGAGTAATAACAGGGCACACCTTTCCAAATGATGAGTCACTTCTTGGAAACTTTCTCGTATTCTCCTCAATGAAGATAAAACAGAAATTTCAGGTGCAAGGAAAACAGAAGGTACCAGCTGAGAGAGAAACTCAGTTTCAAATAAATAAGAAAACCTCTTTAGTATACAGGTGAAGGAAAGGATTGGTGGAGATAGGGAAGGGTGGAAGACAAGAAACATTAAAGGGTATTATCCGAGGAAATATGAGCAGCCTAAATGTCAAAAAGGCAGAATAGAAATGTCATGTATTTCCTAGAATTATTCACTATTTGTATATACTTTAATTCCAGGATGTGTGTGTCATTTTTAGGATATATGAATGTGATAACACTGAAGCCTATATTTTTCTGACGCTTGCAAAATCTTTTTAACTTATTCAAAATGACTAAATGCCCCATACCTTTTTCAAGCAGGACAAAAGCTTCTGGAGATAAGTAGAAAAGGTACCAAAATACTTCTCTCTGACATTCTGTTTGAGGAAGTTAAGTAATTTTCTAAACTTGCATGGGAGAACTTAAGAATGAGTATCTGAAGAAGTGTGCATGCACACGAAAGCTCATACCAAGAACAAGCTTAGTTGGTCTCTAAGGTACTACTGGAAGGATTTTTTGATTTTATATTTTGTTTTAAAAATGATTCCTTAGCTTGTGAGCTTCTTGCCTGATGCAATCAAGAGTAACTCTCACCATGGGAATGCTTCCAGTATGAAGAAGGGATATATTTATTGTACCTCCCAGACACCATGTTGCAGGACCAGTTTGAATCCAATAGATACTAAATACTTCAGAACAGAAAAGTAAGGGGAGTTGAGGAAAAAATATGGACTTTAATATTTTTCTCTGCATGATCCATGGATTCACATAAACAAGCGCATTCTGGCCAACTCAAATTATGAAGTAAGAAGTTTTCATTCAATTCACATTCCAAGATCTCCTGAAAGAACTTGCAGTTCCATTCAGCGAACACTTAAAAAAACAACAACTCTACATTTCTATTTGGTGTACTCTCATGACCAAGACAGCACAAGTAGGGTGTCCCAGAGGCATCCCACAATATATGAAGGGAGAAGATCCAAAACTCAGAACTAATGCAACACCTTTCAAATACTTTCCCTGGGCCTGCATCGAGCAGGCATTTAAAGCAAATTTAGTTTCTGTGAACTAGACGAGAACTATGTGCAGCACAGTCAAGTCAAACCAAGAATCTCTTACCTAGTTTATGTTCAGTCAACAAGCAAACATTGCTTTCATCTGGCACTGAAGAAAATGGAGGGAAAAGACAAACAGTTAACAGACATTGTCATGAATCAAACATTTATTTAACAGATACACAGTTTTCGATCAGCGCTTAATCCTTTCTTAGCAAAGCTTGTTAAGGTCCTGTTTTTGGTGCCCAATACACAAAACATGTATAAAAAATATTTCCTAGAAGCCAACAGAAGGTCTGTACCATTTATTCCAGTTACAGGTAGGTAGCCGTGTTGGTCTGCCATAGTCAAAACAAAATAAAAAAAAATTCCTTCCAGTAGCACCTTAGAGACCAACTAAGTTTGTTCTTGGTATGAGCTTTCGTGTGCATGCACAGAAGTGTGCATGCACACAAAAGCTCATACCAAGAACAAACTTAGTTGGTCTCTAAGGTGCTACTGGAAGGAATCTTTTATTTTATTTTGTTTTGTACCATTTATGTTATAGAATTGCCAAAGGAGTATACAAATTCATCATATGTTATAATCTACAAAAAGATACACACAGGTCTTTTTTGCAGATTTGGGAAGTATACTGTGTTCAGTGTGCAAGAGGATTGTCTGCACTTGACTGATCCTGACACAAGTCCTTATCCATACATATTTGATACTCATGATTGCTAAACTTCCCATTTTGAAACCTACACACCACCCAGATATTTGAAGGTCACAGCTGACTTGTATGTTGACCCAGACCCACCATTCTGCCCCACATTGGACTTTCCCAGTAAGCCCACTGTCTCTGGGCAGAACACTTAAACCTAGAGAAGTGCTAATTGTTCATAGTTCCCTTACCCAAGCTTCCTAGCTTACATCGCAACTAATTCATGTATGTTCTTTCAAAGCATTGCATGAATGAACTAGTCACCACTATTTACAACATTATTTTTATTTCTTTGGGGGGGGGAAGAGAACTATTGGATGCTAAGAGGCTCACTCCATACCCATTTGGCTTTAAGGTTGTGATATTATTATACTATAATATAAATGGATATCCTGCCAAACGAGGCATGCTTTCCAAGTGGTTTGGCCTTACATGGCAGATGATTGTTGTTTTTAAAACATAGTTGGTTCAGGGAGGCCTGAGTGCCTTGGTTCCTGCCCCAAAACTCAACAGCATGTGCTCTTATTTGAAAGTATGGAAGCGACCAACATTTTAAAGAAGAGTAACAGTACCGATTCAGCAGCAGGAAAGCAGCTAATTCAGTCCAAGAGCTCTCTCTCGAGGCAAAGGGTTGGTGGGGAAGATCCTGATCTAGGGCCAAGGCCCACGACTCAAGGATCAGCAACGAGGAGTTCACGACTGCAGTGGAGACGAGAGGTTTTTCTAAAAAGTTTGCACGCCCACCCAACAAGTTTAAAGTCATGGCAGGGTGCGGTGGGGGCGGACCGGCCTAGGTGTCTTCGCTGAGGGGGGTGACATTTGGTGTGCCGCCCGCCCGCAACTCCCAAGCCTACCCCGAGCCGTCGGGGTAAGGGGGAAGCTGTGCCGCTTTGCCAGTGGCATCCCCCCTTCCCCCTTCGTTTTGACAGCTCGGGGAGGTTTTTGAGTTGTGGGTGGGCGGCGTGCCGAATGTCCGCCATCACTTCGCCCCCATTGGCAGCTCGCTCCACCCTCGGCCACAGGGCACGCACGCCACTCCGTGCACCCGAGTGACTATCCCACGCGTGGGAGGGTGCCCTCCATGCCGCTTCCCCCTCAGTAGCGCGTCTGCCCTGGGCAGCACGGGCATATGCTCCGCCGCTGCTTTCTGGACCCACCCCCCTCTGAATCCTGTTGGGTCACTACAGACTGAAGCCCAGTGCTCTCCCTAGACTCCAACAGGATTCTCTCCTTCACAGGAGGGGAGGGGAGAAAGTAGGATTGCTGCCTCAATACTAGAGCCAGATATGTTCAAAGGGAAGGAAGGGCTAAGAGAAACTAAGCTTAGATGAGCTATAATATAAACAGATTTAGACAAGCAATGGCACAATGAAAAATAACTAGCACCCCGCTAAAAACCTCCCTTAAAAAGTCACAAGTATTCTATCTGTAGAAAGCTGAACCGAAAGCATCGAAAAAGCAGATTAATCAGTCAAGGTCCTGTTTCCAAACACAAACACTTCTTGCATGCTTTTAAGGATCTAAATAAATTACTTTCCCTGATCTGAACATATTTGCAGGCAGGGGGAAAATCAGATGCTAGCTCTCCAGATGGATATTATCCTTACACAGCCCTTTCAGCATAATAAAGATATAGCACCATCAATTAATTTTAAGTCAATGATTGTGCCAATAACATGACTCCAGCAGCTCTTATTTATCCACTGCAGCCTTTCCTCATTTAGGGATGGCTGCCTATTACTCACAGAAAACATGTCAAATTCTGGCTTGAAACCATCCTTTTACATAATTTCTTTAAAGCTGTTTTGTTTTTTGAGTGGGAACTCTTTTTAGCGTAAGTGGACATTCTTCATCTCTAATGCAATGGACTGACTTTACAGTTATACATTAAAAGTAAGTATTTATAAACCTTAGGATAACTTCCAAACTACACTGCAATCATCTTTAAATACTTGAGAAACAGATTTCGATGTTAAATGTGGGAAACAACGAGGAACGGAAGTTTATTTAGCCTATTCTCAAAAAAGCAGCAATGCGTTTACAGGTGAAACTCGAAAAATCAGAATATAGTGGAAAGGTTCATTTCTTTCAGTAATTCAACTTAAAAGGTGAAACTAATATATGAGATAGACTCATGACATGCAAAGTGGGATATGTCAAGCCTTTATTTGTTATAATTGTGACGATTATGGCGTGCAGCTGATGAGAACCCCAAATTTACAATTTCAACTTTGGGGTTTTCATCAGCTGTACGCCATAATCATCACAATTATAACAAACAAAGGCTTGACATATCTCGCTTTGCATGTCATGAGTCTATCTCATATATTAAACTCCAGTAGCTAATGAAAACAATTGCTTACATAAATGGACTTTTCCACGATATTCTAATTTTTTGAGTTTTACCTGTATACTCTCTGTGTGTGCCAGTTTGTTAGACTCTCTAAGATACTTCTATGCAGCTGGCAGTATATTCAGAAACATACTATTACTTCTGCATTACTTGGTTAATGAAAACACATATCAGTGCTAGGGCACAGACTGGTTCTATACATTTATAGGCCTGAATCAGATGTCATGCTAAATTATGAACTCGAGCAAGAACATCATATGCTTATATTTCACCTCTCGTCCTCTTTCAGGCATGGAATGATACTGAAAGCTTCTGCTCCCTGCTTAGAACTAGAGTCAGGGCTGTCTTTAGCATATGCACCACCGGGGGGCAAAGATCCGCCCAGCCAGAAGTGTAGGAAGCCCCCTGGGCACCCGGATACATATGCATACGCATGCATCATACATAGCGACGCTGTGCATGTGCGCTACGTAGCAGGTTGCCGGCGGCGGCACTCCAGCGCTGTATGGACTGTGCCAGGATCCTCTGCGAGCAGAGGATCCCAGCACTATCTGTACGGTGCTGGAGTGCCGCCACCAGCAAACCACATTCCTCGTCACCCCCGGAGATGTGTCACCAGGAGTGCACTGCCCCACCGCTCCCCCATTGTTACACCCCTGCGCTCTGCGCCCCCAAATTAACTTTTATTATGCTTATGTCAGACACCACGCTTATGCTTTATCTCTCGTTTACGAAAGAAGGGAGGAAAAAGGAAAAAAAAAAGTGTCCTGCTGCGGGCAGGCTCTGGGAGGGGTCAGCGAGGCTCCAGCGCCTAGCACCAGCCAGCAGGTGGCCAGCAGGAGCAGCCAGGGCCCACCTCCAAGCCGGCCCACCCATGCCGACTGCAGGCAGGTCTGGCGCGGCAGTGCGGAGGTCCGAGCTGGTGGGTGCCTGAGAGGGGTGCACAGAGCTCCAGGGGGTGGCCAGGCACCAGGAGGGGCGCTATGTTTGGGAGGACGGAGGGAGGCCAGCGAGCCGGATCTAGGCATCCCCCTCGGATAGCGAGCAGGTCGGTGGGAGGCAAGACGGCAAGTTGGGAGCAGGTCCGCCGAGAGCGGCAGGGTGGTGGTCGGGCAGAAAGGGGGCGATACTGGAGAGCCTGAGTTGCCCGGCAGCCCCCCGGCAGCCAGTTGCCAACGGGCATCTCTGCAGCTGGCCGTTCCTTCTTCATGGTTTCAGTTTGTTTGCCTCCAGCTCACGCAGAGTCCAGCCAAAAAGGAAAAAGAGGGGTGCGGAGAATGCGGACATTGGGGGGTGGGTGGGGCGGTGGGTGATTTGTTGTTGTTTTTTGTGAGTGACAACAGCCACTGCTGGTGTGGCGTGTCTTTGGTAAACGAGTGCACAAAGTCAAAAGTCCTTTTGCTTTTCTAGCTTGATCAAAATTATTTATTATTTCGTAACAGGTGGATAGTTAAGAGCTTAGACGGGTGCCTGGCACCCCCCAGAATTTAGCGCCTAGGTGCCCCACACCCCCGGGCAAAGACGGCCTTGACTAGAGTCATGGGGGGAAAGAAAGAACACCCTCTTTGAATTCTGTGGTTTTACATCTCAGGACATAATAACAATACCCTGTTCCTTAGCAGGTCTTAACATTAGGTAAACACAACCTCACACGAACAACAACACACGACCTATTACACAGTGTCCTGATTTATTTAACAAAAATATATTAAAAGCCCAAATGGAGAAGTCATGTGTGAAAAACTAAGCACATCACTTGTAGAACGACCTTTAGCGGGAATAACTTGGAAGCGATCGTTTTCTGTAGGACTTTATCCGTCTCTCACACCGTTGTGGAGGGATTTTGGCCCGCTCTTCTTCACAACATGGTTTCAGTTCATCGAGGTTTGCCAGCATTTGTTTATGCACACTAAACTATGGTTTAGTGCTATATGGATGAACCTGACTGTGCCTAGGCAAAACACTGTGCCTATGCAATCCCTCGTCCCAGACAGGTGAGAGAAGTTCTGCCAGGCTCAGTTTCATTTATACTGAAACTCTGCTATCTATTGTTGTTGTTGTTCAGTCGTTCAGTCGTGTCCGACTCTTCGTGACCTCATGGACCAGAGCACGCCAGGCACCCCTATCCTCCACTGCCCTCCCGCAGTTTGGCCAAACTCATGCCAGTCACTTCGAGAACACTGTCCAACCATCTCGTCCTCTGTCGTCCCCTTCTCCTTGTGCCCTCCATCTTTCCCAACATCAGGGTCTTTTCCAGGGAGTCTTCTCTTCTCATGAGGTGGCCAAAGTACTGGAGCCTCAACTTCAGGATCTGTCCTTCTAGTGAGCACTCAGGGCTGATTTCTTTAAGAATGGCTCCATGACTTTTGCTCAATTCCAGCTTAGTTTCATGGCAGTGCAGTCCACCGGGATGCATTTTCAAGAATGCACTTGGGCTGCACAAACTATTCGTTATCTTTGCGATGATGCAAATTGTTCCTTTCCATAGCGTTTTCACCTCTCCTAAGTAATTCATTGTTAATTAAGCCCACCCTAGCTTATATTACACTTCTTCTTTTCCCACGCACTAAATGAAGCTGAATAATCCCCTTGCAATGAAATACTGTAAAACATTAATAAACTAAATCCTAATTGAACTTGGTGGCTCGCCGTTATCAATTCTGCTCAGCTTCCAAGGCATAACCACCACCACTTTGTTATCAAAACTTCTCACGGAACGGAGTTTATGAAGGAATAATCTTCTTGGCCTGAATCTTCAGCATCGCCGAGCCGTTCATGGGTATTATAGAAAAAGGGGTTGATATTGTCTATTATTCCAGTGCTTGGAGGGGCAGCTTCTAAGTTTAGATTTTGAACAATGGAAAAACCGTGAAGTAGACTTGTCCGTCTGTTTTACAGAAACAAAGGAAGCTGTTCTACACCAATCATACCACTGGCCTATCTAGCACAGTATTGTCAACACTGGCTGGCAGCAGCTCTAGAAAATTTCAGGCAGGAAATTCCAGGGATTGCCGCCAGGACCTTATTTGCTCTACTGTATGTCCCTTCCCATTTCCCAAGAGAATGTCTTTTCTAATGATTCATCACTCTTGCCCTTTGCAGATATGAAAGGAAAAGCTTCAGTCAGTTGCACGAGATCTGACAAAAACATCCAAAAATAATATTCTTGCAAAAATGATCATATTGGAGCATTTTTATGGTTGTTGTTTTTTTAAAAAAATAATCATTAAAATAAAATAAAAACCCATGTAGACCTTGGCTAGCTATGCAATTAAAAGTAAGCACTATGTGGGTGAAAATCCTATTAGTCACTTGCCAGCTGCAGCCAAATGTACAACAGCATTTTTCTGCTCATATGGCTCGCTAAAGTACATTCATCATGGACAAGTTTATTATGTTATTGAGAAACGTAGCGTTTGTTTGTTTTTTGTACGGTATGGCTCTCACTTCCTATAATGAGCTGAGGAAAACTTCGCTCGGAAAGTAAAGGTTAGGACAAAACAGGAGTTGGAAACTCATGTGCCTGTTTAAAAATTCACCCTTCAATGTAGGATTCAAATTACCTCAGAAAATCGTACTTGCAGTACACGCCCACAAACTCCCTATATATACACAGAAATGTCCTTTTTCTCCATTAACACTGCCAGACATTTTGTCTTCAGCAGCTGTTCAGCAACATTGGTGTATGTTAATATTACTCAGTTCCCTGTTTAACTTATACCAAGGAGAGCTTAACAGGGCTTTCATGTTTCTAACGCATTTTCCGCGGCCGTAGTTCTTTCAGATCACTTGTGCAAGGCCGGAGGAGACACTGTGTAAATAGGTTTGTGGAAAACAGCTAAGTGATGCTGATATAAATAATAAAATGCTAAGCTTTTTTTTTTTTTAATAATGGTATTCGTCTTCTGTTAAGGAGGGAAAAAAATCGTTTTGTCATGCAGCTGGCGAAGAACACTGGTGGCACACGTGACCAGTTAATGCATTTTAGTGCATAATGTGGCAATTATTGTCTATACAACTATCCTATTGTGCATGAATAGGAAGTGGCATCATCCTTACAATAAATTGTACGGTAATTAGCCATTTCCCCTCATTTCCTTTCTGAACTCCGATAACACCGAGATATATCATCTGTCTTGCTTATTTGCAAAAGTAAGGACAAACCATCTGTACTGCCACTGTTCTAAATTAGATGGACTGTAATTTTCAGGTCTGCAAAGCAAAGGCTAGGAGGTCAAACCTTGGAATTGTTTGCTGAGGGTCATACTGTATTTAATTTGGGTGCCCTAAGATATTCCATACATAAAGAAAAACGTGGCAGCTAAACTATGGCCCAGTTTACAAGCAGAGAGAATGCAGCCAGCATAATCCAGTTATACGGAGTTTGTTTTTAATATATATATTGAAGAAACATGCAACCTATTGCTCAGTCACAGAGGGATGGATGCTGATTTAGCCACCTGCCACTCTTTCATCATTTCTGTAGCCCCTCTCAGGTCACTGGCTTCTGAACCCCAGCCACATTTGCATATTCCAAATAGAGATCATATTATTCTTTACATAATTACTTATACCAAGGAACAGCAGATGCAACCCATAATTGACAGAGAGCAACCTTCCCCTCAGTTCCAACTCATTCATTTCTATTTAACTCCTTTTAGCAGCCTGGCTTGCTCAGTCATTAGAGCAAACTCTCACCACCAACACCCTCCCCTCGTTCATTCCCCCGATATTTCTTTCTTTTCTTTTCTTTTTTTTAAAAAATATTTTTATTGATTTTTGCATATATTTTCCAAACACGTAACATCTCTTTTTAATCTTATACAATATTTTGGGTGTAAGCCTAGGACTTCCATCAACACCGTCTAATGATTTTCATTCTTCCTTTCTTCTTCCTGCATTTCATTACTTTCACTCTTACTGTATATTCTGGCGTATAAGACTACTTTTTAATCCAGGAAAATCTTCTCAAAAGTCGGGGGTCGTCTTATACGCCGGGTGGAGAATCTGCGGTCGAGTATATCTCAAACTCTATATTTTAACTGGAAAAGTTGGGGGTCGTCTTATACGCCCAGTTGTCTTATATGCCGGAAAATACGGTACTTTTAATAATCCATAATTAATAGTCGGTTACATAAATTTCCCCTGCAATATTTCCTATATTCCTCCTTACAAAACTTCTTGCAATCCTACTAGCGTAGTCAGTTGTTTACAAATAATCCACATATTCTTCCCAATCTTCTAAGAACTTCTGATCCCATCGGTTTGGAATCCTCCCTGTCATCTTAACCAGTTCTGTATAGTCCATTAATTTTGTCTGCCACTCCTCTTTCATTGGTAATTCTTCTTGCTTCCATTTCTGTGCCAATAATATTCTTGCCGTCATCATCGCGTATGAAAACAATTTTTTTAATCTTGTCTACTAATATCTTCACCTACCATATCAAGTAAAAATGCTTCTGGTTTTTTTACATATATAAATGTATATTTCAACATCTTTTTCATTGCATTATATATCATTTCCCAGAAGCTTTTCACTTTCTTACATTCCCACCACAGATGATCATTTCTACCAGACATGCTTGATGTGATGGATTTCTGCCTGAGGTAAGATCCCAAGGCTGCGGCTGAGATAGTACTGGAGCAACACAGAATCATAAAACTGCAGATCTGGAAGGGATCCTGAGAGCCATCTGTTGTTGTTGTTCAGTCGTGTCCGGCTCTTCGTGACCCCGTGGACAAGAGCACGCCAGGCACTCCTGTCTTCCACTGCCTCTCGCAGTTTGGTCAGACTCATGTTGGTAGCTTCGAGAACATTGTCCAACCATCTCGTCCTCTGTCACCCCCTTCTCCTTGTGTCCTCAATTTTTCCCAACATCAGGGTCTTTTCTAGGGATTCTTCTCTTCTTCATGAGGTGGCCAAAGTACTGGAACCTCAACTTCAGGATCTGTCCTTCCAGTGAGCACTCTAGTCCAGTGAGTACTCTAGTCCAACCCAAAGGCTTTGGAGAGAAGACATAAAGTTCACCGCATGTTACAATTTGAGAGAAAATGTCATGAAAATGCTGTACCAATGGTACCTGACCCCGGCCAAATTGACCCAAGATGTATAAGAATAGCTCAGACGCATGTTGGAGATGTAAAAAATGGGGTAGGTACCTTTGTGCACATGTGGTGGGACTGTGTGAAGATAAGAGAATTTTGGGATACAATATATAATGAACTCAAAAAGATCTTCAAATTTTCCTTAAAAAAACACTTGAAGCCTTTCTGTTAGGCATTATGTCAATGGAAATACAAAAGAAACCTCAGAACCCTTTTTACGTATGCAACCACAGCGGATAGGATTTTAATAGCTAAAAATTGGGAAAGTGATTTGTTCCCCACAAAAACCGACTGTCAAGCGAAAAGGGTAGAATACCTAGAGCTTGCGACAATGACTGGGAGAATAAGAGGAAAATCAAATCAGAAAGTTATTAAAGGTTGGACAATATTCAAAGAATATCTTTATAAGTATTTTGATAATGCAATGCTCCTGGCAGACTTAGATTGAATCTTGAAGTGTAAGGAAACCTTAATAACAAAATTTTCTTTTGATAAGCAAGGGGAAAGAATAATAATAATGAAGTGCGTATTGAATAATAGGGTGTAAAAAATACAATGAGGTGAGTCGGAAGTTAAAGTGTGTGTAATCTCAAAAGATATGTTGCTAGTGTTTATGCTTTGTTTATGTTGTTTATTGTGTTTGTCTATGTTTGATGTAAACTTGTTTTTGTAATAAAGAATCTAATAATAATATAATAATAATAATAATAATAATAATAATTTTTAAAAAGCCAATGCAGGAATCCTGCCCACGGCCATCTCTGAGTGGGCTCAAACCACCGACCTTCTGGTTAACAGCCAGATGTACTGATGCATCAGGCCACCTCATATTCAGGCAGATTTGAATACCGTGAGGATGAGTGACCAAGGAAGCTGTGGAAAGACCAGGAGTTGCCGTCCTTGCCTGTTGCCATAATTTCAGTAACCCAATACAGTGGTGCGTATGCATAACCGACGGCAGTGAGATGGGAAGGAACACTATTGGGGAGGATGCACTGGAGACAACTGGACAACCCCATGGGTCCCCTCTGCAATGGTGCTAGTACCGCCACTCCCCCAATGCGAACACAAAATGTCTAGCAAAGGTACAGAAAGCAATCTCCATGTCACCAATTCTCCACCCCCCCACACACACCCACAATGTTTGGAAGTCGGTTGCTATAACTGGCTAGGAAATACAACCTCATGGTTTTATTTGTTTGTTCAGGGGCCAAATTACTGAAGAACTAAAGCCAGAAAACAGTCGGGAGGTGCAAGGACTATATAGGTGGCGTGGGAGGCGTATGTCCCATGCCATGTTCCACGTGTGAAGAAGATGATTTTGGATTTGATAACCCGCTTTATCACTACCCGAAGGAGTCTCAAAGCGGCTAACATTCTCCTTTCCCTTCCTCCCCCACAACAAACACTCTGTGAGGTGAGTGGGGCTGAGAGACTTCAGAGAAGTGTGACTAGCCCAAGGTCACCCAGCAGCTGCATGTGGAGGAGCGGGGAAGCGAACCCGGTTCACCAGATTATGAGTCCACTGCTCTTAACCACTACACCATATGACTGATCCATTCCATCAAGCTCCACGACTGGTGTGGATGGCAAATGGCAGAACAGCAATGAATACTAAAACTGAAACTCAGCAGTGAGGAGCGGGCGAACCCGGTTCCCCAGATTACGAGTCCACTGCTCTTAACCACTACACCACACTGGCGCTCTCTCTCTCTCTCTCTCTCTCTCTCTCTCTCTCTCTGTGTGTGTGTGTTTGGATGGAGAGAACAACATGAAACATGGCTCTACACTCCAAGGATGGAGAAGCTGTGAACTGGCACCGGAGCATGTACATTTTATTTCTACCAAAATAAACTGCCGCCCAGTTCGGTCAGAGAAAAAAGGCAATATATCCATCATAATAGGGAAAACAAGACCATTCACTGAAAACAACTAGGCGGCATTGCATTTCTCTGATGCTGCAAAGCTAATTCCCTCTTTTCCCTATTCTATGGATGAAAGCAACAGTAGCATGAAAACGTCCAGCATTTTCTCTCTCTTCATAATGCTCCGTAGTGCTAGAGCACCCACCTTCTGCGAAAACAAATTTTTAATTAAACATTGTTTAATTGGATGTATCAAAAATTAATTGGAAACTGATTCTGTAGTAACCAACAAAGGGTTTTTTTTTTTTTTGCAGATGGAGAGAAGGAAGAGGTGAAGAGAAAGGAACAACAGTTTACCCACGGCTTGACTCAAAAGACATGCCAAATGTAAAAACAGAAAACCAGCATGTATACGGATAGCAGTTTAGCTCTGCAAATATAGTTTCAGTTATGGAGTAGGGGAGGCATTTAGATGCTTTATGCTCCTTATTAACTCTTCTGAACAAGTGAAATATGGAAGCAAAATGTACTGGTAGCTATTTACCAACTTTGCTCCCATTCTGGCACAGCTGAACCGAGTGCTGAGAGCTTTCTGACAACTAATGAGAGATGCACGGCTAATCACAAAAGACATTACGACTGCCAAAGGTATAATGATAATAAGCAAGCTAACAATAACAGAGAAAAAACAATGGCTACCAGGGATGTGTAAGTAACAGGATTCGAGCAGCAAATACTTGGCACTGTTTCATTTTAAGCCTTGCTCTTTTTTTGCTGAAAAAGCTCTCGCTAACTACTTGAAGTCAGAGAAACCATATTGGAAGGTCTGCCGCCGGCCATCAGATCGTCTCACTAAACCGACTAGCCTGCAAGAGCAGGTCACATTCTGCAACATGTGCAGCAACGCACTCAAAGCTAAGTGTGCAAGCAGCTTCCAACTCAAGAGACAGAGCTTCAGTGCTGGGCAGCTACTGTTGTGGAAGAATGTATGATTCTACACATGCATAAAAAAGGCGTTTCCGTTCGTTGCAAAGTTCAGTGGCCACTTATGGAAAGCATCTTAGTACGGCAGTGTGGAGAACTAGCCCAAAGCCAGGACTAAGCAAGGTAGGGGTTAAATTTTGTGTCAGTTAGAACCCAAAGGGGCGGGGCTCAGCCTGGGTATAAAAAACCCCTCCCTGTGGTCAGTGGGAGAGAGTTGGTGGGAGAAGTAAGTTGAGCAGAGTCAGGAGTGAGAGCTGGGTCTAAGAGTCTGAGGTGTAGCATTGGTGGAAATTAGCAGCGAGGATAACCAGTTATTGTGAAACGTGTTGGTATTGTTGATTAGTTGACTGTTAGAGGTAATAGGCCGGTATAGGACCATCTTTATAAGCTTATTGAACACCGTTTATTTGTCAGAAACCACAAGCTTTTGTACACAATAACCAACTTCTTTATTCACATAAACCTTGTCTGTGGTAAATAAAGCAAGTAGGTTCCAGTCAGCAGTCTGGTGGGTTGCAGCTGGGGACTGTTTGTCGTTGGTGTAGCACTCATAGACCGCGAAACGTCCGGGGGTGCTGTACAGGGTTGAAGTGCCCGCGACAGGCAGTAGCCAAGAGACCACCACATAAGCAATACCTCCAGTTGCAGAAGGGATCCGTTCCAGAGCTCTGATCGGATCCCAAGGTTTTTGCAACCGGAGGTGCCTGTTCTGCGCATAGGCGTGGTGTGGCAGAGCGCTTCTGCGCATGCACGTGCCACAAAACCCGGAAAATACTTCCAGCTTTGCCACGTGCGTATCCTGAAGGATACATAACCAGAGGTGCGCATAAGTACAGCTACCACTGTACTTTCATTCTGATGCCTTACTCATCTTCCTAGGTATTCAGGGAAGTTTCTGGAGGTAACAACTTCATTTCCCACCTCTTGCACAGTTCTCCGAATTAATTTGGCATCGCAGCCTGCAACCCTCACTTCTCCAGCTCCAGTCCTCAGCTGTCTAAGTGTCTCCTGCTCCCTCAAATGACTACCCTTCCCCACCCCCCTTGCAAAGCATTGCCACCCAGAACAGCTACACTCCATATGATAGCACTGGACTTGTTCTTGGCAGTGATGTGGTAGGTAAAAGGTAAAGGACCCCATGACAGTTAAGTCCAGTCAAAGGTGACTATGGGGTTGCGGCACTCACCTCGCTTTCTATTAAGATTTAGTGTCAGGAAAAACGTAATCCTGGACACAGCAGAGTGAACACAGGTTTTCTGGAAGCTTCTGGCTGTAGAGCATTGACTGGACAGCACGACGCAGGAACTCAGCAACTCACTTGGATAACTATATACAGCATTTATTGAAGCAACTAGTATCCATAAGTTACTATGTACAGACTTAGGAAATAAAAGAAACAAAAGTAAAACCTTCTCTCTCTCTCTCTCTCTCTCTCTCTCTCTCTCTCTCTCTCAACCTTCAGTAACCAAACAGAGCTCATTCTTTAGGAACTCCCTGACCAATCACAGGTTGTTGCTAAGGGTCCGGAGAGAGAGCAGATCTTGGCTTTCAGCCAACTGTTAATTGCTACAGGTGGCTAGCTGCACGTAGGCACTTTGAAATCTCTAACACTTTCAGATTGAGGGAGCCAACGTTTGTCCACAGACAGCTTTCCGGGTCATGTGGCCAGCAGGACTAAACTGCTTCTGGTGGCGCAATGGGACACTGTGACAGAAGCCAGAGCGCATGGAAACGCCATTTACCTTCCCGCCGCAGTGGTACCTATTTATCTACTTGCACTGGCATGCTTTTGAACTGCTAGGTTGGCAGGAGCTGGGACAGAGCAACGGGAGCTCATGGGATTCGAAACTGACCTTCTGATCAGCAAGCCCAAGAGGCTCAGTGGTTTAGACCACACTGCCACTCGCATCCCTGATGTGTTAGTGAACATGCAACTGTTCTATTATGTAGAACTGAACATGCAACTGTTCTATTATGTAGAACTGAACATGCAACTGAACAGCTGTGTTACCCTAAGTCAGATTGAACTTTGCAAACCTCTGGCATTTAGTTTAGGTTGGCACTGGCTAGAAATAGGTTTCACCTCACATTCGTCTTGCTCAAATGTACCTCTAAGTTGAAGGTACTTCACTAAGGTCTACTGCTTTTATATTTTTTGAACTTATTGCCAGAGCGACGAGGAGTACGATTGAGGTACACCTAGAGGTGTTGCCTTAAAGAAAGCTCGTATAATGATCACTAAAGGAAGGCTTTATTTTGAACTATTGGGGGAGCTGTTATCAGTCCCCCACAGCCAGATATACACGTTTCCCCAATTCCAGCTATTATCATTGGTGAATTTCTTCATCAAAACCTGGGGAAAGGTTCAGACATAAATTTCCAGCTCCCTAAATTGTAGTTTAGGATCTGAGTGGTAAACTGAAAGTAGCAACCCACAGTTCTTCATAGCAGGGAAGTCTAGTTTAAGCTCACCAGGGTCAGCGTGCCACTGAAGGGAAGAGGGAAAGGGAGAGCTCACAAGACCAACACTTACCCCCTAAAATATACAGGTAGGGAGCTGTGTTGGTCTGCCATAGTCAAAACAAAATAAAAAAATAAAAAAATTCCTTCCAGTAGCACCTTAGAGACCAACTAAGTTTGTTCTTGGTATGAGCTTTCGTGTGCATGCACACTTCTTCAGATGGTGCATGCACATTCTGCATACACAAGAACAAACGTTGTTGTTGTTCAGTCGTTCAGTCGTGTCCGACTCTTTCGTGACCCCATGGACCAGAGCACGCCAGGCACGCCTATCCTTCACTGCCTCCCGCAGTTTGGCCAAACTCTAGTAGCTTCGAGAACACTGTCCAACCATCTCATCCTCTGTCGTCCCCTTCTCCTTGTGCCCTCCATCTTTCCCAACATCAGGGTCTTTTCCAGGGAGTCTTCTCTTCTCATGAGGTGGCCAAAGTACTGGAGCCTCAACTTCAGGATCTGTCCTTCTAGTGAGCACTCAGGGCTGACTTAGTGGTGGTCTCTAAGGTGCTACTGGAAGGAATTTTTTATTTTATTTTGTTTCCCCTAAAATATAGTTTAGCAGGCCAGAGATTTATCTCAAAGCTGGGCTTTAGTACAATTCTCTCTCTTCAGAGGTGCAACTTTATATAAGGTTCAAGTGAGATCTGGGAATGTGTTTGGACCTACCTTTTCCTTATGCAAAACAAGAAAATCTGATTCCGATTCCCTAGAAATTTATCCTGCTAAGAGGGAAACGGTAAAAGCATTCCAGACCAGCAAGCATAGCCTGCTCCTGACTCAGGCTCTGCCATTACCATTTTGATAGTGATTCAAATAACTTTCTCTTTGATTTCAGGAATTGCTGTAATTTTAGAACTACACTTATAATTACAATAAGCTGTTTTGAAGAGGGAAATGATTAGAGGTTGCTTTGTGGGGGGGGGAATTGATTGTTTCATGTAATATTTTATATTTTATTATGTCTACTCTGTGAGGTGACTTTTATGTAAGATAGGCGATGACAATTAGACTATGTCTAGCAGGAAGCCTATGGTTGAGCTAGCTGTGATGTTATGCAAAGTTCACCATCATTCTCTTTGCCTTAGATGCTCAAGAAAGCTCCATTCCCTTTCCCCTTCATTGCTGTACAATTTTTTAAAATTCAGTATGGGTCACTAAATTTGACATGCAGCATCTACCTTACAGAATTACATTAGCCTGAAACGCAGGACAATTTAAAAAAAAAAAAAAAAAAAAAAAGATGGAGCTGACCCAGAACAAACATGAAAAGGTGCTGACGCTCAGAGCACCTAAACAGTCGAGGAAATTCAGAAGAGGGCAACACTCGGTTCCAAGAAGCATGAAAATAGAGAGTTAAATGCGCTGTATCAGCCTTTCCCAACCTTGTGCTCCCAGATGTTGTTGGGTCTATAACTCTCATCATTCCTAGTGAATAGGGCCAATGGTTGTAGACCAACAAGATCTGAGGGCACAAGGCTGGAAAAGGCCACACTATATTAAAGCTTTGTTCTTATTTATTTATAAAAGAACTGTTTGCTCACACTAATCGTGCAATCTTATGCACTCTTACTTGCCAGTAAGACCCACTGAACATAGCAGGTGTTAGGTCAAGTCACGATTAAACCAGGAAGTCTCTAATTAACCATTGTGTTGTGTTTTATCCAAAACAGGTGACCAGCTTGAGAACAAGCCGGGATATTATACACTGTTTGCAGTTGGCTTTAAATCCTGGATTTCCCAAAGCTGGTAACCATAATTCCTAATTTAAATGAAACAGGAAGCTTTGGTTAATTGGAGATTTCCTTGTTTGATTGCTGTACAGAGCAAGAAGAGGAGCAAAGAAACTAGGAAAAGACTTGTGCATGTTTTAGCTCAATAAGCAAATACATGATTGTCTGAACACAGCAAATACTTTCTCAGGTAAAAAAACCACTACACTTTTAATGTGCGTTTTTAAATCCACTCTCAATGGTTGTCTAAATATGTTTACTGTCAGGAAACCCCCCTCCCCACGGCAGGTAGCATCCTGGGATCGCTTGCAGTACAGGGAACCTCCTCTGTTGTTTACCAGCTCGTCATCCCCCTCCTCAGGAGGAAGCGACCATTCCTCCAGTGGGGAGGGGGAGTTGGAGGCAGGAAGTCGGCGCAGGGGCTGTGAGCAGATCGCAGAGCCTGAGCACCAAAGGGGAGAGCGGGAACAGGGACAGTTTCCCACGCTCCGAGGTCGCAGACAGGAAAGACGTGGAAGGGGGAGGCGGGGGTTCAGAATCCCGCGCCTCTTTTGCTGGACAAAGAACCGGAAGGGTTCATTCCTGGACTCTGCAGAGGGATGAGATGGACGTTTGAACTTTTGCTCCACTGTAAATATTTCTGCACAATAAAGAACTTAGTTTTAGAAGTTCTGCGTTTGGCTGATTTCTCATGAGCAACCACTGAACGTCCTTACATTTACCAAGGCATGAGTCCTATTGGATCACCCAAATAACTCCCCACTAGAAAGCCAAGCTGATATTGCAGCTATGAGACTCTGTCTCCATCATTTATCAAGAATATTGAAGCACTAATCTGATTACACAAGGGCACAAACTCATTGTTGCATTTACAAATCAATAATCATTTCGCAAGGAGCTTTATAATTGTTGTGCATCATTACAGGATTTCTGCGAGGTATATGCTTGCAACTCTATTTTATAGCAGGACAAAAGACGCTGAGTGATAATGAGTTAGTAAAAAACATATGGCTAAAAACCAAATGTCTCGGTCATAAACTCTCCAATTATGGTAAACTAGTCTTGATATATGAACAATTAACATTCACAAGGAATGTTGAAAATGTTTATATTTTGTTTATTGCTTTGTCTATGAAAAGATTTTAAATTATCAATACAAATATATTCAGGTACTTCGTAGGTCAATCATTCATGGTTCAAGGTATTTATACCAAAGTAACTTGACAAAACACTGGATCACACTGTCAGCCATCTTCAAAACATTAGGATAACAGCTATCTTTCCATGCAGGGAAATATTTATACCAATACATATCTAACTTTTGATTTTAATTCCCTATCACCCCATCGCCCTCCAAATTTTCAAAAGCCTACTCTTTTAAGGATTCTGGGATAAGAGTTCCATTCTGCAAGAAAAAAAATATTTGCATACATAAAATTCAGCAGAGAGCAGGTGAAAATAAAATTATTATCTTATGCAGATGCTTTGTGTCTTTAAAGAAGAAAAAAGGGGGGAAACCCTGAATGTCCTAGTTTTTCAGAAATGCTGACAATTCCGTATTGTCCATCATTTTATTGTTCAATGCTTATTCTTAGAGCCTTTGGGGGAGAAAATTGTGGATATAAACAGCTCTATATGTTTGCTGATGATGCATGGCATTCAGAAGCTGGAGGATCTTAGTTGTCTGTTGTTGTTTTTAAAAACCAAGTTGTGGATAAAAATAGCTGAAACTCAATAGGCGGGGCGTGCTGAAACCTGGCAAACTCCCGGGGGGGTTGAGAGAGAGAGAAAGCTTTAGGTTCTTTGACCTGTGCTCTTTTGCGGTCCAACATGTTCAACCTACCCTTAAGCTGCCAGTTCATATTCACTGAAAACTGTGAAGCAGTAACATGGTATCGCTGGAGCTGACAGACCACCGGCTCTTGACATGGGTAGAATTGTTTTGTGGGGTGTATTAATGCAATAGGTGAAAGGTAAAAAAGTAAAGGACGCATGGATGATTAAGTCCAGTAAAAGGCAACAATGCGGTTGCGGCACTCATCTCACTTTCAGGCTGAGGGAGCCGGCGTTTGTCCACAGACAGCTTTCCAGGTCATGTGGCCAGCAGGACTAAACTGCTTCTGGCACAACGGACACTGTGACGGAAACCAGAGCGCATGGAAATGCCGTTTACCTTCCCGCCACAGCGGTACCTATTTATCTACTTGCACTGCTGTGCTTCCGAACTGCTAGGTTGGCAGGAGCTGGGGCTGAGCAACGGGAGCTCACCCCGTCGCGGGGATTCGAACCGCCAACCTTCCGATCGGCAAGGCCAAGAGGCTCAGTGGTTTAGACCACAGTGCCACCCGCACCCAATGCAATAATAATGTGATAAGCAGTCATCTCTGATTTTATCCAAGTGATAACCAATCTTAAGAGTGGATATAGTAATAATTGCTCTCTCACAGTTAGGTCAGTTTCACACATTGTGATTATTCAGGCTTTTTCTGTTGTCCAATGGATCTCTGCAACAAACATAGCACAACGTGTAGTCCAGACCCAGGACCCATGATAGTCTCACCCTCACATTGATGTGTTCTCTGCAGAGACATATGGTAGACTAAAAGGAACCTGGCTCTCCTGTAACATTTCAAGCAGCACTTGAAACATTTCAATGTCCAGAGGAGGGCAACCAAAATGGTCAAAGGCCTGGAAACGATGCCTTATGAGGAACGGCTTAGGGAGCTGGGTATGTTTAGCCTGGAGAAGAGAAGGTTAAGGGGTGATATGATAGCCATGTTCAAATATATAAAAGGATGTCATATAGAGGAGGGAGAAAGGTTGTTTTCTGCTGCTCCAGAGAAGCGGACACGGGGCAATGGATTCAAACTACAAGAAAGAAGATTCCACCTAAACATTAGGAAGAACTTCCTGACAGTAAGAGCTGTTCGGCAGTGGAATTTGCTGCCAAGGAGTGTGGTGGAGTCTCCTTCTTTGGAGGTCTTTAAGCGGAGGCTTGACAGCCATCTGTCAGGAATGCTTTGATGGTGTTTCCTGCTTGGCAGGGGGTTGGACTGGATGGCCCTTGTGGTCTCTTCCAACTCTATGATTCTATGATTCTATGCTGTCAGCGAGAGGTACCAACATAGGGCAGATATAATCTTGAAGCCATTCTACAAACCTTAGTTAGCGGTATGGTTCACCCTCAAAAAACTCTGCGATCTAAATGTATGTACTGCTGTGGTAACTGTGGATCTGCCTGAAATACTAAAGAGGGACTAAGACTCTGATGTTTCAAGCAGGTAAAACAAACAAAAACCAAAACAAAAAATAACCCACATTGCCTCTGAGCAGTCAGAATGCTGCAAGTTTCATTCTAGCTGGAGACAAAATAAGAGCCTATGCTGAAATATCCAGCTACATTCCACAATAAACTATGTGCAAAAGATACGCCACCTTTCTCCACGGAAAGCAATCTCCAAAGAAATTGTTCTATGCTGTGCTTACAGGGCGGAAACTCTTTCCTGCCATGCTTTAATATATTTTGCACAGCTCCAACAGCTAGCAAGGCGCAATGCCGCCGCCGAAAACATATATGTAAAAGTGAGCACGTTTGTTCCTATTAGTTCTTCTTACTGATGAAGTCCCCACCACCACCACCAAGGCAAGACAAATATCACCTTCGTTTTTTAAGCTATTTTAAATTGCTGGAAGAAAACTCTCTTTCCCATTAAACGAGCATTTAGACACATAGATAAAAGATAAACTTCGCAATTGTCCTGCCTCAAGTCTTCTACATAATTCCTTTGCATGTGGCACACTTTTTAATGCTGCACTGACAGATGTGTCCCCCCGTGTGATGCAACATGTTCCTTTCTCATTGGCTAAGTATCACTTTGGGCAGGGAAATTAAACCTCTGCAAGACATTGCAGTAAATAAGATATCTGAGGTTGCTTTCCCCCCCGTTCATCACTGAAACATGCACACAGTCCCATGCTTAAAATTTGTTATTACAAAAAACGAGGAGGTCTTGCTGTCTTCAGTCCAAACTTTCAAAAGATATCCTCCCCTAAAACCATATGACAACTATTAATGCAATGTCTGTATTTTCAAAAAAAACAATACTAAAAAGTACTGCAAGTTTTCCTTACATACTAAATAAAACTGCAACCTTCCTGTTAATGCATACACATGCAGCAACACAAAAGCAGAAACTTCCTGTCTCATCCCCCTCCCTTCCCCATAACCCAGGCATCCCTAACCTTCGGCCCTCCAGATTTTTTGGACTACAATTCCCACCATCCCTGACCACTGGTCCTGTTAGCTAGGGATCATGGGAGTTGTAGGCCAAAACATCTGGAGGGCCGCAGGTTGGGGGTGCCTGCCATAACCAATCATCAATACCCCCTTTTGGGGGAAAAGTGGTAAAAGAACTGCAATGGAACAATGGCCAAGTGTTCCTGGATGACTCTTGTTACCTGGATCAATCTGAGTTCAAGTATGGTTTTTTCCGGCAGTGCTTTTGTTCTGGGGGAACGCAGGGGGATGCATACCCCTAACATTTTGTGAATCTTTGTACTTTTGTGTACAGTGGAACCTTGGTTCTCAAACTTAATCCATTCTGGAAGTCCGTTCCAAAACCAAAGCGTTCCAAAACCAAGGCGCGCTTTCCCATAGAAAGTAATGCAAAACGGATTAATCCGTTCCAGACTTTTAAAAACAACCCCTAAAACAGCAATTTAACATGAATTTTACTATCTAACGAGACCACTGATCCATAAAATGAAAGCAATAAACAACGTACTGCAGTCGCACAATCAATCGGTAGCTGAACTGGGTTCCACACAGTCACAAAAAAACAAAACAAAAAGGAGCCGCAAAGACAAAAACAAAAAATAAATAGCAAAAACAGACAGACCTCAGCGTAGCACTCAAAACGAAAGTGTAACACTCAAAATGGAGCATGTTTGGCTTCCGAAAAACGTTCGCAAAACCCGAAGACTTACTTCCGGGTTTGCGGTGTCTGGGTTCCAAGTTGTTTGAGTACCAAGGCGTTTGAGAACCAAGGTACTACTATATTTATTTTTCCTAATTTGATCTATAAAATAGTGATTTCCTTGAGTCAAAATGAGAGTACCCCTAACCATTTTTTTTAAAGAAAAAAAGCACTGGCCTTGGTCCCCATTATGGATGACCTTTATTGAGAAGGGGAGAGAGTTACTCAATCTCCCAGTTGTTTCTCATACCATTGTCCATAATATCCTCCTGGATCAACTGTTCTGGATGGGTAAGTGAGGCATTGTATTGCAGCGGCTTTGTTCATACCTGCGCATTGATTTTGACCAGACAAACAGCAGGAGGAACTGAGTTGTTTCTGATAAACTGAGCCTTCCATAGCTGCTTTCAGCAAAAATAAAATGCAAGAGAAATTTCTCCTGCATTTCCTGCAAAGTTCCCTTGTTTGGCCCTAATAACGTTTTCCTTCCAATGTATGTGTGTTTAAAAAACAAAAGCAGAAAATAAATGATGACGCTAAAAAGAATACCGGTATTAGTGTCTCCCCACCCCATCTTACCAAGATCCATGCTTTTGGAGACTTTCAGATTAATTGATTGTGTCTGCTTGGCCAGTGTCAAAGATCTGAAGTTGATGTGCTGATCTCGTAAGTATGTTGCTGAATCTGCTACTGAGCTGTGGAAAGAAGCCATGCCACAAATAAAGCAGAATGAAATAAAATAGGCACCAGCTCAAAAACAAATGAAGTAATTAAACCCTATGAAATATAAACGAATTTTCCCTTCTCTGTTATAATGCAATTTAAATTTCTTACATGAGTTATTGCCTCTATTAAAATCTGACTTTACTTAGGAGAGCCATAACCAGAGCAAAAGAAGGCAGGTTTTATCCAGTCTGTCCACTTTGTGGGCCATCTCGGTAATTAATAAGGATTATTAAAGGTTCACTAAGGATCAAAAGGCAGAAAATGCCTAATACATATCTTCAACGTAGGTTATTTTTGAAATGCATTTAGCTGCTGGGTGCCACACAGCATGCTTCATTCCGAAGTTCAGGTATGGGACTATCCCAACATCAAGCAAAGTAAAGCCCAAACTCATAAGATGCTTCGTTTTTCAGCTGAGATTACATTTTATCCTTCCCAGTTTCAGGCAAATCTTTAAAATCACCGACAGCACCAGATGCAGCAGACAACAGATTTCCATAAAACTTTCTCTAAGGTATCCTCCCTCCCTTCAGTTACAAACATTCCCCCTTCCAAGCATATGCAAGGCACAGGAGGAAGCTACTTTCTTCAGATCTCTACTACTTCCTCAATAAAAATTGCCATTGGGAAATGATTTATAATGAAATGAAAAAAATGTTTAAGACAACCTTTGTTAAAAGACCAGAAACGTTTTTTTGCTAGGTAATATTGGTCAAGACCTGCCAAAAGAGTGGAAGAAACTGTTTATGTATGCCACAACAACGGCTAGGATATTACTAGCCCCAAAATGACAAGATAACAACAAAAGAAGAATGGCAAGTTAAATTGATGGAATACGCTGAAATGGTATTGTGCTGCTGCTTTTGCAAAGGAGAAAAGACCCATTTGCAAAAGGAGCAGCTCAAAGTTGTTGTGCTGCTGCTTTTGCAAAGGAGAAAAGACCCATTTGCAAAAGGATCAGCTCAAAGCCCTTTCTACAGTTTCCAGACAGATAATCTAATCAGCCAGTCACATGTCGCTGGGGAAACCAACAGCCTCCTCTGCAGAAAGGGAGCCAGCGACCTTATCTCTCTCCCCGATCTCTTGCTGATCAGCTGTAAAGCGGCAGCCTTTCAACACCCCCCCTTCTCTCTTTGTAAAAGAAAAAGCTCGATCTTCTTTTGGTCCCTGGGCAATTCAGCTCCAGGGACCATGCATTCGCTCCATAAGACGCACAGACATTTCCCCTTACTTTTCAGGAGGAAAAAAGTGTGTCTTATGGAGCGAAAAATACGGTAATTCTGTAATTCTAAAGTATGATTATCTCAGAGGACCAGTGAAAATGCAATCAAGGGTTTCTTTTAACAATAGAGTGGTATCTCGGTTTTCGAAAAGTTTAGTTCCCGAATGGCTCGGAACCTGAATGCTGCAAAACCGGAAGTACGTGTTTCGGTTTTCGAACTTTGCCCCGGAAGCCGAATGTGCTCCTGAGCTTCTGTTTTCACTGTTGCGCAGCAAATTTGAGAGGGCCCCCATCGTAATAAAGGTTATTTTTATCTCATTTTACCCTTGCACGGCAAATTTAAGGCCCCCCCCCCCGCATCGTAATTAAAGCCTTCCGTTTCTGATTGCAGTGTTCTGAGGTGATATTTGGTGCTTTTGTTTTTGCTATTTTTTGTGTTTTTGTTTGTGTGGCTTTTTCATTTTTGTGACTGTGGCTTGTTTTTCGTTTTATGATTGATTGATTGATTGATTGATTGTGTGACTGCGGAAATGGATAAAAGCCCCCCATCCAAACAATGACTATCATCAGTGCAGGTAAGAAAAAAAGTTAATTTTATTTTTTTTATCGTCTACAATACTGTCTTATTTATTTTTATAGTACAGAACATTGATTATTGCTTTCATTTTGTGGATCAATGGTCTTGTTAGATAGTAAAATTCATGTTAAATTGCTGTTTAGGGGTTGTTTTTAAAAGTCTGGAACGGATTAATCCGTTTGGCATTACTTTTATGGGAAAGAGCACCTTAGTTTTGGAATGCTTTGGTTTTGCAACAGACTTCTGGAATGGATTAAGTTTGAGAACCAAGGTGCCACTGTAGTTAAGAGATCGAGGTAATACACAACTTCTTTCCTACTGCCCTCTCTCCCCTCCTCCCACAAAACGAAATTTGCTCATTCCAACTATGGTTAGGGCTAGGGCAATTGCCCACTTAATTAAGTTTCTTTTTCTTCTTCTTTAGATATTTTAAAATTAAATTTTCAATTTTATAATTCCAAATAAATATTTTACAAACTTTAAAATATCTGGTGACTTCCCTTCTTCTCCTTCCATGGTTCATTTTACATATCATACATCCCTGTTCAAATCACTTTTCCTTTTACATTCATTGAAGATTATTTACTCTGTTGAATTTATCTTAATGCTGTCAGCGTTTTCAGCTGTATACAGTTATTTCCTATACATTCAATAAATGTTTTCCACTCTTCTTTAAATGTATGTTCTTCTTGCTCTCTTATTCTGTGTGTTAAATCTGCAAGTTCTGCATATTCTGTCAACTTAAGTTGCTAATCCTCTTAGGTTGGGACCTCGCTCACTTTCCATTTGGGGGCTAACAAAACATGGGCTGCAGTTTTTGCATACATAAATAACCTTTTCTGACACCTAGAGTTATTCCCAACAAAAAGGACTCTGGTTTCTTTTGGGGGGATGTAGTTTTAAACATTTTTTTCAATTCATTATAAATCATTTCCTAATACAGTGGTACCTCGACGTACGAGCGGCTCGACTTCTGTACTTTCCGACTTCCGAATGACCTCCGGAAGCGAAAAAACGGCCGCCACTTCCAAATTTTTTGACTTACGAAGGGAAAGCGGCGGCACAATACCTCGACTTTTGAATGCGGTTTTTTCGACATATGAATTTTTTCCCATTCCAAGATGGTGCCTTCGACTTACGAAGATTTCGACTTACGAGCGCGCCTTCGGAACGGATTAATTTCGTAAGTCGAGGTACCACTGTACACTTTTACCTTTTTACATGTCGAACACACGTGAAACAAACATTCCCACCACTTCTTTACACTTCCAACACATATATCTGATTCTGTTTTATAAATCTTAGCCAACCTACTCAGTTAAATACCATCTATGAATCATTTCACTTAACTAAGATTCTTAACCAGTTTCAAACCCCATTCAAGAATACCAGCAAAGTGGCGGACATTATTAGCCTCAACTGAAGATAATGTTGGTGCTAATGTATACCATAGTACGGTAATCCCTGAAGATTAGAAAAACTACATCTAAGCAATAAATAAATGTGTTCTGATGCAAATTAAATGTCATAAGGCAACATGGTTGTTGTTTTTTTAACGTATCATGTAGGAAAAGCATTCCTATCACCTAAAATAAAGTTATAAATAGTAAGCAGCATCAAACCTTTGATTATAATCTGCAAGCAGCTCATCAGAAGGATGTGGAGGCAAAGGGGGTGGGATTTCGTTTTCAGCAATGCCACTCTCAGATGTATAAAGCTCTGAAATTAAAGGGGGGGGGAGAGGAGGAGTAATAAACTACGGCACCACAAATGTATTACGTCTGTTTGCTGATCAAGAACCGAACCCGCGTGTCTCTTGAAACTAATCACAAATTATTTTAAAAAAAAATCTCCAAACTAGCCAAACTAGAATTAAAATCACACCAAGCAGAAAATACATCCCTTAGGATTTTCAAAAGACCTGATTTTTTTTTTCCATTTGAACATGCATAATTAAAGATAAACATATTGAAATCCTCCTTATGGTAGAAAAGAGTCAAAAGTTTATATTGGTTTTATTAATTTCAGCGGATAGTCTCTCACACACCAAACATACACTGAACTAAGAATTGAATAAAACATTCAATAGGTGCATAGCTGCAGCACACCAACAGGCCTTTAGCTTTTCTAAGCATTTGTCTTGGCATTTATTTTCTCTCCCTTTCTTATCTACAAATTGGGGCTAGGCCATAGATTCATAGAACTGTAGACCCAAGGGTCATCTATTCCAACCTCCATGACAGATGGCCATCCAACCTCTGCTTATAAACCTCCAAGGAAGGAGAGTCTACAACACCCTTCCACTGTCAAACAGCTCATACTTCAAGAATTTTTTCCCTGATGTTTAGTCAGAATCTTATTTCTTGAAGCTTGAAGGCATTGGTTTGAGTCCTCCCCTACAGGGCAGAAGAAAACAAGCTTGTTCCCTCTTCCATGTGATAGCCCTTGAGATATTTGAAGATGGTCATCGTATCTCCTACCGGTCTCCTCTTTTACCAGGCTAAACATACCCAGCTCCTTCAACCATTCCTCATAAGGCTTGGTCATAACCCTCATAACCCTCGATCATCTTGGTTGCCCTTCTCTGCACATGTTCTCCATAAATTGTGGTGCCGAGGACTGGAAGCAGCATTCCAGGGGTGGCCTGAGAGAGTTCAGCTTTAGGGTTTTGTGGGGCCCCAAGCAGAACGGCACCAGCGACTTCTCGAACCATCTCTAAAATAACCGGGGCAAGCGAAAAGTGAGAGCTTGCCCCCAAGTCTAAGCCTTGGCCAACCGTATTCAGTAGTAGTTCTTCCTACATTGAAGGAAGCTGCAACTTAATCAATTCTGAATGGAATGGGAAGTCCACACCGTGTCTGTTCTCTTTTAGTGAATTGAGAAGGAGAGAAAAGTAAGGGAACTTTGCTTACATGCTTGCATTCCTGAGGGCAGGGGGAGTGCAGGTCATTTTCTGGGATGTAAGGCTAACACGGTTTCACCTACAGACCTTGCCATCGTGCTCTTGGGGGAAAATAAAGCCTTAGCTAGCTAGTCTATGAGGTAAAGGAGGATGCAAATCTTCTGTTATGTTAAATGCACATCATGGGTGGTACTCAACTAAGTTTTACCCAAAGCAGACTTACGGAAATTAATGAATTAATGAAGTTAGTGTTGTGTATTAAGTAAGATATTCTGTCAGCCTGGGTGGAGTAATGTCATTGGTCAATTTAAAGAGTACAAGCACAATCCACAGCCTGATTGGGTCCCGCCGGAAAGTTTGAATATTATTGGTTCCCGCTTAAATGTATCTTTCCCCTCTGTACCAGTGTGTCTATAAATAGAGCTTTCCCTACCCCCTATTCCCCAGTCTTGTCCTATCCTTACAATAAAGAGCTGTTCACGAAGAAGTGTCTCTGGACTTATTGCTCCACGAACCCAAGACACAACAGTTAGGTTCATTAATTTCAATGGGCCTACTCTTAGTAAAACTTCATTGACTACCAACCCATAATCTATACAAATTTTATAGCAGATTTGAAAGAGGAACTCTATCCTTGTTGCTAGTCACTTTTAAAACATTTATCACTCATGTATACTTGAGTGTGTATGGAAGTCTTTCTCTGCTGGCTGCCAGAATTAAATTTCTGGTTGCCACAGGCAGACGCGTTCGTGAACTATTATACAAAAACTTGTATTCATGACATAAGGCTTATTTATATTATCTGTTATCCTGAGCTAAAACTGTACGCCAGAACCTATTTCATTCTGTGATTTATCACTATAATAAAGTGGTTTTATATGGAGCTGAAGTAGTATGAAAATGAGATGAGAGTTTCTGGAGAAATTGAAGACCCTCTCTACAAAAGAGGAAAGTGGTCATTAACTTAAACATACAGAAATGGATGTAGGTATTTTGGAAATATTAATGCTAATACGTCATATTAATATGTCCTAAATGTGCGGCAGTCCTGTTTGTTCTTTTGGTCAAGGCAAGCCAGAAACGGTAGGGAGTAAAATGAACTGCTCTGACACAATGGGAATTCCTGTATGCATAAATAAATCTGAATTAATGACATCTGGCATTAATAGCATGACTGTAGCCTGACGAAACAGAGGCTGGAAAAAGTTTTGCCTTTATAATGAGGATTGCAAACTGCAGTCATTTTCAATTGGTAGATTAATCAACCCAAGCTTTAGTTGATTAATCAGTGGGAACCAATTTTAATAGCAGAACTGCACGTTAAAGATATGCTATTTCCATTCTAGAGTATTGACTAATAGACAACAAAGAAGAAAAAAATTTCAATATAGCCTTTAATTCTAGAATGAATGGCTGGCTTAAAAAGAAGTAAATTCTGTGTTTTCTTATACTCACCTTAAAATCTGAAAAAGCCACCTTATTATGAGGGGAGGATAACATACATATTTAAATGTAACCATTAATGAATTGCTTATGTGATAGATGATTAACCAACTAAAATTCTTTATTTGATTCACTGCCTTGGTATGAAGTAACATTTCTCTCTGTAATATATTCTTGCTTACACTTAATTTTCAGAGCCGTTTCTTAGGGCAAACATTAGAACAAAAACCTGTTACTTAGCCACAAAGATGACAGCAAATCCCTTGGCAGACTGGTAATTTTTTTTGGGAAGTTACAAAGCTTCTGATGAGGCAGATTCCAGTAATCTTTCAGCAACAGAAATGTGAAATTGCTGGCACTGAAGTAAGACTTCTTTGAAGAGGTTGTACTAAAAAAAAAAAATGCTGTCTCTGCACAACAGTTTGGCAGAGGAACAAACTGAGGACCTCTGGGTGGCAAGTATTAGATTATTCATATAAAAATAGACTGAATGCCCGCATTTCAATATTGGATTTTAAAGATTCTTTTATTCAACTACCCATAGGCAAAGCAGACATGTTTTTTTGAAAAAGGTATCATTTAGCAGGTGTTTTTTTATTTTAAAAAATCTATGCTTTATATTTTCTCTTTAATGAGAATATTAGATTTCTTTTAAAACTCAAAGTGAGTTGGTAGAGGACCTGTGTATTTGCATTGGGTTTATAGAAGTACACTACAGAGTACCAGGAGCATCAATTAAACATTTAAACCAGGTGTCCCCAGACTTACCAGACCTCAGGCCGCTTCCTCCAGTGCCAATCGCGCGGCGGGCCAGAGGGCAGGGGAGCACGCACCCACACGCTATTTCCGGCGCACTTTCAGGTTGACCGGAAATAGCTTATGTGCATGCACAAGTGTAATTTCTGGTGCACTTTCAGGTCGGTGCAACACTGGAAATAGCTTGTGCGCATGCACACGGGCCTCCACAGACCCGGAAGTGCACCGGAAATGACACTTACGCATGCACACAAGCTATTTCCGTCGCTCTGCTGACCCGAAAGTGGACAGCCGCGGCATGCTGGTAAGAGCGGGCGGAGGCAGCAGGAGGCAGGGATCGCCGGGGGCCGGATAAATGAGTCCCTTGGGCCGCATCTGGCCCGTGGGCCTTAGTCTGGGGACCCCTGATGGAAACTCACTATGGCATGCACCAAATTAGTATGACTAGGCCTTAATGTTGAAGACTGAAGTTCTGACCTCTCCACCTCAAATGCAATTTATCTGTTCAGTTACGTATGCCTATGTAATTCTTACCTAATATTTTAAGGATCAATTCTTCCCCCTCTCCTCATCCACAGCCGCCACAGATCACACCACTTGACACTCAGGGGTGTCCTTTTCAAGGGAAGACCCCATAAACAAGCAGGTCCTTATCTGCATGAGAGCTCTGCAAGGAGCAAAATGTTCCCACTCGCTTGAATCTGGGGGTTTGGCTCCATGCGGGCACCAGAACAGCATCTGCAAAACTACCGCTGACGCTGTGGCAAATGGTTATCTTTCCTCACTAGGGCACAGTAAGTGAGACCACCAGAACCAAGAGAGGCATGAAAAGCGCAGAGCACAGACAGGCGGCATGCAGGCACAGTCTTTGATTGCTTGGAAGAAGCCCTGGAGAGGAGGAGACATAGACGGCTGTGGGGAGACTGGGGCCTTTAGTCTCTGCAACTGATTTCATGGAGTAAGACCTAAAGGGAATGAGCTGCTGTGCTCATTAGGCCTGACACTTGGTCACATCTATGAAGATTGTGTTTTTGCTAATACAGTGGTACCTTGGTTCTCAAAGGCCTTGGTACTCAAACAACTTGGAACCCAAATACTGCAAACCTGGAAGGAAGTGTTCCGGTTTGCGAACTTTTTTCAGAAGCCGAACGTGTTCTGTTTCGAATGTTACACTTTTGTTTTGAGTGCCGCACTTCCATTTTGAGTGCCATGCTTTCGTTTTGAGTGTTACGCTTCTGATTTGAGTGTTAACACTTCTGTTTTGAGTATTACACTGAGGTCTGTCTTTTTTCGCTATTTATTTTGACTTTTTGTTTTTGCGGCTCATTTTTTGTTTTGTTTTTGTGACTGTGTGGAACCCAGTTCAGCTACTGATTGATTGTGTGACTGCAGTACATTGTTTATTGCTTTCATTTTATGGATCAATGGTCTCGTTAGATTGTAAAATTCATGTTAAATTGATGTTTTAGGGGTTGTTTTTAAAAGTTTGGAACGGATTAATCCATTTTGCATTAATTTCTATGGGAAAGCGCGCCTTGTTTATGGAATACTTTGGTTTTGGAACGGACTTCTGGAATGGATTAAGTTGGAGAACCAAGGTATCAAAGAGTTAGCTCCAACTTTCTTCTGTGTCATTCGCTGGGCAGCGTGCTCTGTGACAGTAGAATATTGTGCCTTGTTGATTGATTGAAACTGCCATCGTTGGGAGGGGGAGAGAATCCAGGCAATGTCTGCATTGTTAACGAAAGCACATACATCTGTTTGTGTATAAAATTTGTTTTAACTGGGAGAGCCAGTGTGGTGTAGTGGTTAAGAGCAGTAGACTCGTAATCTGGGGAACCGGGTTCGTGTCTCCGCTCCTCCACATGCAGTTCCCCAGATTACGAGTCCACCGCTCTTAACCACTACACCACACTGGCTCTACAAGCACACTCGACAAACTGTTATTGTAATGGGAGGGGATTATTGGTTTGTTCTGTTCTTGTTTTTATTATGTATTATGTATTTAATAATAATGATAATAATGATAATAATGATAATAAGAATAAGAATAATATTAGAATTTTTAAGGTGTGTTACATCTAACAAAGCAAACAACAGGAGCTTTTTTTCAGCTGCAACTCAGTCGGATGTCATCGCTATTGTAAGAGAACAAGGGAGACATTTGTTGTGAGTTGCGGCACCTCTTTTTCTAGAAAAGTAGCACTGGCAAACAATATACGCAAAATATTAAAAAAACAAATAACTAAGAATACATCCATAAGTCACTAAAAGAAACACTGGATGCCGCCTTAAAACCAGATACGCAAGTTTAAGAACATTGGGATGAAGAACTGTAGGAAACTGTAGGAAACAAATGCTACAGCTGCAATTTCCACCTGTAACTGTTTTATATCCAGTGTTATGTGTTGGGCCAGCAAGCTAGAGACTGTCACTTAAAAAGTGGAATTTGTGCCAGGAATCTAATTTGCGGGTTCTGAGTCAGCTCTTCCACCTTCCCTGAAATCTTCACGTCTTCACTTACTCTAATTAATTGCCTTCGAAGTGGAAGAGTTTCTGAAAACAAAACGCCACCAAAACACACACACACACACACACACACACACAAGTTGAAAGCAAAAGTTAAAGTAGGATGCACAATGCTCACCTTTCAACCTCTCCTGAGGGCAGCAGGATACCAAACACTGAATAGCAGCATCACTCCGTCTCGGAATGGTTGTAGAATTAACATTTCCCTCAAGCTCCAGTTTTGGAAATGCTACAGCATGCTCCTAAGAGGAGGACGGATCGCATTTATTGATGTAAAAAAAAAAGGGGGGGGGCTAACTATCACAATAAATATATCAGTCTCCCTATCTGCTACTCACTTTGTACATTATTTATGAAGTGTTTATTGCATGTTATCAATGCTCAGAGCTGAAAACAGTAAAACAGCCTTAAAAAAAAAAGGCATCAATAGTTATTGATGAAGAAACAAAGAGATACCCAGCTAGAAAGGAGTCCTATAATTTAATCCACTAGGTAATGATCCCAATTACTGCAGCAAATTTCCAAGGATCCCATTCTTTGCACTTGAGGCTGAGCCATAAATTCTCTCAACTCCAATTTGGGGGAAAGAAGATTAGGGGGCAGAAGGACATAACTGACCTACTTCTTCTGCCCATTCTTTGCCATTTCTTGTTTTGCAGCAGAGCTACTCCTCCTTCTTAGAATCCTCAAGTTGGAAGCCGCCATATTTATGTCCTTTAATGGCCCTTAAAATGAGGTGGTATGATGTTACTGAAGTCCTAATCTGGGAACTGACTCAAAACCTATAATCATCATCTGAGGCCCTTCTTTGTGTGCTTCCACCATGAGAGGCCCAGAGGGCAGCAACTTGAGAATGGGCCTTTTCTACGGTAGCTCCCCATTTGTGGATTGCTCTCCCTAGCAAGGCTAGGAGATGTATTGTATTTTTAATATTCTGTTGGGAGCTACCTAGAGTGGCTGGGGAAACCCAGCCAGATGAGCGTGGTATAAATAATAAATTATTATTATTATTATTATTATTAGTTGTTGTTGTTGTTGTTGTTGTTGTTGAGTCATTCAGTTGTGTTTGACTCTTCGTGACCCCATGGACCAGAGCACGCCAGGCACGCCTATCCTTCACTGCCTCCCGCAGTTTGGCCAAACTCATGTTAGTAGCTTCGAGAACACTGTCCAACCATCTCATCCTCTGTCGTCCCCTTCTCCTTGTGCCCTCCATCTTTCCCAACATCAGGGTCTTTTCCAGGGAGTCTTCTCTTCTCATGAGGTGGCCAAAGTACTGGAGCCTCAACTTCAGGATCTGTCCTTCTAGTGAGCACTCAGGGCCAATTTCCTTGAGAATGGATAGGTTTGATCTTCTTGCAGTCCATGGGACTCTCAATAATAATAATTATTATTATCGTCCAAATCCAGTTTAAAGGCCACATCATGGTAACGGTCTCATAACATGGCAATATATTGTGAATCACAATGTGTGTGCGTGTTATGTAAAGAAACACAATACAGGGGGGGAAACGTGAAGTTCCTTTTCCTAAATCTCCAAAAAAAAAACCTCACCGCAGGTTTGGGGATCTCAGCCTTGCCCTGCAAGGCCCAGCACCTTGCAAATGTTTTCTACAACAAAATACCCCCTTCATCTGATTATGTTTGGCATTCCTTGCAAAAAACACTACAGTGGTACCTTGGGTTACGGGCTTAATTCGTTCCGGAGGTCCATTCTTAACCCGAAACCGTTCTTAACCTGAGGCGCGCTTTTGCTAACCTCTTGCTTAACCTCTTGCTGCTGCCGTGCCGCCAGCGCGCAATTTCTGTTCTCATCCTGGGGCAAAGTTTGTATCCCGAGGTACTACTTCCGGGTTAGCGGAGTTTGTAACCCGAAGTGTTTGTAACCCGAGGTACCACTGTATTCATGTAGACAGCATGAATGGCTATCCTGCCATCAGTGACATCATACTGCATATAGTTAGAACTGACTACATATTTGGCCACATAATATTGTGGCACCATTCCTGATTAGCTGTGATCACCTATGAGTGATTCAGAAAAGAAAAAGGCATTTGGGGAACAATAAGCACTGAAGCAGCAGCATCCAGGAAAAACAATGGCACTAACCAGCGCTGGGGAAAAGAAGATGGATATTCACAGAATCCAAATCTGTGTGGGGTTTTTTTTTTTTTGGAAAATATTTCTACCACAACAAATTTCTGGCCTGAAAGTGAAAACCGGAGCATATTCGGCACAGTCCCTGATTATGCCCATCAAAAGCAGAATGCAGAATAGCGTTTCTTCTGACCACAACTGGCTTCCCATTATTACTCCATCTGTGAAGGCAGCTTGTAGCCTTGTCAAGACAAGAAAAACTGTGCCAATGGTAATTTTCTGACAGCCAGCTGGTTCCCTTCTCTCAGTGGCTGCCACATATGCTCTGTAATGAATGCACACCAGAATGGCTTTGGAAGTAAATGGCAAACCCTTTGGCTTCTCAAAGTTTCCCTCTCTCTCATCAATAACAATTCCAAATTCGTTCTGACATTTGCTTTGTAAAAATAAACAATTTACTAAGCAGAATTAGTTTTGAAGGACTAATTAACTGTTCTACTGTAAAAAAAAAAACAAAAAACCTGAACACGATTCCCTCACATCCATGTCTATTAAAAGCACTCTGCCTTCATTCAAAACTATTTGCAAAAACATGCCAACTTGGCCTCTATTTCGCAAATCTGAATTCACAGGCGAGGTAGATCCTGCTTTCAAGGTGCAATTACTTTCAGTGGTTCATATATATATATATATATATATATATATATATATATATATATATATGAGTTCTCATTAAAGCTTTTAGACCATTTCAAAATGAGTTGGAATTACAGCCAAACTACAGTTAGTTGAACTTAGGTCCCTCTGAAATCAGTGGGATAAATTAATCGTGACCTAAGTCCCACGGATTTCTGAGGAAATTACATTACATTAGCTTAGTCTGGATCCAACCCACTGTAACCATTTGCCCGTGTCTGCCTTTGTGCATTTTGATCGCATAAAGAGACAAACAGATAGTTTACAGCAATTCCTTAGAGTGAGACAAAGAAGAGGACAATGGGATGTCATGGAATGGCTGGTTGGAAGCACCAGCTTGGGAACCCCAAGAGAAGAAGGCTCAGAGCCCAAGGAGTGGTGGTGGGAAAATGATGAGTGGTCAGAGGGAGAAGACTGGGAGGACAAGATTTCGGACACTGAGAAGTTAACAGGGTTTAGGGAGCAGGAAGAGTCTGTGGCGGACAGCAGTCCAGAATCAGAAGCTGGAGAGCAGGAGGTCCAAGAGGCAGACTGCTGAAGAAGCCAAGGGGTCTCCCCCCCCTGCTGCGACCAGCTCCTCTCCCCGCTGGTCTCCCAGAACCCACAGTGACATGAAGAGGGCAGAGCAAAGACAGGCAAGGAGGCAAAGTCTCAGATTTGGGAAGGACTGGGCGATGGGGAAGAGGCTTAGACAACTGTGGGAAGGCAGGCATCTTCTGTCCCCACAACTGCCTGATAGGCGCAAAAACTACCGGGATGAGTTGCTGTGCTCACAAGGCCTGGCCTCCTGAGCAGACCTTGTTTCCTTGAATAGTTACCGATAAAGAGTTACCGTATTTTTCTGTGTATAAGACTAGGCTTTTTAACAACAACAACAACAACAACAACAACAACAACAACAACAAAAGGTTTAAAATTGGGACTCGTCTTATACACGGGTAGAGCTTAGGGGGTGTTTTCTTAATTTGGAGTCCCCCGAAACAGGGGAAGTCTTATACATGGGGGCGTCTTATACACGGAAAAATAGGGCAAATTGCACTGATGCCATTTGATTTATTGCTGACATGCGACTTCCCACCTCCTTCCCACCACATCCCCCAATATTGGCTCTAGGGGATTTAAGAGAACCCCCAGAACAGTGATCGGGTGGGGGGGGGATCATTCTATCGGGCAAGCTACAATTGCTTGTGCAGATGTTCATCACAGAGTGGCACTGAATTCCACCCAACACCCCCCAAAAATAACTTTTTCTTTGAAAACAGATTCTGTTCTCAAACCTTTACGATGCAACTCCCAAATTCTCTTATATGGAGAATTCCGAATACATCACGGGGGCAAACTATTACTAAACACAGATACCTTATAGGAGAGGCAGCTGTAAATTAACGGCAGCTGGGGTGGTGGGAAATGTGCTTTTCTAGCTCTCTGATAAACAACGGAATCGATAGCTCAACAACTGATCAGTACCCTGCCTAATTAGAGAGCATTCAGCTAGTGAAACAGAGCTGTCATGAAAAGGTTCCATTAGTGTCCCAGCCAATAAGAAAATAATGGATTTTTAAACATATCCTGCTGTACTAAGCTGGGATGCAGCAGGGAAGGAAGTAGTTCAGGTAAGGGAAAAAGGAAAGGGTCATGCCCCATTTCGCTATAGTCTTCAGCCGCAAATGGAATTACAATTGAACTGCAAGCACATCCTATAAAAATTAATTTCTGCTTAAAATGAGTTTGATTCAATAAAGAGCCGGTCTGTATGGTCTTCAAAGAGAACGTGCTAGGAGTGCGGGTGCATTTCGTACGCACATAGCCATATTGGGTGGGACTCAAACAGCTTTTAGTTCAGGATTTCAATAGGATATTCAACTGTGGGGTGTTGGTAAATCTCCTGAAGGAAAAAAAATGTAAGTGAAGGCCATTGATCCTGTTTCAGAAGACCAACAGGACCCTAATTTGTTGATAAAGATTGCACACAACTATACACCAAGGGTACAGTTGTTTTCATTTTTTAATTCTGATACAGGATAGCTTATGTCCATTCTTCTGCATGAAGAGCACCTGTTTTACAAATGTCCCTATGTGACATTTCGTCGTGTTTCTCCAATATACCAAGAACAAACTTAGTTGGTCTCTAAGGTGCTACTGGACAATTTTTTAAAAAAAATTATTCCAATATAAACATTATGGCAAATGGAGCTGGCAAATGGAGTAAAGCGTAAAATTTATTGCTCCCCCATTAAACCACAGTGCTTAGTTATTGCAAAAAGAGGTAGACTTCAATAAAGTTAGTTGCTGTTGTTTGCCTAAAAATTCATAAATGGAGAAGGGTAAAAGGTAAAGGACCCCTGGACAGTTAAGTCCAGTCAAAGGCGACTATGGGGTCGTGGTGCTCATCTCACATTCAGGCCGAGGGAGCCAGCATTTGGCCACAGACAGCTTTCCAGGTCATGTGGCCAGCATGACTAAACTGCTTCTGGCATAACCAGAATGGAAACCAGAGCACACAGAAATGCCATTTACCTTCCCACCGGAGCGGTACCTATTTATCTACTTGCACTGGCATGCTTTTGAACTGCTAGGTTGGCAGGAGCTGGGACAGAGCAATGGGAGCTAACCCCGTCACAGGGATTCGAACTGCCAACCTTCTGATCGGCAAGCCCAAGAAGCCCAGTGGTTTAGACCACAGCATCACCCACATCCCTTAAATGGAGAACACCTCCTTTGGTTGCCCAATCATTTTGGGTTGCAATTATATTCTGGAGCTCCTCTCACAATTTGTAAATTATTTTCTGAAACCATTCATTCCCTAAGTTCCATCCTGAATACAGGACAACGTAATGAATTAATAGACTGGAGTTGATAAACGTAGAACAAAGAGTGCCCAAAGAGCTAGAGAAGGGGAGGGTTCCTGCAGCTGGCCAATGATAGGAGAACTGGTAATATATTAAGAAAGTGCCAGTCCTTAACCACCACAATTTTGGGGGGGATAGGAGCCAGATATTTGTAGAGGAGACAACCCAACATCAAAAGAAGCAAGAAAACTGTTCCTTGGGTCACTTGCAAGCTAGTTACTTGCTCTTTGAACAACCATGGTTATAACAAACTATGCCTTAGAGCAGGCTTCCTGAAACTTGGCCCTCCATATGTTTTTGGCCTACAACCCCCATGATCACCAGCTAGCAGGACCAGTGGTCAGGGATGATGGGAATTGTAGTCTCAATACATCGTAGAGCTGAGTTTGAGGAAGGCTGCCTTAGTGTTATGCACCCAATGTCAATACTAACTGTTTGCTCTTGTTCTAAGATGAATTTTCAAAGAAAAAAAAAATAGCAATGTCAACTGAATCAGCCCCATCTCCTCATAGCAGCTGTTACATAATGATGCACACATCTCCCAGAAATGCATAAACAGAGACAAAAGCTTTGCATACTGCTTCTGTTTGCCTATCCATCCTCCTGAGAACCACTAGCTGGATCATTCCACGAATGTTTCCTTCCATGGACATGGAACGCCTCAAGGTCTCCATAGCTTCATGGTTGGATTTTCCAAGCAGGGATTCCCCATTCACTGCAATCAGCTGGTCATTTATTCGCAGCCGTCCATCCTGCAAAGGAAGGATACAAAACATATTAAAGAGAAAAATCCCAGTTACAGGTAGGTAGCCGTGTTGGTCTGCTGTAGTCAAAACAAAATAAAAGTTTGTTCTTGGTCACTGCTTTCCTGCTTCTTGGGAGGAAAGCAATGACAAACCTAGACAGCATCTTAAAAAGCAGAGACATCACCTTGCCGACAAAGGTCCGTATAGTTAAAGCTATGGTTTTCCCAGTAGTGATGTACGGAAGTGAGAGCTGGACCATAAAGAAGGCTGATCGCCGAAGAATTGATGCTTTTGAATTATGGTGCTGGAGGAGACTCTTGAGAGTCCCATGGACTGCAAAAAGATCAAACTTATCCATCCTTAAAGAAATCAGCCCTGAGTGCTCACTGGAAGGACAGATCCTGAAGTTGAGGCTCCAGTACTTTGGCCACCTCATGAGAAGAGAAGACTCCCTGGAAAAGACCCTGATGTTGGGAAAGATGGAGGGCACAAGGAGAAGGGGACGACAGAGGATGAGATGGTTGGACAGTGTTCTCGAAGCGACTGGCATGAGTTTGGCCAAACTGCGGGAGGCAGTGGAGGATAGGGGTGCCTGGCGTGCTCTGGTCCATGGGGTCACGAAGAGTCGGACACGACTGAACAACTGAACAACAACAACAATGGCTATCATATCACCCCTTAACCTTCTCTTCTCCAGGCTAAACATACCCAGCTCCCTAAGCCGTTCCTCATAAGGCATCGTTTCCAGGCCTTTGACCATTTTGGTTGCCCTCCTCTGGACACGTTCCAGCTTGTCAGTATCCTTCTTGAACTGTGGTGCCCAGAACTGGACACAAGTATTCCAGGTGAGGTCTGACCAGAGAGGAATATAGTGGTACTATTACTTCCCTTGATGTAGATGCTATACTCCTATTGATGCACGCCCTACAGTATACAACATTTATCTCAATCATAGAGATATGGTAGTACTTTATTAAGGAAGTGGTTTTTCTTATCTGAGAGACATCTTAGTTCAAATTATTCATGTCGATGTCATAAACCTGAAGAAACCTAATATGGGCTGAAAGGGTTTGCGGTTAAAAAAAAAAAAAAAGACCCACAGTAGAAGAAGCAGAATTGAAAAACCATTAGGCTCCTTACAGTGAATTTGATTCAATCATAACCTAATTAAGAGTTTTCTATAAGCACTCGTCAGGGTTGCTTACATTTCTCATATATCTTAGTGGTCCATAATATGTATATTTGCAATTCAGATACCCCTATCGTTAAAAGCATTCAATGTATTTGCATTACATTGATGCTAAGTCTAACGAAGCATTTTCTCCTTGTAACCTAGTGATGAAAGCTGTTACAAGAACAAGGTTCAGAACAATGAGCACCACCGCCCAACTGATGAGGAAAGAAAAGAGGGGTTAGGAACAGGATGGAAAAATAAATAAACTGTATATTCTGGCATATAAGACTACTTTTTAATCCAGAAAAAAATCTTCTCAAAAGTCGGGGGTCGTCTTATACGCCGGGTGGAGAATCTGCGGTCAAGTATATCTCAAACTCTATACATTAACTGGAAAAGTTGGGGGGTCGTCTTATACGCCCAGTCATCTTATACGCTGGAAAATACGGTAAACCCAATTAGTGAAACAAGAGATGGGAACTTATAGTAAACACAAGAGTTTGAATCTAGGTAACAAAGCATTTCATGAGTGGCGCAACATCCTTCACAAACGGAATCTTGGACACAATTGGAACATTTATAAACATTTTGACAACCTTGTGTTGTCACTATTACTGTATACACAACAAACAACAACAACAACAACAACAACAACAACATAAACTTTATTCGCATAGCCAACAGCCATTGCAACAAAAGATGCCCAGGAACCTCACCAAAATGCTGAAGAGGGTGCACCTCCACAGGCACATACCTCCACATGTGGTGGAGTGCCCCAAAATCCAACTATTCTGGACAACAACCATACGAGAAATAGGTAAGATAACCAAGCAAGTGCTAGAAATCACCCCAGAATTGGTCTTACTAAACATCTTCCAAGACAATAATGCCCACTTACAACACAAAGAACTCATAATCCATCTACTCTCAGCAGCCAGAAACATCATAACCAGACACTGGAGAGACCTGTCAGGAGTAAGCATGGACCAATGGTACCAAGTAGTATGGGAAACAGCCCTACTAGAAAAACTAACCAGTAAGCTGAAACTGACACGGGGACAAACAGAAGAAGACACCTTCACCCCGGTATGGTTCCCCTTCATCACACACACAGCCCAACAAGACAATGACAAAAATCTACCGACAGCATACAAATCAATATGGCTAACCTGACCAAAAACACTCACCCACCCCACTCACACAGGAAACCAAAGACCACCACAGCCAACCACAAATGAACAATCACATCCTACACCAACCCCGACCTCTCTCACCACCAAAGGAACACAAGTGAACAACAGAGAACCTGCACAAACAACGCTGACACCAAACCCTACATATATTAAGTAAAATAGAAACATCATCTCCCCACCCCACCCATCTTCCCATCCCGCCTACCTCTTTCCCCCTTTTCTTCCTAATGTCTCTCTCGTATTTTTTCTGTGTGCATGTTTCAGTGATGAACGGGCGGAAAGCAACCTCAAATATCTTATTTACTGCAATGTCTTGCACAGGTTTAATTTCCCTGCCCAAAGTGATACTTAGCCAGTGCATCACATGGGGGACACATCTGTCAGTGCAGCATTAAAAAGTGTTCGGTTTTGGAACACTTTGGTTTTCGAACAGACTTCCGGAACGGATTAAGTTTGAGAACCAAGGTACCACTGTATTACATGCCACTCCGATTGACAGCTGTATGAGCAGAACCTCCCTGGCTTAGAGTCAGCAAACAACGAGAGAAGAGCTCTTTAGAAGACTTGGGCCACACGGGCCACTCAAAGCTATATGCACAAATACCAAAGTCTTAAATTGCTCACGCAGCGGCACACAAGCAGAAATCATTTCCCACTGCGATGGTTTCCTAGTAAGATATATGATGCAATCTTAATTTGGACCCCCCGTTTCTCCTTTTTTAAATCTGCCACTCTACATCCTTTATGTAAATATGCTGCATGAAAGAAGTGAGAGAGATAATTAAATACTGGGGAGGGGGAAAGAACCCATAAGAACGTTTCTAGGCCAAAGTCAAAGGGAGTGTGCCCTGTGACAATACTGGCAGGAATTCACCTAGAGGAAGTGATCTGTAACAGATAAGGGTCCCTCTATTAAAGAAGCACAGAGCAGGCATTAGACACGGTACTCATCATCTTTTGTATTCTAATAAAATCCTCGCCAAAGAAATCATTCATTTCAACGGTTGAAGGAAAGAATGAGTATTTTATTGTTGTGATCTTCTTTATGGAGGTTCTGAAGAGTTCTTCCACTTTTTGCGAGCACAAAGCTCACTTCTTTTGTTAACATTCAGCTCTAGCCATTTTAGCGTTGCTTCAGAGTCCTTAAAAAAGTACGGAAGATTTGTTCGAACGGAGCTTGGAGTGTCTGTCCTACAAATTAAGGACAAGGAGCTGGGTGTCTCGCTCCATTCTGAGCAGATGACAGGATACGCTGAGGTGTGCTGATCTTGTCTTTTTTTGCAAGTCGGGAAAGCTGGAGCGTGGAGCTTAGGTGAGAGCTGTAATAATGCTGGTCCAATAAATATGGTTTATAGGACCACAAAGCGGCATTGTGAATTAACATGCCAGGATAAAGACACCGAAAATCAAACATGCAAAGGAGGAAGAGAAGGGTGAAGGGCGAGGATGTTGGCACAATGTTCATTCACAGTTCAATAAACTATGGTATATTATTAGCTCAATATTATTACACCAGCAAAAGGGCCATGGAGTGTCAGTATCCTATAAAGACCATTTCAGCCAGAGTCCAGTGCTGAAGGTACTGTGTTTCGCTAGCAGTGGACCCTGGTCAAGCACTCTTATATAACTTCTGTGTCTTCATCTCAATGCTGGCAGAACTATAAGAGGACCATCATCATCATCATCTGAATTTATATACCACCTTATACCTGGAGGCCTCAGGGCGGTTACAGAATAAAACCAAAATATAAAACCACAAAATACATGATCAAAATAAAAACAACAACCAATAACACCTCCCCCCCCTAAAAAAATCACATTTTAAAAGGGCATAGGTTGTAAATCAAATCAACCAAAGGCCTGCTTAAAAAGGAGTGTTTGTGCCTGGCACCTAAAGGTGTATAATGAAGGCGCCAGGTGAGCCTTTCTGGGGAGAGCATTCCACAGATGGGGAGCCACTGCAGAGAAGGCCCCGTTCTCGTGTTACCACCCTCCAGACCTCTCAAGGAGGAGGCACAAGAAGCAGGGCCTCAGATGATGATCTCAGGGTCTGGGTAGGTTCATATGGAAAGAGGTGGTCCTTGAGGTACTGCGGTCCTGAGCCATTTAAGGCTTTATAGGTCAAAACCAGCACTTTGAACTGGGCCCAGAAACTAATTGGTAGCCAGTGCAGTCGGACCAGGATCGTATAATATGCTCAAACCATCTTGCTCCGGGGAGCAACCTGGCCACTGAATTCTGTACCAGCTGAAGTTTCAGAACCATCTTCAGACGCAGCCCTACGCATAATGCATTGCAGTAATCTAACCCTGAGGTTACCATACATATCATACATTTATGGTGGGAGTGCGACAAACTTACTGGGTTTCGGTGACACATTTCCAATGTTGTTTTCAATATTGCTGGGTGGACCATCAAACTTAAACCCTGCTCTGGCCCTTCGGCCACTAGATGCCAATCTCGACCCTCCCCTTATACATAAGGACCAATTGCCATGCAGTTTACTGCTGCCTGTTTAGGGATCATCTCCAACAGAAAAGACTCCAAGGTATGTTTCTTGACTGGATGACAAGGGAACGTTTGGGAGATGGTTCTTTCAGAGCAACTCACACAACACAGAAGAGTTGCTAGAGGTCCGAAAAAAACACCATCATCTTGACAAGGCATGGTCCCCATGTACCAGATATGCAAATGTAAGTGGCAATAATATCACCTCAAGCCACTCACACGTACTTTTGGAGAAGCTATGTCATGGGCAGTTGAAGCCTAGACAATGTGTGCAGTGACTCAGTTACCCGATAGTGTCCCTGTTCTCTTCTTCTTCTTATAAGTGACTGATAATAAGCATGTAGCACTCTACAAGTTTTGTTGGTACAGGTCAATGTTATTTTACTACAGAATCAATAAAATAAAAATATTCTCCCTGGTTTTCCAACCTACCCAGCTTTTCCCATTTCAGCAGCATGATCTACGTCCAACAGGTTGATCGCGACCTACCGGTCAATCGTGGGTGTGTCCCTGGTCGGTCGTGGTCTTAAGGAAAGTGATTCCCTGTGTGATCCTTAATGAGCCCCCAAAATGCTCAACAACTCTGGGGCATCCCTCTCCCCAAAAAAAGGTCAATAACTTTGGTCACTTCTCGCCTAAAAAAAACAACTCAACAATTTTTGGCAATGTGTAGATCACAGCCAATTTTTTTTTATACTGGGAGTAGATCACAGTTTCTTGGAAGTTGGACATGCCTGATTTAGAGGAACTGGTAGGTGGATTAATTTTTGACACGTAATTTCTTTTAAAAAACGGAACTATGAAATCCCCATCCATCTGTTTCAAATCACTCAGAGATCTACTAGCAGATCCTGGTCTAACTTCTGCTCATCACTGGTTTACAAGACACCTCAAGGAGAGACCGCAAAGGCTGCCAAGTAGAAGCTCACCAATACCATAAAGGCTACAGCTTGAACAAACATCTCTACTTCTGAGTTCTCACTTCTAAAAAGGGTGAACTTAATGGGTTCCCTGATCCTTAGAGATAGTCAGCATTTTGAGCACTGTTTCCTCAATAGAGTGGGCGAAGATTCCCAGGGCTGGATAAGTCATTTCCTGCAATTTCTAAGGATCTATACTGTCATTTTACAGAGCAGTCAATTCCCCTTTATAACTAAGAACAGTATTTCTAGTACAATATTACAGTGGGGAAAAATTGAATTTGCTTTAGTATTAACCTCTTTCCTGGATGCTATCCCAAGGCATTTCTGAAACTCATTTATTAGACTAGCTTCACACTCACATTCTCTCCTCTCGGTTATCACAAGCTATCTGTAAAGGGACTATCCTTACAAAAATAATGATTTTATATGTTACAGTTTCACGGCAGAACTTCGGTTCACTTAAATTCAATGTATACCCTCAAGCAAACAAGATTCACAGCTCTAGGAAGGAGCAGAATGTATTTAAAGGGGGAAATGCATAAAACCAAGAGCAGCAAGGAAAAATTAAAGATGTTTTATGAATTTCATGCTAAGAATGGGAAGCCCAGCATTAAGGTTGGAAAGCATGTACATGAACGCCTGAATGCAGATAGATAAAAATCTCGCATCTACAGATGTGCATATCGATCCAAACATCTGCACTCCCCTATTCATGTTGTTTCTAATGTTGTTGTTATTTAGTCGTGTCCGACTCTTCATGACCCCATGGACCAGAGCACGCCAGGCACTCCTGTCTTCCACTGCCTCCCGCAGTTTGGTCAAACTCATGTTAGTAGCTTTGAGAACACTGTCCAACCATCTCGTCCTCTGTCGTCCCCTTCTCCTTGTGCCCTCCATCTTTCCCAACATCAGGGTCTTTTCCAGGGAGTCTTCTCTTCTCATGAGGTGGCCAAAGTATTGGAGCCTCAGCTTCAGGATCTGTCCTTCCAGTGAGCACTCAGGGCCTGATTTCCTTTAAGAATGGATAGGTTTGATCTTCTTGCAGTCCATGGGACTCTCAAGAGTCTCCTCCAGCACCATAATTCAAAAGCATCAATTCAATTCAATGTACCTAATTAAAAAATTTATAGCAAAAACTAGTGCTGTGCAAGGTAGAACTTTCCCACAAAAAGTTCACCCTGAACTATTTTTTAAAAGATGAATAGAATTTTTACTTTTATTGCCTTTTTCTCCCCAAGGGCATCAGCTCCCCCCCCCAAAAAATACATGCTGTGATAGTTTCTAGGGGCTTCTTGCACAACAGAGGACCAGGGAAGAAGTGAAGTTGGCTTGCAACTTCTGCATGAGTTACCTTCTGGAGATAGTATGGAATGCCGAAATCGCGTATAGCCAAAACTAGCTCTCCGACTTGCTTAGTGGGCTCTGTAAGGCTCTTCCGAGATCTCACGAGGCCATCTGGCATCTACTGAGAGCCTTCCAGAGCCCAGTAAACAAGTCTGAGAGCTCGAAAGCTCTTTCTGCGCTGTTTTTCTCCGATTAAACTTGAAATGGCTTGGCCAATGTTGAAATGTCCGCATGTTGATGGAAACGACATGGGAAGATGAAAGACTTGGAAAGATTGAACTCTGGGGGGGAAATCTGGGGGGTTTGGGAAGGGAAGGGGGGGAGGGAGAGGATGGTTAGGAAAGGCATGGGGTAGGAAGATTATGTAAAGGGGATAAAAAATGGATAACCACGGAACTCCGAAACCGGAAGGGAAAAACGGTGTATGAGTATGGCAAGAAGCATTTAATTAATTGATAGAAGGTGATTAATTAATATCTGAAATTGGAATCAGAAGAGATTTAGGCTACAGTATTTAGAAGTTAAGTTAAGAGAGGATATAAGAAGTTGGAGATGTGTAATGTTTATTAGTTAGACATAAGATTTTAAGTATATGATGATTAGGATTGGTGAGATTAAGATTAGTTGTGAGATAGAAGATTTTACAATGTTACAAAGTTACCAAAGAAGATTAGAATTGAACGCAGAAGAGAGGACGTGAGGAAGTCCCAGAACAATGATTATAAAGAGGATAAGGATGGATAAGTGTTTTTCTTTTTGTATTTTTGTATTGTTTTTTGTTGTATATGTAGTTTTTGTATTTTGTATGTTTTTACAGCTAAAATCCAATAAATTCTCATAAAAAAAAGAAATGTTCGCATGTTGCGAGCCGACTGTATTAAAACTGCATTGAAGCATCGGTTTGCGTCTATCTTCTCTGTCCTTGCCCTACCACATTCAGCATGGTAGTCAATAGTGTCCATACTGGAGTGGGTTGGGGTGTTTCTTTCTTTTTTAATGGATTGAAGGCCGGGGTAGATCAGAACTCATAGATAAATGTGACCTCTTCCAATTCATACACTGCCTACAAAAATCAATTGGAATAAATAAATGCACTCAAGCCCAAGAACCTTATTGCATTGTATGGGCAGGCAGAGGGGAAGAGGTATAATGCAACTAAACAATTGAAATGAAGGCACAATTATCTAATGTAAAAACAGGGCTCCTTCAATAATCACTAAAGCTTTGTTTGTGTTCTTTAAAAGATTATCTCCATCTCAGAATGAATCCTGTTCTTTCAATATTGCCAACTATACGCTAAAAGGGAGGCAAAAGAAACCTCTCTTTAAAAGTGTATACCATGGGTCGGCAAACTAAGGTATGCGGGCTGGATGAGGCCCAATTGCCTTCTGGATCCAGCCCATGAATGGTCCGGGAATCGCCGCATGGATTGCCAGTGTGTGCGTTCTTTCCCTCTCCTTTCCTCTCCCTGACATGGCGGTGATGGTGTCTCCTCCCTCCCTCCTCCCGGCTTCTCCCCACCCTGCCTAGAGAAGGAAAGGGGCTGGGCTTTGTTGGTGCCAGCAGCAGCAGCAGTGCTCAGCAGCCACCATTTTAAGCAGCCCCTCTCTGGAGCCCTTTCGCACGTCGCTCATTGTCCCCCTGCCGCCGCCAGCCCCTGGCGCTTGCAAAACACAGGTAAGCAGCCACTGGGGCTCATGGTGCTCTTGCATCGTTTCCCCCCACAAAAATATAGTCTGGCCCCCCACAAGGTCTGAGGGACAGTGGACCGGCCCCCTGCTGAAAAACTTTGCTGACCCCTGGGGTATACAATATACAAGGGTAGTATGTGGAACTCTCCAATATGTTTGTGATTTATATGACCAAATAATCTCATGGTTGGCACATGGGAGTTTATCTGGCAACATTCATGAATATTTGGTAAGTTTGGTAGAAATAAGAACCTTGTATTCCATTATGGAATATATTTAACGCCATCCATTCAAGTTTTCTATGATTGTTATTCTATTTTCTTGCAATTTTATTCCTCCTGTTTTTCAGCACAGATACAAATAAAAGGACATTTTGACTAAACACCAGGAATAACTTTCTAAGAATTTGAGCTGTTTAACAGTGGAGTAGACTCCCACGAGAGGTGGTGGACTCTACTTCCTTGAAGGTTTTAAAGCAGGGGTAGGCAGCCTAAGGCCCGGGGGCCGGATGTGGCCCAATCGCCTTCTCAATCCGGCCCACAGACGGTCCGGGAATCAGCGTGTTTTTACATGAGTAGAATGTGTCCTTTTATTTAAAATGTACCTCTGGGTTATTTGTGGGGCAATAGGAATTTGTTCATTTCCCCCCCCCCCAAAAAAAAATATAGTCCGGCCCATCACATGGTCTGAGGGACAGTGGACTGACCCACGGCTGAAAAAGGTTGCTGATCCCTGTTTTAAAGCATAGGTTAGTTGGCTATCTGCCGTGTATGCTTGAGTTGAGATTCCTGTGTTGCAAAGGGTTGGACTAGATCAGGGACATCCAAGTCCCAACAGACTGCAATCTACTCTCAGAATAAAAAACTGGCAGTGATCTACCCATGCGGGGGGGAGAGGAGAGCCCAAAGTTGTTGACCTTTTTTTTCGGGGGCTAGCTCAAAACTGTTGAGCTTTTTATAGGTTGCCAGGCTCAGCAAACAAGAAACCATGCAGCGATAGCTCCATCTTCCGTTTTTGCAATCGTGCGCGAATGAAGGATGGAGCAAGGGGGCAAGGGCAGGTGTTCTCCCCCCCCCCCCCGGCAAAGGAAATTGACCGTGATTGGCCACTAGCATCTGGGGATCGACCTGTCAATTGCAGTCGACCAGTTGGACATCCCTGGACTAGATGAACCTTGGGGTTCCTTCCAACTCAACAATTCTATGAATTGGTGTTTTTTTGTTTTTTTTTAAAAAATAAAATAAAATACTTTGCTGTATATGAAGATATAACTTCATTGTTCTTCCCCAGATCCCTGCCTCTAATTCACACAAAGCTACATGGCAAGAGACACTCATTGAGTTTCATGGCTGAGAAGGAACTTGGACCCAGGTTTCTCCAATGCAGGTGCCACTCTTAATCTACAAAGCCACACTTGGGTTGTAAGCTCAGAGATCCAAATATATGCACCCACAAGGCTTAACTTACAACCACACGGTCTAGATTTCAAATTAAATTTTTGCTTCGAAGGAAATAACACCAACAGTAAGAACTGAAGTCCAGTTGTTTAAAAAGGCCCCATTTTCTCATAGAAATGAACTGAACGGCTTTTTCCCTTTAAGGGAATGAAGGCAACTGTGTGTTGCATATTCACCATGCATGCCAATTACTTGATTAATATATTTTCAATAATGCATATATCAGCCATACTGCAAATTGTCCTATTTAGAGGAGTGCCAGGATATAAATTTACATAATTTGATGAAAAAGTGTTTCTTTCGGAGGGGGGGGTGTCTTTAGGAACTGAATTTAAAAAATAATGTCTATTTAGGAAAGTCAATATACTATTAAATAATTAGAAAGGGTTTGTTTATTTTTTGCTGTTTACATCTATTCAAATCTTACAAATCAAAACAATAGTGTAGAATACTAATTGCGTTGCAACATGGTGGAAAAACCCAGAAGCACTTTCTTTTATTGATCTGTTTAGCTCAGAAATAATTAAGTTTTATGCAACTGATATAACTCCTGCCAAGTAACACATTTTTGTCCATAATACTATTTTAATTATTCAATAAAAACATGTGGAAGTAGTTTTTAATTTCTCACATAAACGGAATATACTTTATTTCAATTCGTAGGCTCGGTGAATTTATTTCTACAATCAAGAATTGTGTCTCTTCGTTGCTTTTGTGCTGGTTTATGGGCCCACCTGTGTTGCCCCTGGGGACTATGTAAAGCAGCACAGAAAAAAAATGTTAAATGGCAGAATGTTGTTATGGAGGCACCTTTGTGGCTTAGCAGTTTGCCGCATAAAACAGAGTTTGAATCCCTTAATGAAAACATGAAAATTCAAGGAAGTCACTCTAAAAAAATGTGAGTATTTTCAGTAACTGATTTTCTAAGGTACTTTCACTCTCTGAAGGTAAGTTTTGTAGAAATAAAAAATAACAACATATGCTATTCCTTTTAAACAATTATATCTACAACCACTTTTTCAAAGATGCAATGAGAGAGAAGGTATAAGATTCAGAAACTTGCAATAATTTCACCCAGTATTAAGAAAACAGAGGAACTCTGTTATCAAATGGTAAGGGGAAAAGGATCTGTAAAATATGCATTAAAAGGAGGTACAGTGGTACCTCAGGTTAAGTACTTAATTCGTTCTGGAGGTCCGTTCTTAACCTGAAGCATACTTAACCTGAAGCGTACTTAACCCGAGGTACCACTGTACAATCGCCCCAACCCCACCCCTCTTCCTAGAGTCTTGTATTACTTGTCCAAGCGGGAGAAAACTGGAGCATGCACCGCTCTGGCGAAACAGTCCGTGGGCAGGGAGGGTCTCAGCCTGTGTACCAGATGGAGCTGGTAGACAGCTGCCCTGGACACAGAATTGACCTGCGCCTCCATGGACAGCTGTGAGTCCAAAATGACTCCCAGGCTGTGCACCTGGTCCTTCAGGGGCACAGTTACCCCATTCAGGACCAGGGAGTCCCCCACATCCTGCCCACCCCCTGTCCCCCCAAAACAGTACTTCTGTCTTGTCAGGATTCAACCTCAATCTGTTAGCCACATCCATCCTCCAACCTGACACGCCTGACACGCATTAGGCCTGACACGCTTGCATGGATTGTGTTTCTGCTCAGCTTTCACGGTGCGATTTAGTGCTGGCTTGCCTCTGATGTAGTAAGTAGGCAGGCCATAGCTTGGTGGTTGACTACGAACATATGTAAGCAGAAGAGGTCCCAGGTTCTATCCCTGGCACTGAAAGAACTTGCAGGATGGTTGGGGTCATGGGACAGCCATGTGTGCGCTCGAGTGTGTTTCCAGAGAGGAAGAGGTACCATTCACCTTCTAATTTTGGGAGATGCCTGCTGGTCAATGTGCACAATATTGAACTCGATGGGCCAATGGGTTTGACTCAGCATAAGTCAGCTTCCTTTGCAAATGCATTCTGAACAGATGTCTGAGAAGCTTCCACGGCAGAAACAGAAAATGTAGAATTCTATGTAAAGATTTTGAATATTCTTGGACAAATTAGTTGTTGCCACACAACCTAAAAATAATTTTTTGGAGTTTTCTTCCTTACTCATTTACAGAAGGTCAATTAAAATATTTCCATTTTGGCACTCTATGATGTCACTGCAAAGCATTCTGATTCATCACATTCTTAAAAGATGACAGGGCTGAATAATCTAGTATTGTCTCTTTTGCCAAGTCTATTATCACTGAAGTCTGGTTAGCTTCCTCCAACTCAATGGGTTTAATTTTTAAAGAAACCACTTATTTTATCCCACTTATCTTATCTTACCTTTATACACCATTGTTTTGTAAGAATTTGGACAATTTGATACGAGTAAAAGGTTAAGGGACCCCTGACCATTAGGTCCAGTCGAGGACGGCTCTGGGGTTGCGGTGCTCATCTCGCGTTACTGACCGAGGGAGCTGGCGTACAGCTTCCGGGTCATGTGGCCAGCATGACTAAGCCGCTTCTGGTGAACCAGAGCAGTGCACGGAAACACTGTTTACCTTCCCACCGGAGCGGTACCTATTTATCTACTTGCACTTTGATGTGCTTTCGAACTGCTAGGTGGGCAGGAGCTGGGACCGAGCAACGGGAGCTCACCCCATCACGGGGATTTGAACCGCCGACCTTCTGATCAGCAAGCCCTAGGCTCTGTGGTTTAACCCACAGCGCCACTGGTAAGAGTAGAGGAGGCAAAAAGTGCTTCCCTTGCAGGGAGTGTAGGCTTCCAAAAGCAAAAAAAACAGGAGACTTAATTTTCAACCTACTAGGTGTTAAGAACAAGCAACTCTTGATGCATGTACTGGAAAGAATGTGCAGCAAATAGTTGAGAGGAGCCTGGTGTTCTCAAGTCAGGGGGTATTTGCAGTTGCTGCCAAGTCAGGAAAGCGAAAGAAGAAGCTTCATGTGAATGAAAGGAATGAGACAGAGAGCCATATGCACACTTAATGGTTCTCCTGCAGCAATTCCTAGTATGGCTGAGTTGTATCAGCCATCCAGCCTCACCTGAGTAAGCCACACTACAGAACTCCTTGTTAGAGGGAAGCTATCGAAAAATCCACAATCATCATCAAGCTCTGGTGGCTTCTTGTTGGTCAGATAGATGATGGGGCAGAGTATGGACCTTTCGAATGACCCAGCACCTAGATTCTTATGTTAAGTACACACACTGTTCTTGTGCACACAAACCCGGCAACTGGTTCTCATATTTACATTCAAGAGTATTGGTTAAAATGAAATAAAATAGCGGATTTCCCCCCCATACCTTGTAAGCAGCACCTCCGTGGATGATGGATTTGATGAAAATCCCAAGGTCAGCCCCAGTCTCTCGAGATTTGTTGCCCTTTAAGCTCACGCCAAGTCCGGCCGAACCCGAGTCATTGAGAGGGATCTCGAAGGTCAATTGCTCTGTGGTGTCAAGCGAAAGAACGCTGCAGTAGGGTTCTCCTTTCTGTTAAGACAAAGAAGCAGAACATCTGCATAAACAGACAGGAGTTAAATAAATGCCTACTTCTCAGGTGCCCTGATCTGCATTTCGCAAGTCAACAATTTGAGAGGCATACAACAAGGGAAAGGAGGCGTATTACTTGATTCTCTCTTTTTTTAAACATGGTCAATTGGAAATCATCATGAAAGAAATGCCCTCCCCCCCCATTGGACCAGAGATTATTTATATTACAATTTAGATATAATTAAAATTCGCGTTTCTATAAGCAAAGGTGATATACAGAGAAGAAGTATGGGTGGGTGTGAAGCCAAGCTATCCCCTAATCCAGCCCCCAAAGGAGCACCCACTTTTTCATCACACCTAAAAAGGTAAAGGTAAAGGGACCCCTAACCATTAGGTCCAGTCGAGGACGACTCTGGGGTTGCGGCGCTCATCTCGCTTTATTGGCCGAGGGAGCTGGCGTACAGCTTCCGGGTCATGTGGCCAGCATGACTAAGCCGCTTCTGGCGCACAGAAACACAGTTTACCTTCCCACTGGAGCGGTACCTATTTATCTACTTGCACTTGATGTGCTTTCGAACTGCTAGGTGGGCAGGAGCTGGGACCCAGCAACGGGAGCTCACCCCATCACGGGAATTCGAACTGCTGACCTTCTGATCAGCAAGCCCAAGAGGCTCTGTGGTTTGGACCACAGCGCCACCCGCATCCCATTTCTACTCCAATGTTATTCACAGCACTGCTTCTTCCATGGTTTGGTTTGGTTTTTTACTGCTGCTCTTTCAGTTTCTTCATATTCAGACTCAACTCGTTGAGCCCAGATAATCAGGAAGATGAAAGCAGCATGACATCACAACATGACTCTTCCAACCCACCGCTTCCTGTCATTCCTGCACCACTCTGCTCAGGTGAAAGTTGCAAAGTTATAAAGCAGGTTTCTGCATCTGATTGGAAGCCCTGGTGGTCTTAACGCCAATGTGAGGACCCTGAAATCAACTGGCAACTAATGCAATGTAATAAAATGAAACAGTTTAGCCTATGTGATGCTGCCACAAGGGGAGTTCAGAGGTTAGCACAGCAGTTCCTGTCCTCACGCGAAATGGGCAAACACATTCACCTCTATTTGAAACAAAATAACCAATATAACAACATGTTCTTCATTAAAACATGAGCACTTGTACACATAATCTTTGACGTGGTCCTAGTCAAGAGTGCCAATCAGGACGCTTCCCTAAAATATCTTACATGGACCACCATTGAAATGGATGAACTATGAAAGAAAGCAGCTTCCTCCCCTAAAACCCTTGATCAGGTGCTCCCACAATGCAATTAAAACCTACTATTTTTAGTCCTGTGGAAAACTAAAACAAATAATACACTTTTAATCTGGAAGCCTCCATATGGGGGGACGGAGGAGATATGCAAGGTCTACTGAACCTCAATTCCAATAAGTATCAAGAGCAAATATTTAATATATTTAATCATATGACAAAGTTAATGCACTTCATATAATTGGAAAACATAAAAGTGGCCTGATGTTGACATTAATAATTTTTGTCTGATCTAGCTATCCATTTCCCTTGTTCTTTGTTAACTTTTCTGATATATATTTTTAAATAAAAATAAAAGATGCTCATGTGCAACGCTGAGTCCTTGAGAACAGAACTGCCCAACTAGTACTATTGGAAAATGAATGTTACTTTGCAATCACTGAATCATAAAAGCTCCCATTTTTAAGAAATAATAATAAGAAGAGTTTGGATTTGATATCCCGCTTTTCACTACCCGAAGGAGTCTCAAAGCGGCTAACATTCTCCTTTCCCTTCCTCCCCCACAACAAACACTCTGTGAGGTGAGTGAATAATAATAATAATAATATACTAAAGGAAATATTTTTGGGTTCCTGACATTATGATTTTGAAACACTAACTCAGCTCTAGATCACTGCAGTTACAAGTAGTTTTGTACAAATAAAAATGTAAGGCCAAATGGAAATCTGTTGAAAATGTTGAAAAGTAAATCAGAAAACACACAAGCACTGTGGTTAGATCAGAGACAACTGTTCATCATTCTTCCCAGCTATAAAACCACCTTTAGATAGTTTACTGTTCTGAAGTTGACAGAACTGGGTGCATTTTTATTAGACCTTATAAATATTCTGTATGTGGGCTGTGTCTGGCACTGCCTAGGTTTGCGCAGAGCAGACTTACACCTTCCTCTCCTTCACACTTTAGCCTTCTGTGCGCCCTCAAAATCTGCTTGGGATAGTTGAGGATTTAACCCCCCCCTCTCTCTTCTTTCTTCATAACAAACTATCCTTCCCTCGACTTTCTTTCCAATTCACTCTTTTTTTAGCCACCCAGCAGCCACATCTTCCAACTCTCCCGACTCTATCCAATTTATTTATAACATGTCTCAAGACAAGGACTGGGATGCAAATTGCTTCTTTCACATCTTACGCAAATCCACTAAGGCTTTTTCCCTTTGAAAAGCGGAATACATGACACTCAATATCACAAAGTCCTTTCCACTCAACTATGGCATGCATGTGGCATGCTGCTCAATTAAAGTTGAAGGACCCCTGGACGGTTAAGTCCTGTCAAAATTGACTATGGGCTATGGCACTCATCTTGCTTCAAGCCAAGGGGGCCAACCGTTTGTACGCAGACAGCTTTCCAGGTCATGTGGCCAACATGGCTAAACCGCTTCTGGTGCAATGGGGACACCGTGATTGGAAACCAGAGCACACGGAAACACCATTTACCTTCCTGCCACAGCAGTACCTATTTGTCTACTTGCGCTGGTATGCTTTTGAACTGCTAGGTTGGCAGGAGCTGGGACAGAGCAACGGGAGCTCAACCTGTCATGGGGATTTGAATCGTTGACCTTCTGATTGGCAAACCCAAGAGGCTCAGTGGTTTAGACCACAGTGCCACTCGTGTCCCTGATGTGTTAGTATTATGTAGAACTGAACATGCACCTGAACAGCTGGTGTTACCATAAGGCAGATTGAACTTTGCAAACCTCTGGCACTGATGCGCAGATTTAAACTGCCAACCTTATGATCGTCAAGCCCAAGAGGCTCGGTGGTTTAGACCACAGCACCACCTCCAAACACCCTTGGTATCTTTAGATTCTGGCCAGGAGATCATAACACAGATTTATCTATCTAGTGGATTTTTAAATACTGCACCCACCCTACCCCAACACACACACAACAGCTTTGAGGCAGTGTTCAAAATTAATACGTTAATAAAAGCACAACATGATAAAATAAATGCAGCTGAAAACACACATGAGCTAAACAGATCAGATATTGAAACAGCACCAGATAAGGCTGGGATACATGGAGAAGTGTGAAGGCGTTGTAAGGGATCATACTGTGAAAAGCTGTCCAATCTTTCTTTTCTTGTCGATTCAACAAAAAGCAGAGTGATATGGTGGGAAGGCCATCATGGAGCCGAGGTAATCCAACTCTATATACACACATATTTCAAGAAACATTGAAGCTGTTCTGATCTGCCTGTCTCCACAGTGGAGAGGGCTGCAGAGTCCCTCGGGACTGGTCGGGAAGAAGGCAGGGAGACCAAGAGCAGTTGGCGCCAGAGCCGAAGACAGGGAGAAGAAGAAGAAGAAGAAGAAGAAGAAGAAGAAGAAGAAGAAGAAGAAGAAGAAGAAGTTTGGATTTGATATCCCGCTTTATCACTACCGAAGGAGTCTCAAAGTGGCTAACATTCTCCTTTCCCTTCCTCCCCCACAACAAACACTCTGTGAGGTCAGAGAAGTGTGACTAGTCCAAGGTCACCCAGCAGCTGCATGTGGAGGAGCGGAGACGCGAACCCGATTCCCCAGATTACGAGTCTACCACTCGTAACTACTACACTACACTGGAGAGCCAACTAACTCACTTTGTTTCATGTGGAGTTGTACAAGGGCAACACTGAGCAGAAGGAGGATGAAACTGTCATACAGAGTGACCCACTGGACTGGCTGTAAATAAGAAGTCTTGGCTACAGGGAGACTGAAGTTGGTGGGGGCCTAATGGACCAACCTCCATTGCACAACTGGAGACAAGCAAGGCAGGCAAAGCAACACAGCAGGGCAGTGACTTCAGCACTACGGACAGCTCCCAGTGAATACAATGGCCAAGAAATGCTGGAGTGAAACTGAGGAGCCTGTGTGTGGCAAATCCAATCCTTCTAGGCTCCACCCCCTTGCTGGAAAAATGTAGATTCTTAAAGGGACAATGCCTTTTGATTTATGCCACACCCCATCTTCTTTAAGCAGATATTTTGCTTAGACCAGTGTTTTTCAACCTTTTTTGGGCAAAGGCACACTTGTTTCATGAAAAAAATCACGAGGCACACCACCATTAGAAAATGTTAAAAAAATTAACTCTGTGCCTATATTGACTATATATAAAGTAATTTTTCAATTTTTCCCACGGCACACCAGGCAACATCTCGCGGCACACTAGTGTGCCGCGGAACAGTGGTTGAAAAACACTGGCTTAGACTACAGTGGTACCTCGGTCCTGTTAATGAACTATTTGGGCAACGAACTCCACAAAACTGGAAGTAGGTGTTCCGGCTAGTGAACTCTGCCTCGGAAGACGCATGGAAGCCGAACGGTGGAAGGGCACCAGTGGTGGGAGACCTCAGTAGGGAAAGCGTGCCTCAGTTTAAGAATTGCTTTGGTTTAAGAACGGACTTCTGGAACGAATTAAGTTCGTAGATCAAGGTACCACTTTATTACATATTTCCAGTTTTCCCATGAGAAGAATATGAATAAAATGCTGTGTTATACGAATTTGGGGAAAGAGGTTTTATTGAATAATTAAGCTATTGCACCACCATGCCAGGGATCCTACCGACCTCAAAGTCCATCTCTCCCATTAACATATAAGCAGTACAATATAGGCTTCTTGGGAAACTTTTGCACATAGCTGTACCCATCTGTCGAAGCACTACACGTACATCTTCGTACAGACAAGTGCACCTGTGTGTTTACTTGCCTTTTTGCCAAGTTATTTTATTGTACCAAATTGCTAACTTTACTTCCCACTTCCAATGGAGCAACAGAATTAATTGGAGCACGGCAATTATCTCAATTTATATAACGTGCTTGTGTAACAACAAATATTCTGCACACCTGTTCATATCTATCACCGGAATGTTCTCCATTTCCATCTGCAACAATTTTATTATGGGTATTTTAATAAATACTTAGTCTGAACATGCCAAACCTTTGATCACAATAAATCTCAGTGTAGCAGAATCTAAAAAGCAACAATACAGCAGAGAAGTATTCTTTTTTAAAAAAATAATAATGGTGATGATGACAATTTAGAGGATTTGGGGAACAAACTGTTCTAATTCTAACTGTACTCCTAAATAAATACAGAGCTAAGTGACTGGATTACCAAAATAAACACAGCGCCAAAAACAACATGACACACAAATTTAGGTGCTCAAGTGTTTCATGTTTTTTTCCTAAGATTTATTAGTTTATTAAAAGGGAGTGAGTACATGCATTAGCTCTTTGCACCAATCTGCTGGGTTATCGTCAGACTGTGTGGGCATGCTATCAGTACCAAAATAGAGTTGTTAAAATGTGTTGAAGCGAGACGACAGATATAAATATACTAAATCATTTTCAAGTATTAGGTTTCCTTCAGCTCTCCGCTTACATCCAGTTTGGAATCCATAATATTTCGCAGCTATTTACCACACTGGAGCTCTCTGGAAAGCAAATAAGCGGTTTGCACAAAGCTCTGATATTTAGGGGGGACACTTTCACAATGCCAAGAGAAGAACTGTATCGCCAAATAAAAGCAGGCGGCCACATTTGCATGTCCTAATTTACATGTATAGGTGCATTATTTGGAAAGAATGACTATAATTTATACAGAAATACAATACACCTCACCACAATGAAGGCTGTGGTTAGGTGACCTATGTTTATGCTTGGTCTGCTCTCCAAAGTCCCTGCTCTCTTTTTAAACTGAACAGCCCTTAGAGGTCTGACTCTGGAAGGTATAATGCATGGGTGGGCAAACTAAGGCACGGGGGCTGGATCTGGCCCAATCGCCTGCCAAATCCGGCCCACGGATGGTCCGGGAATCAGTGTGTTTGTATATGAGTAGAATGTGTGCTTTTATTTAAAATGCATCTCTGGAACTCCGAGACCAGGGGGACAACGCGGTGGAGAAAGATTGGAAGAAATTTAAAGTATATTTAAAGAATTATGCTAAGATTTCTATTTAAAACAATCAGGAAGAAATAGATAGGCAGCAGATATGGAAGTTAGATAAGAAGTAGTTATAGATGAAGTAATGTTAAGGCGTTAAAAATTAAGAGAAAGTTGTTTTTTATACTAACATTAGATTATAAAAAGGTAAAGAAATTACTAAAGATGATTTACAAGGAAAGCAGATGGAGAGGGCGTGAGGAAGTCTTTATACAATGTTACAAAAGAGGGTTAGTTAGATTTAACTAATTTCTTTTTATTAACCTTTTTCGTTGTGTATTTTGTTGTAACGTTTCTTGTTGTATGTGTTGTTTGTTTGCGGTTTTTAAAAATCAATAAAACTTTTGAAATAAAATAAGATAAAATAAAATGCATCTCTGGGTTATTTGTGGGGCATAGGAATTCGTTCTTTTTCTTTCTTTCTTTTTTAAAATATAGTCTGGCCACCCACAAGGTCTGAGGGACAGCGGACCAACCCCCTGCTGGAAAAAAAAAAATTGCTGACCCCTGGTATAATGAATGACAATCCTATCTAAATTACTGTTAAGTTAAAAATAATAATAATTGCACACCAGCTAGTTTAGGAACAATCCATTCTGGTCTCATTCTCCTCACATCAGGTTTTCTTATCCGTGGAACATAACACGCTTATACATTCTTAGCAGTGAGATTAGTTTCATTACCTTCACAGTAACGAAAAAACAGGCTTCGTCTGCTGCAGCTTGATGAATAGAAAGACATTAGTAAAATCTCAACAATGAAGCAGCTGCTTCTGTGTTTGCTCCAGCCATTAGGTGACAAGAAAGGCACTGTGAAAAATTGTTATACTGCTTGCTATGCAGTAATAAACTACGGAGCGTGGAAGAAGCTGAATGAATTCTTTGCGTCTGTCGTCACAACAGTTCTAGGCCTAACAGACAAAATAAAAACCGACCCATCACCAGTTCTGGGTGGCATCCAACAGAGTTCTCAAAGAGCTCAAACGTGAACATACAGATCTAACAAAAATATGGGACTTGCCCCTCAGATCAAGCTTCCGTACCTGAGGACTGGAAAGCAGACAAAGTCCAATTTTTAAAACGGGATCCAGGTTAGAGAAATTGGATAGAGAAGAGTTTCCCTCCCTCACTTAACCCTAGAACTTGCGGGCATTCAGTGAAGCTGACTGTTGGAAGATTCGGGACAGGTGAAAGGAAAGTCCTTCTTCGCTCAGCGCATGAACTATGGAACTGGCTTCTATGGAGATTGCTAGCAATGGCTACTTGCTATGATAGCGATGATCTGCCTCCCCAGTAGAAGAAGAGGAAGAGTTTGAATTTGATATCCCCGCTTTATCACTACCCGAAGGAGTCTCAAAGCAGCTAACATTCTCCTTTCCCTTCCTCCCACAACAAACACTCTGTGAGGTGAGTGGGGCTGAGAGACTTCAGAGAAGTGTGACTAGCCCAAGGTCACCCAGCAGCTGCATGTGGAGGAGCAGAGACGCGAACCCGGTTCACCAGATTACAAGTATATACCACTCTTAACCACTACACCACACTGGTTGCTGGAAACCATAGGAGGGGAGAGGGCTCTTCCCACAGGCATCTGGTTGGCCATGGTGAGAACAGGATATTGGAATACATGGGCCATTGGCCTGATCCAGCAGGCTCTTATTATGCTCTTCTGTACTACTCAATGGGAAGCTTTTGTCATCCCTCATCTTCACCCCCTCCCAAGCTCCGATGGTTTAAACACACACACACACACACACACATACACACACACACGAAGAGCCCTGCGGATTAAGGTCCCATCTAGTCCAGCATCTTGACAGTCACGAAATTAGAAGACGCCTGCTTCTTGGGAGAAAAGCAATGACAAACCTAGACAGCATCTTAAAAAGCAAAGAAACATCACCTTGCCGACAAAGGTCCGTATAGTTAAAGCTATGGTTTTCCCAGTAGTAATGTATGGAAGTGAGAGCTGGACCATAAAGAAGGCTGATCGCCGAAGAATTGATGCTTTTGAATTATGGTGCTGGAGGAGACTCTTGAGAGTCCCATGGACTGCAAGAAGATCAAACCTATCCATTCTTAAAGAAATCAGCCCTGAGTGCTCACTGGAAGGACAGATCCTGAAGTTGAGGCTCCAGTACTTTGGCCACCTCATGAGAAGAGAAGACTCCCTAGAAAAGACCCTGATGTTGGGAAAGATGGAGGGCACAAGGAGAAGGGGACGACAGAGGATGAGATGGTTGGACAGTGTTCATGAGTTTGGCCAAACTGCGAGAGGCAGTGAAGGATAGGCGTGCCTGGCGTGCTCTGGTCCATGGGGTCACGAAGAGTCGGACACGACTGAATGACTGAACAACAACAACAAAGTCCAGCATCCTGTTTTCACAGTGGCCACAGTGCCCTCCCAATGTGTGGAGGTAGAACACAGCCATTGTGGCTATGTTGAAAATCATGTTTGTATAATTTATACCCCACCTCTCTGTCAGCCTTATCCTTCACGGCCGTCAGTCGTAATACCCAGAAAGGGATGGCATTGTGTTAAGCAGCAGTATAATGCATTGCTCCACTAGCTCCGAAGAACCCAGGGCACGCAATCAGCAAGCCCTGTCTCGGATGCTGGGAGAAGAAAGCCTGCCAGTTCCTCCCACTAGCTGAGAGGGCAAGATTCCCACATCAACCCTGGTTTCTGAGAGCAGGGCAGGGATGACCCTGAATCATCTGCACGGTCACCTACTTCTCTCTCTTGCAACTTGCTTTTTCTCCCTGCATACCAGTGAGGCTACAGCTGAACTGCTGTATGATACAGTCAGAAAGGAGATCCTGGACGGTTACCCAGATAGTCCCCTGCCACTAGGCCAGGAGCTATCTACTTGCTGAATTACTGCAGTGTGCTTTCAAACACGAATCTAGCTTTTAATTCTAAGCTTCTGCAGGAATATCAAGTGATATTTTAACAGACTCCTGGGAGGAGATTACTGCAGGGCATGCTTGAATCGCACACAATGCAGGAGTACGTACTACAGTAAATCCCACATTAGTTACTGGTGGAAATACAGCACTCGAGAAGCAGGTCCTGCCTTCAGTATTGCATTTCCCACCCCAGCTGTTCTCCTCCAGTCCAGCTCTTATGGTCCCAGCACACTTTTTTCTCCATTTACCGTATTTTATTTATTTCCAGCTACGCTTCGGAAGCCTACCACTGCATTTGGGGATGGCAGCTTGTAACTAGTTACTTCACAATGGAAGCAAAAAAGAAAGAAAAGAAAAAGGGAAATACTAGTTTAACACACACTATGGCACGATACAGGAAAACTAAAGTGTCATATGCAGAGCAAAGTATGTTTCTCTTATTTAAAAAGCACCAATGCAATCGACATTATTATTCCTTGTATAAGATGGTGGTTTTTGCTTTTAAAAAATCAGGCAAAAATGGGTGTTATCTTATACATGGATAGTGAATGCAGGGGTGTGTGTGTGCAATTAATGGCAGCAGCAAGCAGGAGATTGGCAGCAGCGATTGAGCGGGTGATTGGTGGCTGCAGCAAGGCCTGCTGGCGATTGGCTGTGGCTGCGGCAATTGGGCAGGCGATTGGCAGCTGTGGCGAGGCGGGCAAGACGACTGGCGGCTGCAGCAAGTGGGCAGGTGGGCTGTTAGTGGCGGTGAGCAGGCAGACAATTGGTGGTTTTGACCTTTAAAGCCCTATGCGGTTTAGGACCCTCGTACCTAAGGGACCGCCTCTCCTGGTATGTCCTCAAATAATAATCTTTTGGAGGTCCCGAGCAACAAAGATGCTAGGTTGGCCTCAACTAGGGCCAGGGCTTTCTCAGTATTGGCCCCGACTTGGTGGAACAGTCTATCACAAGAGACCAGGGCCCTGCGGGATTTGGCATCTTTCCGCAGGGCCTGCAAGACGGAGCTGTTCCACCTGGCCTTTGGGTTGGTTTCTGTTTGATATTTATGCTTCATTCTTTTATTGGTGGGTTATTTGAAAATGAGACTGCAGTTTTAATATTGAATTTTTAAATTTGTATTTTAATCTGTTATTTTAAATTGATTGTGTTTATGTTTTTGCTGTGATTTTAATTAGTGTTAGCCGCCCTGAGCCCGGTTTTTGGCTGGGAAGGGCGGGGTATAAATAAAAACATTATTATTATTATTATTATTATTATTATTATTATTATTATTACGAGGTGTATGATCGGCAGTAGCTGTGGAAAGCGATCAGCAGTGGAAGGCTGGTGGGTGAGTGATTAGCAGAAGCGACCCCCCCCCCGAAAAATCTAAATTTCTAAATTTTGGGTTTTAAAAAACAGGGGTCGTCTTATACATGGGGGCATTTTATACACAGAAAAATACGGTAATCAGGTATGCTAGGAAACACCATGAATGTTCACTGATAGCCCACATGTAGCAATTCAATTATGAGGGCCTTCACTAACCAGACATCTCATTAAGAAATGTCTCAAGGCAGGAAGATTTGCAAGCACGTCTCCAATATCTGTTTTCAAGGATGCATATATTCTCAATCAGTTTTATGACAGCTGGCATTACTTGGCAACTCTAGAATCCTAAACAACTAAAAATAGTAATTTTGCTAAATTTAAACACTTGCTGCAGTCAAATGTTTTTCTCCTACATATCACAGATGACTGAAAATTCATGGGATATATCAAACCTAGTAACTGGACGTGAATGCGGCGATGAATCCATACCCTTAAAATAGAGCTGGATTTGACACATGTCAGTAAAACGAAGTGCCAACACAATTCCCCCCCCCCCCCGTTCTTCCTTTGGCAGCAATCCCTCAAAGTGTCAATAATTTACCCAAACAGTAAAAGAATTTAAGAACTCTGGGTGCCAATGCTGATTTTACTCATTCATGTTATCAAAGAGATTTTAAAGAAAATAAACACATTCAAAAGCATTGCAAGTTTTAAAAAGTGGAGAATAGTGGAAAGCAAAAAACTAATAAGCCAGAAACCTGATCTACTGATCTATGATTCCTTCCCCCTCTTACTAGTGCTTCAAAGAAGATAAAGGTAAAGGTAAGGAACCCCTGGACGGTTAAGTCCAGTCAAAGCTGACTGTGGGGTTGTGGCGCTCATCTTGCTTTCAGGCTGAGAGAGCAGGCGTTTGTCCACAGACAGTTTTCCAGGTCATGTGGCCAGCAGGACTAAACCGCTTCTGACGCAACGGGACACTGTGACGGAAGCCAGAGTGCATCTCTGCTAGGTGGGCCTCTCATCGGGAATACAAAGACAGCAGTAGTATTTCTCTAAAGCAACCGGGACGCGCAACCAAATGATTGGGCAACCAAAGGAGGTGTTCTCCATTTAAGGGATGTGGGTGATGCTGTGGTCTAAACCACTGAACCTCTTGGGCTTGCCGATCAGAAGGTCGGCAGTTCGAATTCCCGTGATGGGGTGAGCTCCCGTTGCTCGGTCCCAGCTCCTGCCCACCTAGCAGTTCGAAAGCACGTCAAAGTGCAAGTAGATAAATAGGTACCGCTCTGGCGGGAAGGTAAACGGCGTTTCCGTGCGCTGCTCTGGTTTGCCAGAAGCGGCTTAGTCATGCTGGCCACATGACCCGGAAGCTGTACGCCGGCTCCCTCAGCCAGTAAAGCGAGATGAGTGCCGCAACCCCAGAGTCATCCGCGACTGGACCTAATGGTCAGGGGTCCCTTTACCTTTACCTATATGCTATATGGTAATTTATGGACCTAATAGGTATCTCAAGCCATTTACCTTTTAATAGTTGAAAACAAAATGTTCTTTGGGTCACCAGTTCATTTTACTCATCCTCCATTCTTTCCCCTTGTGAGGCACCTAAAGCATGGCGTACCAACACAGAATATACCCATACTTATTGTAACACAGATGTGTATGCAGTGACAATAACATGCTCCGAACACTGCCAAATAGTACTGAAACTACAATCCTATATCTTTTTTTGGGGGGGGGGGATAAGATAAAACTATTCACATGCTCAAAAGTATTTAACAGATGCTGTCCATGCATGTCTAATGCCAGTAAAATGTGCTTTTGGCCTTTCCTACTGCCTAAATTAAGATCCCCTTTATTAAACAAACAAACAAACAAACAAACAACACTAAGATTGTTCCTCATCCCATAAATTCTTCTTTGTCCGGCCAACGTTAATATATGCTCCGTCTTGTCTCAATCGTCTCTCTCTCTCTCTCTCCTGAGACGCCTTTTCAATTAAACCCTGTTATTTAATCTAAGAATGCCGACACTCATTGACCACTGCACTTTCTATCTGTGGATTTATGATAATCTAATGCACATCTCCTTTGGCAGAAAAGCTGTCTTAGCTTTCCCTATTGTTTCGTGGCCAAAAAAGAAACTTACAAAAAAACACACAAAAAAATACTTTAGCTCTCACTGAAGCCAGGAAGGAAGCAGCATTTATTGAACATAGCAAGAGACCTTTCACTAACTGTCAGATGTCCTTGACCAGCACACACCATCAGGGCCTCTCCAGTGTGTGCTGGCTGCCCCCTTGCCTGGCTGCTCAGTACTGATAAGAGGAACATATTCCCCAGAGTGCCGTTCAGATCTGAGAGCAAGAGGCAATGGACTTAGAAGGGATCATTTTCAAAGGCTTACGAATTTGCATTCTCCACAGTGTTCTTTTCAGGAAAGAATCATGCAAGATTAAAGAGCAATATCCCAGTGCCATATAACCATTAGCCGACAGAAATACTCGAAAATAAGACGTTTCGCAGTGTGTATTTATTCCTTACGATTTCTTCCAGTTAAGATTTCTTTCAAAAACGGCGAAACTCCAAACGCCGCCAACCAGCCACAAACTCGCCGTTTGGATGATACCCGCAAAATGTTGCGCTGACATGTGACAAGGAAACCTTACTAAAGCAATGCTAGCCTCAAGTTAATGTCGATGTTCAGCTCGGAAATAATTGAGTTACCACATGGTAGCACTCTTTCCCACATACAGTGGTACCTCTGGTTACATACTTAATTCGTTCCGGAGGTCTGTTCTTAACCTGAAACTGTTCTTAACCTCATAGAATCATAGAGTTGGAAGAGACCACAAGGGCCATCCAGTCCAACCCCCTGCCAAGCAGGAAACACCATCAAAGCATTCCTGACAGATGGCTGTCAAGCCTCCGCTTAAAGACCTCCAAAGAAGGAGACTCCACCACACTCCTTGGCAGCAAATTCCACTGCCGAACAGCTCTTCACTGTCAGGAAGTTCTTCCTAATGTTTAGGTGGAATCTTCTTTCTTGTAGTTTGAATCCATTGCCCCGTGTCCGCTTCTCTGGAGCAGCAGAAAACAACCTTTCTCCCTCCTCTATATGACATCCTTTGATATATTTGAACATGGCTATCATATCACCCCTTAACCTTCTCTTCTCCAGGCTAAACATACCCAGCTCCCTAAGCCGTTCCTCATAAGGCATCGTTTCCAGGCCTTTGACCATTTTGGTTGCCCTCCTCTGGACACGTTCCAGCTTGTCAGTATCCTTCTTGAACTGTGGTGCCCAGAACTGGACACAGTATTCCAGGTGAGGTCTGACCAGAGCGGAATACAGTGGTACTATTACTTCCCTTGATCTAGATCAGTGTTTTTCAACCACTGTTCCGCGGCACACTAGTGTGCCGCGAGATGTTGCCTGGTGTTCCGTGGGGAAAATTGAAAAATTTGAAAGATTTTTTTTTTTAAGTCAAATTTCCGCGGCGAGCGGGTTCCGTCGGGGCGCCATTTAGCCTCTCTGGGGCATCGCCCTCCTCCGGCCAGCAGCGCGTCCGTCCGTCCAGAGGGCCGAATGGCTTCTCTCTGCCTCGCCGGCCAGCGCGCCCGCCCGCCAGGGGACTCTTTCTTCTTCACCCCCCCCCCCGCTTCGGGCTGCGCAGGGACACAGTGTGAAAAGACACACAAAAGGGAGGAGGGGGCTGCGGCTGCGGCCAGGGTCCGGCAGGACAGGCGAGGGGGAGGAGGCGGGGGCGCGAGGGGCTCCCCGGCCCTACTTTCGGTGCCTCTTCATTGGCCTTTGGCTGGACCCGGGCGGCGGGGGGAGCCAGCCCTCCGTCCCCTCCCCCGCGCAGGCACCTGAGGTCAGCCTCGCCAAGCGCCCGCCTGAGAGGAGGAGCAGGGGGCGCTGGAGCCGGCGCGGGGGGAGGAGGCTGCCGGCGGGTTCTCCCGGGGGATCCCCTCGCTGCCTCTACACCGGCGCGGCTGTGGGGAGGACGGGGGCCGGTGGGAACAGGCAGCGCTCCTTGATGCGCGCCCTCCTGAACGGGCTTCCCGCCCCGAGGATTCTGTGCAGCACTGCCCGGCCCGACAGGGCTGCATAGAAGAGCTTCCAGCGCCAGGAGCAGCTGGGCGGAGGGGCTTCCCGCCGGCCATGGCGAAGCGCCTCGCAGCCCGTGCAATAAGGGAACAAGATCCCCCAAGAGCCAGCGGCCTGTTGCAACCTGAGCGCAGGGAGAAGGCCTGTCTCTCCCGGGGCTGCGGACCCCCCGGCCCCCAACATCTCGCTCGCTGCGCTGCTCCTGCCCGAAGTAGACCGTCAAATGTAGGGGGGGTTGCTGAGGGACCCCAAGGAGAGCTTCGTGAGGGCTGCCGGGGTCCCAGAGTAGAAGAAAGGCGGCAGATAAAGGGCAAAACATGCCCCTCCAAGCAGGGCATGTGCTCCCAACATGCTGCCTCCTATGTGAGGTAGATTTGTGTTTATTTGATTCCTATTCAAGAGAATTACTTTATATATAGTCAATATAGGCACAGAGTTAAATTTTTTAACATTTTCTAATGGTGGTGTGCCTCGTGATTTTTTTCATGAAACAAGTGTGCCTTTGCCCAAAAAAGGTTGAAAAACACTGATCTAGATGCTATACTCCTATTGATGCAGCCCAGAATTGCATTGGCTTTTTTAGCTGCTGCATCACACTGTTGACTCATGTCAAGTTTGTGGTCTACCAAGACTCCTAACCTGTAGCACCACTTTAGCTAATGGGGCCTCCCGCTGCCGCTGCGCCGCCAGAGCACGATTTCTGTTCTTATCCTGAAGCAAAGTTCTTAACCTGAAGCGTTATTTCTGGGTTAGCGGAGCATGTAACCTGAAGCGTATGTAACCCGAGGTACCACTGTACCTGTATTTACCGTATATGCCTGGGATTTAATGCAAGGCTTGAAAACAAGCTTTGTAATATCTTGTCTCAAGCTACAGGTTTGAGTTCATTTTACCTTAACAGCAAACCAAAAAAAGACAGCATGCGTTGAGAGATGCTTGCTTGCCAAAAGGCCACCCACCCGGCAGCTTTGCAGCTGAACAAGAGGCCTTAACTGGGGCCTCCAACACTGAAGGCTAACACCATGCACTGGGTTGGACAATCAGCTTAAGCCAGAGTGTTTCAACTTAATTAAATTGGGCTGTGTCTGGCCAGCCTTTCATGCTACATCAAGCAGTTGAGTTGCTCCCTGTGTCAAGGACTCCCGATATTTACATAACTGCGAGCTGTTTACTTTATATAAAACCAGCATGTTTTAAAGGGAGCACATGTTTAGAAGCATGTGATTTACAAGGAAACATGTGCATTCCAGCTGTCGGCTTCCCTGGACTTTCTGCAGATGTACACTTGTCCAGGAGTTGAGATCTCTAATAACAGAAAACTCGAGACACAACACATAACGCACCTATACGCATAAACGTATAGAACACCTGAATATAACATGCTATATGCATCCTTCTTTTGTTAAAATACGCACCATCGGTTCAGAACCCGATTGTGTTACAGCACTGCAAGAACTTTCCACGGTTAAAGTTACAACTATATAATCTTTTTATCCCCAGCCAGGGAAGCTGATGATGTTGTGAAGTGGTGTCCGGAGCCAGCTAACAGGCTGGATGAGGGCTAATAAACTGAAATTTAAATCCAGTGAAGGAAGAGATTCTTCTGGCCAGGAGACAGATAAGAGTTTGGGATACGAAACTCTTTACCCTGCATCGGACGGAGTAGCACTCTCTTTGAAGAATCAGTTTTCACAGTTGGGGTGTGCTTTCAGACTCAATCTTGTATCTGGCTTCTCAGTTGGCGGCGGCTATAACCAGGAGTTTCGGCTGGTGCATGGACAATGTCAATACCTGATAAGGTTAGACCTGGTCAGGGCCACACATGCCTTAGCTACATCTGGACTGCGTGACTGCAGTGAGCCCTACAGAAGACACCTTCTTGAGAAGCTGTATTTGGTCCTGAATGCAGCAGCGAAAATGCTGATTAGCGCTAGCTTACAGAATCACATGACACCGCTACTGCAAGCACTTCATTGGTTTGCAGCTCGTTTCCAGGCAAAATTCAAAGTGTTGGTGATGACCTTTAAAGCCTGAAATGTCCTAGGCCCAGGATACCTTCCAGGTCTGCTTGCCTACATGATAGGAAGCGGCAGGCAGACCCTTCTCCATGTTCAGTCTATGCTAGAGGCTCAGCTTATTATGGGTTTAGACAAATGACTTCCTTCATGGCTGCACCCAAATTGTGAAACCATTGTGGCTGCCCCTCCCGCCCACGCTGGGCGCCACGCCCCCGCAGGCAGCTTACCATGCCCCCAGGATGCACGCCAGCCCTGCCCCCGCCTGCTCTCCGCCCCCCAGTGTCGGAGCATGAAGCTCCGCCACTGCTTTTGTCCGCAAGTGCCCACAGTTGCACCCCCCCTGCCTTTTAGCATATTTATTTGCCCAGCAAAAACTTTTTAATTAGGCAAACATTTGTTTTATTGGGTAGAGGAAGCGAGCCGAAAGGAAGCCCTCTGGCTCGCGCTTCTGCTTTTAAAATGGGTCCCAGCCATGCCCCCCCCCCCATGCTTGCCAACATGGCCAGGAATCCTCCAGGCGGCGAGGGACAAAGTCCCCCGCCCACCCAGAAGTGAGTGGGCAGCCACGCGGTCCACCGCAACTCCTCCCCACAAGTAAGTGGAGCGGATTTATTTATCCAATGCTTTTTTATTGTATGCACTTGGAATTATTTTTGTTATAGTGTGTGTGTGTTTTTTAAAATAATAATGTTGTATTTTATGTTTGATTTTAATTGTTAGCTGCCCTTAATACTGCCTATGCACCACAAGCACAGGTTACATGGGGGGGGGGAGGGATTTAGATTTTACATCAAGTTTAAGGTACATAAAAGTAAAACAAATGTAAAACAAACGGAACAATAACAACAACAACAACAACAACCAAAACAATCAAGTGTGCGACAATCAAATTTTAAACCAATGACAAATAGGTCCCATATCTATGCCAAAAATAGTCCATAAAGTTCCATGAGTTGTGGGAGGGTGAAGAATGCCCTCAGACTTAGTTATATGCTCAATAAATTTATACCATATGGCATAAAATTTATCTGCTTCCGGACAATTTATTAGGGCTCAAAGAAAAGTATATAATGTTACGAGCCCTGTGAAGATATCATGGAGAGGATGGTCAGATTCTGAGGAGAACCAGGAGGAGCTCAGGGAGTTGGAACTGAACAACACTGGGGAGGGTCCTAGTGGGGTGGGAGAGGGGAAATCAGGACCCCTGGTAGTGTATGAGCCTGGAGAGGAGGCCAGGGGAGGAACCAAACAGGTTGGCAGAAGAAGAAGAAGAAGAAGAAGAAGAAGAAGAAGAAGAAGAAGAGGAGGAGGAGGAGTTTGGATTTGATATCCCGCTTTATCACTACCCTAAGGAGTCTCAAAGCGGCTAACATTCTCCTTTCCCTTCCTCCCCCACAACAAACACTCTGTGAGGTGAGTGGGGCTGAGAGACTTCAGAGAAGTGTGACTAGCCCAAGGTCACCCAGCAGCTGCATGTGGAGGAGCGGGGAAGCGAACCCGGTTCACCAGATTACGAGTCTACCGCTCTTAACCACTACACCACACTGGCTCTCACACGAAAGCTCATACCAACAACAAACTTAGTTGGTCTCTATGGTGCTACTAGAAGGAATTTACCTGTAACTAGTTCTGCCCGCAGTGGAGCCACTCTGGTGCCTCCTTCTGTCAAGGTGGAACCTCCTTATTCAAGGGAGGCAACTAAAAGAGTGAATAGGTTGCTGAGCCAATTCTGACGCTGCCTCAGCTGCCAAGGACACAGAGATGCCCGCATGAACAAACCCATTATAGGAGTGTCCAGCCCCAGGACTCCAACTGTAATCCCCATGCAAAGAGCTGTACCTTCTCCGCTCTCCAAAAGGAAACCGCAGAGGGCGTGCTGCTTGTTGGATCAACGCTTAGCTTGCGTTTAGCCATGGATCTATACCTCATGTGGACATTCCTGCCCCTTATAATCTGCGCCATGCCTACGTACCAATCTGATTTGGGCATTATAGGCTTCGGCAGAAACTGGGCTGGGAATGTGAGCTTTACGTCTGACAGTGAGGACCATGCCATATAAAACAATTAATAAAGGGAGAGGGGAATCTTCATGTTCCTTCCAGTGACAGAACAAAAAGGAATAATTGAAAGCCATCCTAGATGTAAGGAGGAAGATACATACAAACACGTGTGTAAGAGAACAAGTGTAAATGTATATATGCTGTCATTTCCTAACAAGGGACAAATCTACCTTTTTAAACTTTTTTATTATTTGTCATGTTTGGCTAAAGACCAGTCTTCTGCCTTTCCGTGCATGCACATGCAAGCGTTTCCATGTGTCCATCTCCAGGTCTCTGGACTCTCATTAAAATAACAAAAAAACATCTTTCATCGTTATTTTGCACAGGGAGCCCACGCAGCTGCAGCGCAGCACGGGTTAAACAGCAACTGCTTCCAATTAAAGCGGCTTGCTTACTTTGCCAGCATGAAGAAAAATGATCCTTAAGTTAGTTTAGAAAAGTGTGGGCTCGTGATCAATCCTTTTGGGGAATGGCGGATGAGAAGAGGTGGCAACAGGCAACGACCAAACCTTTTAATGTTTTCGGAACAGTAGCACGACTCCGCGAATTCTGTTTACTTTTAAAGCAGTCAGAAAATACAAACCAGATCACTATCAGACAGTCCCCCCACCCCACCCCGCTCCTAATCTTTAAACAGTCTTCAGAGAAGTCAGCAGAGTATTTACTACATAGCTTAAAACCCAAATGTATCTTATAAAATATACTAATCACAAGGCAGCCTGGAGAGTCTGGTAATTAAGCAAATCAAGATAATCCCCCTGTGTTTTGCAACCAGCTCCTTACCCCAGCTGCTACACTGTCAACAGCTGGCATGAATTACTAGTAACATTTGGCTAACTGGATAATAAAGAGGACAGACTGTGTTGGTCCCAACTATTCTTTGCTGATCTGCTTCACAAAAGAATCTTCTTAAGATTCTCTTATTCCCTTCTGAAGAAATGGCAATCCCTCAAAGAGCAGGCTGGGTTTCACTTCGCTTGCAACGCGAAAACAACGTTAATTAAGCAGCTCTTTGATGTTAGTTTACAGAGCTGCACTTAACTAAGCCCCAATATCCTGTAATCCAATCAACAGCCATTATATCCTATACCTTGCCAGGAGCAAGAAGAGTCCTAAAACCATATGGCAAATTTAGGCTGCCTTCAGAAACCCCCCGTCCGAGACTAGCATTGGTATCAGCCTTATGCACACATACTTAAGAACTGCGGGTCACCCAAATCGTTTCAGGGTCAGCGGGAGACGAATTGCTACAGGTGTTTGGCAGATGCCCAGGAAAATTGCAAATTATGACCTTGTGATTGCAATATTTCATATAGTACTCTTAAACAGAAGGCTGACACAAGAAGGGAACTCTGGACTGGTGGTTGTTGTTTTCTTCCAGTGGTTGCTGCAACATATTCCCTGGAGCTACTTTATCTACAAAAAGTTGTCGACTGCCGTGCTGCAGCCATATGCATGCAGTCTAATAAGCGCAGCCTCTGCCCAAGGGGCCCAAACTGCTGGTTTTCCCTAAATTGGGGCCAAGGGAGTTTTTGTCCACCCTTGTTTTCCCATTGCATGCTACACATGAAATTCTAGGACTCAACTATGACTAAAAGAGGCTGCATTGTGGAAAACTTGCGCAGTCGCTCCTGCCGCAGATCCTGGTGTGCTGTGCTTAACGGAACACCCTCACCTTCTTTACCTGTGTGCATATCGGGTGTGGGCACGCATATCTGCCGCTGCCTGGTGGGCCACAGCAGGGAAGTAATCCTGCCTTTGCTTTCTGGATCAATTGCTTCCACCATCAGGAGTGGAGGAAGGGGGGTGCGGTGGGGGCGGCCCGCCCCGGGTGTCACCACTCAGGGGGGTGACAAAATGCTGGGCGGCACTCACCGCGGGGACTGCAGCGCGCCCGAGCCACATGTCTCTCCTGGGAGTGACATGGTGGCTTGGGTGCCTGCAGGCTCTGCGCTGCCCCAACAGTCCGCCTGCCGCCTCCCCCTCAGCTGCCCTGCGCCCCTGGGAGCAAGGCACGAGCGCTGCCCCAGGCGCCCGATTGGCTTGCTCCGCCGCTGTCCACCATAACTATACACCAGACCAAATTGTACTCCAGGAGATAGAAAGCTATTCAACAGAATCCACAAGTGACAATCCTTCTCCCCTAGGTAAAGGTAAAGGGACCCCTGACCATCAGGTCCAGTCGTGTCCAACTCTGAGGTTGCGGCGCTCATCTCGCTCTATAGGCCGAGGGAGCCGGCGTTTGTCCGCAGACAGCTTCCGGGTCATGTGGCCAGCATGACAAAGCCACTTCTGGCGAACCAGAGCAGCGCACGGAAACCGTTTACCTTCCCGCCGGAGCGGTCCCTATTTATCTACTTGCACTTTGACATGCTTTCGAACTGCTAGGTGGGCAGGAGCTGGGACCGAGCAACGGCGGGAGCTCACCCCGTGGCAGGGATTCGAACCGCCAACCTTCTGATCAGCAAGCCCTAGACTCTGTGGTTTAACCCACAGCACCACCTGGGTCCCTACCATAACTATACACCAGAACAAACTGTACTCCAGGAGATAGAAAGCTATTCAACAGAATCCACAAGTGACAATCCTTCTCCCCACGCCTCCTTTAAACCAGGAATTGTCATTTGCTTCTTTTGTAAAGGTTTATATTAGTCCCGGGATAGCCAAGGGAAATAATAATACAATATTTAAGGAAGAAAACCAAGAGTAGCATTGGCAACGTTTGGTTTTTTTTTTTTTTAGAGGGGAGAAGCTTTAGACAGACTCGTTTCAGACGGCACAAGGTTTAAAACACACTCTCAAAATCAAGCAGGCCACTATTTCAGCCAGTCGACACGGTGTTATGTGGTTGTGGAGTAACCTACCAAAACAATATGCATTAAAATTCATACATTACACTTGCTATGAGGCCTACCCACCTGTGCATCCTTCCCTCTCTCAAGGGAAGCTGTTGAACGGGGAAAATTAACAATATGGGGCATTATAAACGATGCTAAAAGCCCTGCAATAGTATTGGAGCAAGCAAACGACAAACGAAAGCTTCACAACCAAAACCCACACAGCTCGGCACACTTACTGCCTGCAGCCTTATCTAGACACAAGTGTTCAGGAAGCAGCGGCAGAAGCTGTGAAAAGATAAGGGGGTCACTTCTCAACAATTCGACCTACGTTAAGGCTTTCCTGTATGCCTGCCGACCAACCAACTGACCAGCCAACCAGCCAACGGTGGGTTCTCATTGCCAAAACAGACAGCTAACAGCGATAAGAGGTGCTAAAAGTAAACAAAAGGGGGAAATGTGGGGAAACACAGATTCGGGGTGGTCATTTCTGCATCACGTGAAGCTAGAAGGTGCAACACCGAGTTAAAATAAAGTTCCCGATGAAATGAAAAGTAAGTTCTTGGAGCCAGAAAACAAAGGCAGTTTTTTTCTTTTCTTCCAGGAGGAGAAAATTAGACAAAGGCAGGAAGTTCTGTCCTTCCTTTATCCTACTGGAGTTTGAGTTAAAAAAAATAACAAAGTAGACACATCCATCAAGATAACAGGGAGGGGACCAAAGAGGTTACGTTTGTTTCTGTGAGAGCAGATATATATTCCAGAAAAGTACCGTCTACATACTGAAAACCCCTCTTTATGCATTTCTTTGGTAGAAAGAAGGTTTTTTCAAATTAAACAATCCTCTAATTTTATACTATCATTCAGCAATATATCGTTGCCAAATTGGTGAATAGGAAACTATTAAATATTTAAGACACTTTTAAAAATCACTTTAAAAACAGGGGTCAGCAAACTTTTTCAGCAGGGGGCCGGTCCACTGTCCCCTCAGACCTTGTGGGGGGCGGACTATATTTTTGGGGGGGGGGGAAATGAACGAATTCCTATGCCCCACAAATAACCCAGAGATGCATTTTAAATAAAAGGACACATTCTACTCATGTAAAAAAAACGCTGATTCCCAGACTGTCCGTCGGATGGATTTTGAAGGCAATTGGGCCAGATCCACCCCCCTGGGTCTTAGTTTGCCTACCCATGCTTTAAAATGTCTAGAGGCCAAAATACTACTCCAAGACCCTACAAACCCCCTCACCGCAATGACCAATGGGAGCATGACATAGGTAACAAAATAAACCCCACCCAATGGTGTAAGCTGTGGTCTAAACCACCTTTTAAATCCATCTCAGCCAAAACAAGGGAACTCACATGGAAACCTATTTATAGATTGTACCCAACACCATGAAAGCTGGTGCTGCAACACCCAGGAACCTCACCTAAATGCTGGAGAGGCTGCACCTCTACAGGCACATACCTCCCACATGTGGTGGGAATGCCCCCAAATCCACCCCTTTTGTCCTGCAAAATAACAAAGCCTATACAGCACAGGACAATGACCTACCACCACCACCCCCCCCCAACAGCATAAAAATCAATATGACTAATATGACCCAACAACACAAACACCCCTCGCACAAACAAACCATACTGCAACTAACCAAAAATAACCAACCAAGCTCTGGACCTTCCTATAAACAACTACAGTGGTACCTCGACTTCCGAGCAACTCGACTTACGTTTTTTTCGACTTCCGAATGAGTTCCGGAAGCAAAAAATGGCTGCCGCTTCCAAATTTTTCGACTTGCGAAGGGAAAGCGGCGGCACGATACCTCGACTTACGAAGTTTTGAATGCGGTTTTTTCGACATACGGCTTTTTTTGCCGTTTGGAGATGGCGCCTTCGACTTACGAAGATTTCGACTTACAAGGGCGCCTTCAGAACGCATTAACTTCGTAAGTCGAGGTAGCACTGTACCTTACATTCAGAAGACATCTGAAGGCAGCCCTGTTAAGGGAAATTTTTAATGTGTGGTATTTTCCTGTATTTTAATCTCTGTTGGAAGCCGCCCAGAGTGGCTGGAGAAACCCAGACAGATGGGTGGGGTACAAATAATAATAATTATTATTATTATTATTATTATTATTATTATTATTATTATTATCTCCCACAATGCCAATAAAAATAAATACACAGTCGCAACCTGGTTATCAAACAGCTTAGTTGCCGAACAAATCGGCACCCAAACGCCGTAAGTGTTCCAATTTGCAAACTTTTTTCAGAAACCAAACTTCCAACGCGGCTTCCGCTTGACTGCAGGAAGCTCCTGCAGCCAATTAGAAGACGTGCCTTGGTTTTTTTAACGGTTTTGGGAGTTGAACGGACTCTGGGAATGGATTAAGTTTGAGACCCAAGGTACCACTGTATATATAAATAAATAAAGGGCCTACACACACGACTCACATAAAACCCCCACACAAACACTATCCAACAGAACAAAAGATCATTACTCCCCCCCCCCAATCTGCCTCTGGGTTTCCTCAGAGGAAAGGAGTGGGACAAATGGAGGTGTGGCGAAGCCCGAAGTTAGGCCGAAAGCAAAACTTTGTTGAATACTACCCAGTATGCTGCAGTGGCCGGAATGTGGCATTAGGACAGGGAAAACCCATCTTCAAATCTCTTGTCAAATATGACGTTTGCTGGCTGAACTCAGAGCTGTCACTATCATAGAATCATAGAGTTGGAAGAGACCACAAGGGCCATCCAGTCCAACCCCCTGCCAAGCAGGAAACATCAAAGATTCCAACCTAACTTTGCAGGATTTGCAATCTGTTGTCCTTGAAGGAAGGGTCAGATTAATGTAATAAATTGTCTGGACTCATCTAATTGAGGAGATTTGTATTACTAAAGTACACTGCCGTGTATTTTGTCATCACCATGGACGACGGAGAAACTTCCTATTAACCATCATCATTAGAATGGTAATTTCACAAGGCATAAATGTCCAGCTGTGAAATTGTGCTTCAGATTAATTTCTTTTTTTTTTCTTTATGAAGGATAATATAGTTTTAGTAATTCTCTGGGAGATAGCTAATGATATCCGCCCACATGAACAAGGAAAATTCACTTGTGTAATGGTTTCCTCTCCCCCCCCCACCCTCTGCAAACACAAAATCTGCTTCGGGTGCCCCCCCCAACTCCAAATCAATCACCCACTAGATTTCACCCTCTGATTTTAGATATAGCTTGACTCATGCACTTGTATCTTGTTGGTTGGGCTGAATATACCTTTTCTAGTATAAAGTTAAAAATCTAACTGTTACGGGCCTTGTGACATCAAGTTGCTGATGTCGTAAGAAACATTGACTTCTCAAATTAAGGTTTCCCATGTCAGACATCTGATTAACCGAAATATTTCTCCTGTGTACTCTGCTATGCAAAGACTATTACCAGTTCTCTGGGCAGAAAACTTTCCTCTTGGCGAGCAATGGTGAGGGAAACGATCTCTCCTTGCTTTGTGCTCCTCAGCATACTGACAAGCTCCTCCTGGGTTCTGCCAGTGATGTCTCTACCATTCACCTAAAAGATGCAGACAAACACAGTTAGGGGGGGGAATGAATTAATCAGAAGGTTTTGAAATATATCCTACTGAAACTTTATGAGTGCAGTCTGCCCTATTAACAGTGTTGGGTAGCAGTCCACAGTGTGGATGATTATCCCAAGCGTTACACCCTCACTGGCTGTTGAATTAATGGATTTCTGGATCTAGCCCAGAACAGCACAGAATATTTTCTTTTGCCTTGCATAACTGCAGCATCCTAAGTGTGTGTGCATTGCAGAATTCAGGGCACCACTTAGCCTTCACTGCATCAGAACTTGGTTTGCTGATAAATTAACATGTGCCATTAAGGTAAGACGGGGAATATGCAGGAGAAATGATTTTGAAGAGATATGGAAGGTGTTTGTAGAATTTGTGCTGTTAACACAGAAAGGAGTCGAACCATCGCAAGAGGTGTTGAAATTTTGGGAGGTTGGATAGTTGAAATGGAATGGTCTCGGTGGTGGGGTGCACATTTTTGTTCTTATTTATTTATGATTATTAAAGGTAAAGGGACCCCTGACCATTCTGTCCAGTTGCGGACAGCTATGGGGTTGTGGCACTCATCTTGCTTTATTGGCCGAGGGAGCCGGCGTACAGCTTCTGGGTCATGTGGCTAGCATGACTAAGCCGCTTCTGGAAAAGCAGAGCAGCTCATGGAAACGCCGTTTACCTTCCCGCCAGAGCAGTACCAATTTATCTACTTGCACGTGGTGCTTTCGAACTGCTAGGCTGGCAGGAGCTGGGACCATGCAACGGGAGCTCGCCCCATCGCGGGGATTCGAACCACCAACCTTTTGATCGGCAAGCCCTAGGCTCTGTGGTTTAACCCATAGCGCCACCCCCGCCCCATACTTTGTCAAAATAAAAAAAAAAATGTATAAAATGTAAATAAATGTATAAAATATAAATAAAAGAATGGGAGTGTTAAGTCGTGGGTGAACACAGCAGACGACACAGTGATTTCAAAACAGCTCTTGTTTATTTGCAGGCTGGAACAGGACTGAGCTGAAGGGCTCAGCAACCTGCTTATATAGAACTCAGCTACAACGCAACAGTAACAACATTCTGCAGCTAACCAATCCCTGAGTGTCAGTTTCTAATCCTTCATTTGCATAAGCTGACCTGAGTGAAAACCGCTACAGAATGAACTATATACACACACCCCTGGTGGCCAAGGGTGAGAACTTCAATACATAACACCCCTCCCCACCGAGATAAGGCATTAGGTTACAAGCATAGTGGTTCCATTATATACAGCAAATACTCTTGTTAAATTCATTAATGCATATAGCCTAACAGTTCAAATCACGATGCAGCATTACGTGTGCAAATTGTGGTAACATAGTCTTTTAGATACGCTGGGCGTTTGGGAGCCCTACCTGACCGCCGTGGGCCAGTATCAGAGTCCGGTTGGCTGCTCGAGTCCCGTTGCGACTGCTGTGCTACCAATGGTGTCGTTGGGCCTGAGTTTCCCGGCTCCGCTGCTGCTGGAGGGCCTGTTGCGAGTGGACTCGGTGGACACTCAGGCAAGGCAGTGGTCGGAGTCTCAAGGGAGTCAGGCAAAACTCTTGCAGTGGCTCGGCTCGGCTCTGTGTCAGCAGTTTGTGAAGGGGGTGTAGGAGTAGCCTCGCCTTCCATTGGTGTCGGTTCTAGAGCTGAGGCTGCCGTTGAGGGTACTGCGGTATCGTCCAAATTCCCAACCCGGCGCCTCAGTTGGTCTATGTGTCGGCGCCACAAACGCCCGTCCTCAAGTGCCACCTGATATGAGCGGGGCCCAGTGACTCCCACTATCGTGGCCGGCACCCAAGGAATGTCACCCACATAATTCCTGGCAAAAACCTTATTCCCGGGAATGAAAGACCTTGGTGCGTCAGCACAGCCCGGGGGCTCGGCTACCCCAAAGTCTGGATGCAACCGATCGAGCGGAGATCTGAGGCGACGGCCCATAAGCAGTTCAGCTGGACTCCGCCCTGTGGCTGCATGCGGGGTGATGTGCTGTACGAGCAAGTATTCCGTGACTCGCTCATGCCAGTCCTTCTGACCTAGGCGTGCCAGTGCCTCTTTCGCTGAGCGCACCATTCTTTCCGCCTGTCCGTTGCTGGCCGGGTGGAATGGTGCTGTTAGAGCGTGGCGGATGCCTAGCCCCAAGAGGTACCTTTCAAAAGCGCCTGATGTGAACTGTGGCCCGTTGTCGGAGACGAGGACATCAGGACATCCATGTGTTGCAAATAGGCCCCGCAGCACCCGGACTATGGCTTCGGTAGTGGTGGAGGGCATCAGAGCCACCTCCAGCCATTTGGAATAAGCGTCCACCACTACCATAAAGGTCCGGTGAAAGGGGCCAGCAAGGTCAATGTGCACTCTCGCCAGGGTGCCTTTGGCGTCTCCCAGGTGTTGCCCTTAGCTGCCGGTTGTGCAGTCTCGATTCTTGACACGCTTGACAGCAACCCAAGGTCAATGTGCACTCTCGACCAGGGTGCCTTTGGCGTCTCCCAGGTGTTGCCCTTAGCTGCCCTTCTGGCCACCCCGGTTGTGCAGGTCTCGATTCTTGACACGCTTGACAGGAGGCAACCCAGGAGGTGATGGCCTCGTCCATGTTAGGCCACCAGACGTAACACCGAGCCAACGCCTTCATTTTAACGATCCCTGGGTGGCCGATGTGCAGAGCCTCAAGGACGCGTTGGCGGAGTCTTTGGGGAACCACGACTCGGTCTCCCCACAGTAGGCAGCCGCGATGAGCCGAGAGCTCATGCTGTCTGGTCGCAAATGGCTGGAACTCAGATGTGAATGGCCCTTCTGGCCACCCCCTCCACACCCAGTTGAGCACACGTCTGATGGTGCGGTCCTGGGAAGATGCGGAGGCCACATCGGCAGCCGACACTGGTGCAGCTGGGAGGTCCTCAAGCAGGAGTACCGATGAAGCAGGAGCTGGGTCTTCCACAAACGCCGGAAGAGGGCAACGACTGAGAGCGTCAGCATGGCCCAGCGACTTTCCCGGGCGATGGATGAGCCGATAGCTGTAGGCTGCCAGAAAAACAGTCCATCGCAGCATGCGTGGCGAGAGGATCGGTGGAGTTGGTCTGTCACTTCCCCAAGGAGGCCCAGGAGCGGCTTGTGGTCAGTGATGAGGTCAAAGGTTCTCCCGTAGAGATATTCGTGGAACCTCTTCACTCCAGCCACAAGCGCCAGTGCCTCCTTGTCGAGCTGGCTGTAATTCCGTTCCGCCGGAGACAGCGTCCGAGAGAAGTAAGCAAGCGGTGCTTCCCTCCCATCCGGGAACCGGTGACTGAGGACTGCACCGATGCCAAAGGGCGAGGCGTCACAGGCGAGGACCAGTGGCCTGGCTTCACTGTACTGCACCAGCACACTGTCTGAGGAGAGGAGGGACTTGACTGCGTTGAAGGCCGCTGTCTCCCGATGACCCCAGGACCATGGCGCCTTCGTGCTGAGCAGGCGGTGGAGAGGCTCAGCTAGCGTTGCCTTGTGGGGCAGGAACATATTGTAGAAGTTCAGCAGCCCCAGGCAGGAACATATTGTAGAAGTTCAGCAGCCCCAGGAACGCCTGCAACTCAGTCTTGTTCTTTGGAATCGGGGCCTCCTGAGATGGAACTCCACCTTGCGAATTTTGGATGTCGTTGGGTGAAGGCCAGAGGCGTTGATGAGGTAGCCCAGGAACTCCACCTGCGGAACGGCAATCTGACACTTTTCTTTCTTCACCTTGAGTCCGGCCTCCTGGAACCTGGTCAGCACAGCGCGGAGGCGCTCGAACAGCTGCTGGTGTGAGTCTGCGGATACCAGTACATCATCGAAATATGGGACCACACGCCTGGCAGCCCCTGCAGGAGGCGCTCCATGAGGCTTTGAAAGATGCCAGGAGCCACGCTCACCCCGAACTGTAGTCGGCGGCATCGGAACGCTCCTCGGTGGGTGACGATCGTCTGAGCTTCAGCGGTGGCGTCGTCAACAGGCAGTTGTTGATAGGCTTGGGCAAGGTCCAGCTTAGCAAAGACCTTGCCTTCGCCCAGAGAATGCAGCAGGTGTTGGACGACGGGAACTGGATAAGCGTGTTGCTGAAGCGCCTTGTTGATCGTGCACTTGTAGTCTGCGCATATCCTCACCGACCCATCCGGCTTGACAGGTGTGACGATAGGCGTTTCCCACTTGGCATGGTCGACCGGCTCCAAAACCCCTTGCGCGATTAATTTGTCCAGTTGTTCGTCTACCTTAGCCTTGAGGGCGAACGGAACCCGGCGTGGCTTTAGTTTGATTGGAGCGACTTGTGGATCAAGGCTAAAGGAGATGGGTGTGCCTGTATATTGGCCCAATGTGCCATCGAAAACCTCGGCAAATTCTTTAGTTAAGTTTTCGACTTCCGCGTTGGAGACGCAGTTGATGCCGGTGACTTCCAGGCCGAGGGCGCCAAACCATTCTAGCCCTAGGAGGCTGGGCCGCGGGTCTTCAACTACCACGAGTCGGAGTGGCCCCGAAAATTTTTTGAACTTGACCTGGAACTGGCCGACGCCTGTCACGGGAATGTCGTTCCCCTGGTAGTCCCTCAGGTGTACACGATGTCGGTCAAGCTGCCTCTTAGAAAGCTTGGGCACAAGTCTTTTGATAGTGCTCCAGGACACAACGGACAGGGCAGACCCGGTGTCGATTTCCATGTCACACGGAGCTCCTTCGATGAACACCGTGATATGTAGTTTGCGTCGCGTAGGCGAGTCGGTTTGTCCAATCGTGGTTCCGGATGAGCAGCAACAGTTGGTGAGAGCGAAACAGTTACTGTTTGCGGACCGGGTTGACGACTTGGACTTGCGAGATGGTGAAGAGGCTGTGTTTGATGGCGTAGATCGGCAGACCTTGGCGATGTGACCCTTTCTGGAGCACTGCCGGCAGATGGCGTCTCTGAATCGGCATTTGACGCGGGGGTGGTTGCCTCCACAGCCAGCGCATTCTGGTTGGTCCTTGGACTTCTGTTTGAACTTCCCGCGTTCCCGCTTCGTCTGGTGCACGTCATCGTCTTCACTGGTTGACGCCTCGTCACTGCTAGCCGCTTCGTAATGTACAGCAATTGGCTTCTTAGTTGGACGGGGGCTGACTTCCTGGTTTTGCTCCTCTCTCTCAGCGTTTTCTGTTGCAATGGCCTCATGGAGCGCTGTCGCGAGATCCATGTCTTGTTTTGCTGCAATCCGCCTGCGGCCCTTGCTGCTGCGTAGGCCGCACACAAATCGATCCAGCAGTGCTTCTTCCCAGTTGGCGAACTTGCAGTGTCTCGCCAGCTTCCTTAATTCGGTGAGGAAATCTGCCACCGTTTCCCCAGGCCGTTGCTGTCTCTTATGGAACTCGATGCGCCACGTCATCTTAGACGCAGTAGGATTAAGGTGCTTCGATAGGTGTTCCGTTATGCTCGCGAACGACGCCTCCTGCAGCGTTGTGGGGGCCAGAATTGCCCGAGCCAACTCGAAAGTCTCTGCCCCGCAGCAACTCAGGAACAGCGCCTTCTTTTTATCCTCATCGATGACCCCTTTTACAGCCACGCTGAATTCGAAACGCTCAAGGTAAGCATCCCACGCCTCCGTTGCTCCGGGATGAAATGGTTCCATGAACCGTGACGCTGCCATCTTTAGTGGACTGGTCTGTCCTGCCAGTCACAGGGAGTCCTGTCGCCAGAATCAGGTCGCTAGGGTCGAGAACCCTCAGCCAGCCTAATTCAATCCCACCTTCGTCGCCAGTGTTAAGTCGTGGGTGAACACAGCAGACGACACAGTGATTTCAAAACAGCTCTTGTTTATTTGCAGGCTGGAACAGGACTGAGCTGAAGGGCTCAGCAACCTGCTTATATAGAACTCAGCTACAACGCAACAGTAACAACATTCTGCAGCTAACCAATCCCTGAGTGTCAGTTTCTAATCCTTCATTTGCATAAGCTGACCTGAGTGAAAACCGCTACAGAATGAACTATATACACACACCCCTGGTGGCCAAGGGTGAGAACTTCAATACATAACAGGGAGGGAAGTAAGAGGGAAAGGGGGGGAGAACTTGGTTTGTGTGTGTGTGTGTGATATACTTGGAAGACGTCCTACTGAACTCAGGTGGTCATGATAGAGTAACATCAAGTACAGGCGTCCCACTATTTCTGCGAGGTTTACATTCCAGGCATAATTGAATTGTGCAAAGTGGGAGACCCTCTCAGCCAGTGGTGTAGGAAGGGCGGGGTGTAGGGGGCACTCCGCCCCAGGTTCCATGGGAAGGGGTGACACTCTCCGGCCCCTCCACCGCCGCCTGGCACCCCGTCCGGACGGGGCAGCCCCAAGAGCCGCCGCTCGCTCACTGGCTTGCCACGGGAGCAGCAGCGCCGACCTGGATGCATCTGGCCGGCACTGCTGTTCCTGCGGCGAGGCGGCGAGTGAGCAGTGGCTCGTGGGGCTGCCCGACCCACTGCTTGCTTGCCAGCTTGCAGCAGCGCTAGCCAGATCCACTATGCATGCCCGGAAACACGCACGCGCTGTTACGCCCCGGGCGGCGAAGAGGCTTCCTACGCCACTGCTCTCAGCTTTGTTTAGTCACCCTCTCTTCTGCTCTCTCTTCAACCCATACCAAAAATTATGTATCCAAAATATATCAAAGGTTTGGGACAGGCCCTGTTGCTGCATTATTCTGTGCATGAGCTCTTAGGCAAGGAGACTGAACAGCGTAAACAAAGACTGCCCTCACTGATGTCCTCTTGGGGAGAGTATCCTCGTGAGCCGTGAGGACTCTCCAGCCCTCTCCCGCCCAGTGGCTGGGCTAGCCGATCAGGCACCTAGGGTGGCGCTAGCCGCCCATGGGGTGGAGCCAGCTGGGGCAGGACGCTCCGCAGGGTCTCCGAGGAGTCTGCCTGCCTCCTCCTACAGCTGAGGGAGAGGCGGTGGGCGGACTGTTTGGGCAGTGTGGAGCCTGCAGGTGCCCAATCCACCGCGTCACTCCCAGGAGAGACGCGTGGCTCGGGCACGCTGCAGGCCCCACGGTGAGTGCCACCCGCCATTTTGTCACCCCCTCTGAGTGGTGACACACGGGGCGGCCGCCCCCACCGCCGCCCTTTCTCCACCCCTGCTCCCGCCATTTCCAGGTTCGAATCAAATTATTGAATTATTTAACTACACGTATACGTGGTCACGTGCAAGTCGATTGTGCCTAAATGGGGGGGGGGACACTTGTACCTTATGTGTGCAGTCTTGGTTGGTTGGTTGCTTACACGCACATGTACACAAGGGGGGCTTGTGACCAAAATGAAATTGTCCTAAGTTAGAAGGTACAACAGGGAACAGTTTCCAACCCACATAACAAGGGGAACGCCAAACAACTCCCCAGGGTTTTGCAAACTGTCTGGCAACTCTCGCCAGTGTAGCTTAGAATGGACAGGATTGTTTGCTGAAGTATCTCGACATCGTTCTTGTAGCTGCTATGAAAATGACAACGTTAAGGTCAAGGTCTTAAGGCTGAGGCTCTAATTTGCAAGCACTTTGTAGAGAAAGGTATTAAAACGAGGAGTGAGAGCAGGTTTTACTGGCTTCTGGGGGGGGGGAAGGGTCCCTACATTTTATGTAGTAACTGTCTGGAAGATTGAAAGTGGAGAAATAAAATCAGTAAAGAGCACTCCCGATACAATCACACAATTCAGGTTCATGAAATTGCTAGCCACACAACTACTTCCATGCACCCAGAGAGTCTTTATGATAGCATTTGTGTTCCTCGAGCAGCAACCCAGCCCCGACCCCAAGCTGTATGGAAACCTAAAACCTTGGGCATCATGTTCCATAACCCTCGGAGGGGGGGGGGGCGAATAAGAATTAGAAGAGAATGTATCAACTGGTGTGCTTTGAGTGAATGAGAAATTTCCCTTTCATCAAGTGTTCTGTTAGTCAACATTACCCTATTATCACAAGACTCTATGCAGAGTTTACCCATTGAAATTAATGGACCTAAGCTCACCACGTCCATTTACTTCAATGGATCTACTCCAAGTATTACTATAGGTTGATTTTTTTTATGATCCACTGGATTTAACTCACTAAAAATAGCTTTTTTTGTGGAGAGAAGCAAATGAACATTTTCCAAACCTCCAGTATTCTGTCTCCCGACTGCAAGCGGCCATCTTTAACTGCTGCGCCACGGGGTAAAATGCTTTTCACAAATATAGGACCGGGACCGTGAACTGAAGAGTCTCTGGTAACCACAGTGAAACCAAGTCCTTCAGGGCCTAAAGTGCAGACACACACAAAATATTTGAATCTCACACTACTTTTACGTATAAGCCAAACAAGCTATAGCTCAGGGCCCCACTCTCTTGGGGGTCCCCCCAAAAAAATTAAACAAAAAAAACCTGGATGTACATTTCCAAAATATAAAATAAAAAACAAATAAAATAAAACCTACATACAGCAACAGTGTTTTGTGTTGTGTAGGCTCCTATGATGTAAGTCATGGGCCCCGCCTGCTAGCCTGCTCCCTAAAATATCACTGGTTTGCTCATTTCTATATATAGGGTGCCTACATTCTGCATGTGCAAATGGCTTTAGATACCTATTAGGTCCATAAATTACCATATAGCATATATTCAACACAAAAAACAGTGACAATTTGTTGTTGACAAAGGACAGCTGGACATATAAAGGGCCCCATTACCTTCAGTAGCTTAGGGCCTCATCAAACCTAAATCCGGCCCTGACCTTAATCAAGTATGAGCACAAATACTGTGGCTACAAGATATGAAAGTCCTTTTTTAAAAAACATCAGGGGAAGGTTTAACTGACCTTTCTTGAGATCTATCCTTATCCTTTTTGCATTCTTTTTGCTGCCGAAACCCATCAGGGGCGATAAGGTGTGTGACGATGGCTTCCTGCTAACTCTTGAAAAGCTGGGACTCTGGGCAGGATGCATCCCAGACTCCAGGTGGCTTGTTCCAGACAAGTCCACTTCCTTTGTCTTTGGCTTTGCATAGATGGGAGGTGGAACCTTTGCCCTCGAGACGTGCTCCGTGTTATCTGCCGGGTATAAAGGTGCGATGGCGGACTTTTCATATTGTTCACGGCTGTGTGGAGGGACTACTTCCAAGAGGATAGTCTGGTATTTCATGGCTAGCCGAAAGATATCTTGCGCTCTTGAAAAAAACAAAAACAAACAAAGGCATAGGAGAAACGTATGAAGATCTGGAAAATGTAAGCCATGCTAAATGCACACGGGGAGAACTTGGAAGCTGCTTTGCGGAAAAAGGCTTTTAAAGACCCTTTCCAAACAATTCCTTTTTCGTTCTTGTAAAAATTGTTGTCACTTTGCAGGTGGCTTTCTTTGACAAAAAATCTTTGTTATTTCCCACTTTCCTAGCACTTCAGTTTCCACTTCAGTTTACAGAGCTCTAGCCTCATTTTCTGCTCCAAATTGTGAGATGAGCATTCCTCACTGAGATGGAAGGACCTATTGTTATCAAGGGAGCACCACAGAGCAGGCGTAGGGAAACTCCGGCCCTCCAAATGTTTCGGACTACAATTCCCATCATCCCTAGCTAACAGGACCAGTGGTCAGGGATGATGGGAATTGTAGTCCCAAACATCTGGAGGGCCGGATCCGGTTTGCCTATGCCTGCCATAGAGGAACAGGGATTTCCATACAAACCCCAGAACTGTATCCACTGAAACACAATGACTTCCCCCAAGCACTACTGAGTATGTGTGCAACTTGTTGTTTTTTAACAATATTTTCATGTAAATAAAAATCAGTAATTCCGAAGAGAGACTTGTTGTTTTTTAACAATATTTTCATGTAAATAAAAATCAGTAATTCCGAAGAGAGACCTATTTTAGTTTTACACAAAACACATGCTTCATCACAGCAAACGGTTTCATTTGTGTGTGTGTTAGAGAGAGAGAGAGAGAGACACTTCTTTTTTGGTTCACATGGAATTATTTAAAAAACAAAGTTAAAAATACAAGAAACAAAAAAAAAGGAGCTCGCAACAATAAACAGATCACTAAGCAAGAGAAAAAGTAAATCCATCATATTTCTTTGAATGTATCTCTTCTGAGATGTCACCATCCACCATATTTAATAAATATGTGTTTTATGAATAACTTACTTTACATTTTTACATATGAGCATTATAATTTCAAAAAGTACTGCTTGAATAATTGGAAAGAAATCTTTTAAAGCACTTCTTTAAAAATCTAAAATTCTGGTAAATGCTGTATCCCGAAGAAGAAGAAGAAGAAGAAGAAGAAGAAGAAGAAGAAGAAGAAGAGATAAATCAGCAGAAATTCCTTGAACAACACTAAAAATAATAATCAAGAATAAAGTAACTGGCTATGCTTTAAAAAGTAACGAATAGATCTAATGAATTGCTAGAACTAAAAATTCTATCAGAAATAAATTTCTAGCTTACTAAGCTACCTATAGCTAGTGCGCCGGCTTGCCCCCATGACTGAGGGCCAGTGCGCACATGTTGATGTGTTGTGCACACGCACGACGCAAGCATGTTGCACAACATGTGCACGTTGTCATGGAATATTGAGAGGGCCCGTTCCTCTCCTCAAAAAATTTGGGGAGGCCTTCAGCCCCTCCTTGATGGCACCCCTGACCTATAGGTAACTCACCCAAAAAGGGATTTCTTAAAAAAAACCAACCCAGATTAATGAAATTATTTATGTTTTATCACTCAGATCAGGTTATGAGTCTCTCAGCTGGACTATTAAATAGCACTTTTCCAAGTGGCTAATAAAACGTTCTGCGTACAATCAGTCTCTACAGCAACAGAAGATCAGATATTCTATCCCCAGTGTGAGTCTACTAGAATTTTATTTTTCTTTTGTATTGATTCAAGGGTTATCATATCTGTATTACTATTGTCTGTATTCACATTAGGGGAAAGTAACTGCCTTCCTGTTCCAGAAGGAACAGCTACTATTGGTTCATTCAAGTTGCTGCATTTGGATCCTCAGTCTTATTGGTTCCCACCAAAAGGCAGCTTTGTGATTGCTTGAGATTGTTCCCTCCAAAATGTATCCTTTCTAGCCAGTCTTTCTGTCCCTATAAATGTAGCATCCCTCTCCTCAGTTCCCCAGTCTTGTTTGCTTGAATAAAGAGTGTTACACGAAGAAGCTGTCTCCTGCCTGCTTTGTCAGAGAGCTGAAGTCACTTGCTGAATCACTATCCCCATGCTACAACAATTTTATTTTACTTAATAAGCTGCCGAGGCAAAACTGTAGTATTTTAATTATAGCCAACATTGTAAAACTGACTTCTGAAAGTCTGGATTGATGTGTGCTGCATAAATTCCTCAGGTTAACAGAATAAAACAATTCGGCAAAACTCACTGTGCAAAGGTTTTATCCGCAAGTTCTGTGTCGTTAATCTTCACAATACACTCATTTTCAAGTAAAAGTCCATCCCTCTTAGTCCGGCTGTTCTCCTCAATGCCACGGATAAAAAGCCCTAGAATCCTGAGGGTAGGAATGCAAAGTATGTTATCTGGAGTTACCTAAATTAGATAATGAATTTTAAAGTCCTGCTTGCAGCTACTCCCAGAAGGCATCTGGTTGGCCACCGGAGGGAACATACATATATACTGACAACACAGTAATGGGGAAGAAACAAGTACATCAGGAAAACCATACATTTCTATATGTCAATAATTAGTATAGCTTACCTTTTTCATCATTTACTTCATTTCAATTCATTTATGAATCACTTCCCACAAAACATCCCTTGTTTAATAATGTTGGTGGGTTTTGGTTTTTTTTAGTAAGAATGTCTGTTAAAACTTGTCTATTCTATATTTATACTCCAATTCTGAATATTTAAGGAAATTTTTCAAATGAATTGTTTGCGTTTATTTTTTGAGTAAGAACGTCTGCTATACTTGTCTATTCTGCATTTATATTCTGATTCCAAATTTTTTAAAGATAATTTTCAAATGATTTTTTTCTGTGGTTATCACCAGGAAGTTCCACTTAAATGCAGTGTAAGACATCAAAAGTAAACTTAATCATGGTTTGAATAAAACAAAATAACAGAAGCAAGGATATTTTCAAAGCTACATGTTATACAAACCCTACTGTAACCAACATAATAACCCTATAGTTTTATATGATAGCCTCTGGTCTTAAATACTTATTTGAGATGTGGAATATAGACATGTGGATTGAGTTAAGTGTTTTCTGGCAACATAAACCCATTACTTCCTTATTTTTATTATGTAGCGTCTCAACGTTAACATCGTTTTATTGTGTTTTTAAATTTTTAATTTCCTCTCTTTTATTGTGTAACGTTTATATATGTATACACACATAGAATATAAATTATTTCAATTAAGTGAAAAGACAGAAGTAGGATGCTGATTGTGCACCAACACTTAACTCAAAGCATTTAAAAGTAGACACAAACGCTTTAACAACTGTTTTAATCAGTATTATTAGGGAGGGGGGGAGTCAAAAAACCCTCTTAGTATTAGCATGAAAACTCCCCAACATACTTCTCAGTATTAAGAGTAAGGAGCTCAAAAAACTTTAATCCCTCTCTTGCCCAAGAAGAAGTAGTAGTAAGAAGTTTGAAAAAGCTCTGCAAAAGCACTGGAGAAGCAGGAAAACGCAGAGGAAGCATAGCTGGACACCACTCCAAGTGCTAAACTGGTTTTGAGGCTTTTCCAGTTAAAACCAAAAGCCCAACATCTATTCACAGCCAAAAAATGTATACAATTCGCAACTTGTAAATACGCTCAGTTTGTTTTGAATACAAATGTTCCGCAAAGATAGTAGTAAATTCAGCTGAATGTCACCGAAATATTTCATTCAAGACAGTTATGCAAACATTCTGCTTGCTTTTCGAAGATGCAACTTTGCCAAGGCAGGCCTCATAGCATTTGTCGACAAAAATGTTAAAGAACTGATAAATTAATCCAGAGTAAGCTTTTTGGAAGGGATGCGGGTGGCGCTGTGGTCTAAACCACTGCGCCTAGGGTGGTTCGAATCCCCGCAACGCGGTGAGATCCCGTTATTCGGTCCCTGCTCCTGCCAACCTAGCAGTTCGAAAGCACGCCCAAAAGTGCAAGTAGATAAATAGATACCACTCCGGCGGGAAGGTAAACGGCGTTTCCGTGCGCTGCTCTGGTTTCGCCAGAAGCGGCTTAGTCATGCTGGCCACATGACCCGGAAAAACTGTCTGCCAACAAACGTCGTCTCCCTCGGCCAGTAAAGTGAGATGAGCACTGCAACCCCAGAGTGGTCCGCGACTGGACTTAACTGTCTGGGGTCCTTTGCCTTTACCTTTTAGGCTTTTTGGACAATTCTTTAAGAGACATCCTTGCTCGAAGAGGTAACTGATCCAACATTGTTGCATTCAACATAGCGTTGTAAATCCAAGTGCCAACTTTCACTTGAAAATATCACAATACTTAATGGAAGCCCTTCCCTGTGTTGATTTAAATGAGTCACTCTCTGAATTTATTTATATTTAAGGCAGAAAGGAGACTGAAGTATCACTTGTCAGGGCTGGAGTCAGAGGCAGGTCAGCAAGAAAGGAAGCTGATCTCTGTTGTCAGTGAACTTAACGCTTTATTCAAGGAAACAGCATACATCTCAACAACCCTTCCCAGTCGGTCTTGCCGCTATGGGGCAGTTGCCAGGACTGCCTTCCAAACCTGCCTTCCAAACCTCTCTAAGGCTTCTTGTCTCCCAGATGTTTCCCAAGCAGTCTCAAACTGCGTCTGCGCACCTCTGACTTCTTTTCCACCTCTGACTTCTTCTCAATACTCTTGTGAGTTCTTGGAGGGGGAGGAGAGCTTTTCGCAGCAGGAGAGGGAGACTCGCTGGATTCTCCAGCAGTCCCTTGACACACACCCCCTCCTCTGCTTCAGACTCCTTGTCCCAGGCTCTTCCTGCTCACTGAACCCTGTTGCCCTTTCAGCATGTGGGACCTGCTCCCAATCTTCACCCTCCGATCTCTCCTCCACCAATCGGAGCCTTCCTCCTCTGGGGGTTCCCTTGGGGGGGGGGTTCACCTGCTGGTGCCCCCTCCATCACTCCTCTTCGTCCAGCCAGTCCCTGACATCATCTATCATCCACAAGACTAACAACTATACAGGAGTGGTCCCAACAAACATCATCATCATCATCATCATCATCATCATTATTATTATTATTATTTTATGCCACCCATCTGACTGGGTTGCCCCAGCCATTCTGGGCGGCTCCCAATAAAAAATAGTAAAAACGCTGCTTCCGAGTAACATTATGCAAGGACATTGCAGGCTTGTACACTCCTCCTTGAACTGCATGCATGATATTATCTAGTCAGCAGCATTTGCAAAACAGCTTCAAAACCTCTTTTTCAAATTCTAGATTCAAGCTACCCGTGATTAGCGTTAGCACTGGGGCGTAATTCAACATGCCTCTTAATGCTGACCAAGGGAGGGAATTTACACAAAAAGGGCAAGGTAACATGCAAGACCATGGTTAAGAGATTAGGAAATGTTGTTTCTTAACAGACCAAATACATCATGAAAACCATACCCTGAAGTAAACATGTTGATAAGCCTTAAACCGAGGTGCAAAGGTTTGAATCTCTTAGTTTAAGGCATATGCACAACAGCTGACCACCATATTAAAATGATCAAAAATAGGATAATCAAGGGGGAGGGGGAAACATATGGTGTTTTCTTTATATGACAAAATGTTCTGCAAGGGGGAAACATAATTTAATTTAGATGTCATCAAGCTGATTTCTATTTAAGGGGTACAGATATGAGAGACAGATGGAATCCTGTTCTGGGCGCCACAATATAAGAAGGATGTTGACAAGCTGGAATGTGTGGCGAGAAGGGCGACCAAGGTGATCAAGGGTCTGGAAACCAAGCCTTATGAGGAACAGTTGAGGGGAATTGGATATGTTTAGCCTGGTAAAGAGGAAACGGAGAGGAGATATGATAGCCATCTTCAAATACCTAGAGGGCTGTCACACAGAGGGTGGAGAAAGCTTGTTTTCTCCAGCTCCAGAGGAGGGTAGGAACCAAACTAATGGGTTCAAGTTCCAAGGAAGGAGATTCCTACTAAATACCAGGAAGACCTTTCTGACAGTAAGAGCTGTTTGGATTTGATATCCCGCTTTATCACTACCCGAAGGAGTCTCAAAGCGGCTAACATTCTCCTTTCCCTTCCTCCCCACAACAAACACTCTGTGAGGTGAGTGGGGCTGAGAGACTTCAAAGAAGTGTGACTAGCCCAAGGTCACCCAGCAGCTGCATGTGGAGGAGCGGGGACGCGAACCCGGTTCCCCAGATTACGAGTCTGCCACTCTTAACCACTACACCACACTGGCTCTCTGCAGTGTTAAACACTGGAACAGACTCTCTCAGGAGGTCGTGGACTCTCCTCGCTTGGAGGTTTTTATGCAGAGGTTGGGTGGCCACCTGTCATGTATGATCTAGTTGAGATTCCGGCATTGCAGGGGGCTGGACTAGATGATTCTCGGGATCCCTTCTATGATTCTATGAGAACCAAAAGGGACACCAACATCTTCTCCTGTTTTCTTACACCTTTGAGCCACTTGAGCGTATCTACAATCAACATGCTTATGCGTAAAGGTGTTTAGGACAAAACAATAACAACAGCAACCGAGTTAGTTTTCATCAAAATGGCAATGGAAATCCTTACCTTCCACTTAACGACGAAATATATGGTACTACATGGATCCCCAGTGGCCCGCCTTCCCCAGAAATCTCTACCGCTCTTGTCACACCGCTAAGGAAGAGGAGGGGGAAACAGACATGGTTACATTCAACAAAAATCGAAGAGCAACGGTCTCTCTAGGAGGACAGCCTACCACCAACCTTGTCGTTGTTTCAATGCCAGGCAAAGATGTTTTCATTTTCCTGGGAATTTGGGCAACATCCATGATTCATTTTTTGTATTGTTAAAACTGTTTTTTACAGGTTTGTGTGATTTTATCCTTGTTTCTTCTTCTTGGACATAGCTTTGGGGCCGTTGCTTTTAAAGTTAGAAGCTATACAGTAATGTATTAAGCCTAAACTTTTTAAAAGAGATCAAGACAAAAGCAGCTGTGAGAGGTCAACAAAAGTAGAATAGTCCCGCTCAAGGCCTGGTCACACTGACACATATCTTCTCCTTTATTCTAGTATTGGTTCCGCAGTGTGGGGCCTTTAGTATTCATGTATTCTCCCCAGAAAAAAACCCTGGAACTCATGTGTGCAATAATAATGGTGGCTAAAGACAGGGACCAGGGACTTTGTTTATATATACTTGTGCTACAACACCTGAAGTGGGCTCATGTGGAGGTAATACTTTTCTGACAATGCCCCTTCTTTTTTTCCTTCTTTTTTGGGTGCCCCCGCTTTCTATCTTTCTTTTTAATGTATTTATTAACTTTTTTCAAAACATCAACAAAACACATAAAATAAACCAATACAGCAACTACAAACACACCACAGATACAGAAACAAAAACTAAACAACCTACAAAATACAAAAACAAAAAATTTTTTTGTTAAAGACTGCTTCTTTCCTTAACATTGTTGCTTGACTTCCACGCGTCTGCCCTTCCTGCGTTCATTGTCCTTCATCTTTAGTAATTTCTTTACATTGTACCAACCATATTTTCCAAAAATCTTATCCATTTCTTAAATTATTTTCTTAATTCATTATTTCACATTTCATTAACACTTAACATAATTCTAAATCTGCAGTCTAACTTTTCTTCCAAGTTCCTTCTAAATTTCAATCTTACTATACTTTTTCAAATACAATTTAAATTTCTTCCATTCTTCTCCCACTGCGTTGTCCCTCTGGTCACGGAGTTTCCCGGTCATCTCAGCAAGTTCCATATAGTCCATCATTTTCATCTGCCATTCTTCAATCGTTGGTAGTTCCTCTGTCTTCCAGTTTTTAGCTATCAAAATTCTAGCTGCTGTTGTGGCATACATAAATAAAGTTCTATCACATTTTGGAATTTCTTGGCCTAGGATGCCCAGTAAGAAGGCTTCTGGTTTCTTTTTAAATGTGTTTTTCAAGACCCTGACAATGCCCCTTCTATACAGTTGTACCTTGGTTCTCAAACGCCTTGTGACTCGAACACTTTGGCTCCTGAACGCCGCAAACCCAGAAGTGAGTGTTTTCTGGTTTGCGAACGTTTTTTGGAACCCGGACACCTGACATGGCTTCTGCAGTTTCCGACTTAGTGCAGGAAGCTCCTGCGGCCAACTGGAAGCGGCGCCTCGGTTTTCGAATGTTTTTGGAAGTCGAACTGACTTCTGGGACAGATTCCGCTCGAGAACCAAGGTGCGGCTGTAATGATGTTGGAATAACAACCTGCTTCTGATCTGCAGTTCCTAGACGTAGTGATTGCACCTCTTTCACAAACATACTCAGCTCAGTATGGGATGTCTCTCAAAACCGAAAGTTTACTTCAGCCTCTGTGTGATGTCTTGTTCTTGTCTGGACAGCCATCTATTAGTGCACACTTGACCAAAACAGCTCTTTCTTCCTGTTTTGTTCCCCCGTTTCATTTCCTGCAGCGTTGCGGATTTAATCAGTGGATAATGTTCTGTGTTGATTGACACAATTTCCTGATTACCTTGTTATCACCTCCCCTGTGCTTTCATATGCTATGCTCAGGTGTCCGTCACTGCTAATCATTTTTCTAGGATTGTATCTGAGCCCTGCCAGGTTCAGGATGGGAAATGCATCAACTGAAAATTTTTGTGGACATGAAGAACACTTTTATCCATGATAGGTTATGGCAGGCATAGGCAAACTCCACCCTCCAGATGTTTTGGGACTACAATTCCCATCATCCCTGACCACTGGTCCTGTTAGCTAGGGATCATGGGAGTTGTAGTCCCAAAACATCTGGAGGGCTGAGTTTGCCTATGCCTGGGTTATGGTCTGACAGAGCTGTTACGTGCTAACCACGAGTGTGGTGATCTCTCTCGGCTGCTGTTAGACGTGGTTCACATGGTCATCTCATACTAGGACCTTGGGGATAGTAATGGCTGGGCTTCTTGCCCCTTCTCTCGGTCCTGTATACCTGAAGGAGCGTCTCCACCTCCATCATTCATCCCGGACACTGAGATCTAGTGCCAAGGACCTTCTGTCGGTTCCCTCACTGCGAGAAGCAAAACTACAGGGAACCAGGCAGGGCCTTCTCGGTAGTGGCGCCCGCCCTGTGGAACGCCCTCCCATCAGAAGTCAAGGGAATAAACAACTACCTGACATTCAGAAAATACCTGAAGGCAGCCCTGTTTAGGGAAGTTTTTAAACTGTGATATTTTAATGTATTTTAATATTTGTTGGAAGCCGCCCAGAGTGGCTGGGGAGACCCAGCCAGATGGGCGGGGTACAAATAATAAATTATTATTATTATTATTATTATTATTATTATTATTATTATTATTTGGCGATCCCTCGTAGCGTGTAAGATTGTCTTCCACGAACACAGTCTTAACAGTGAGTCCATAAGTGACTGTGGAGGCCAATTCTGGATCCACACGTCCTTCCACAGTGGGGACATACACTCCCACAGGGTGGGAGTTGATCATGGGGAGGGTTTGCCAAACATGCCTTCCTCTTAGCTCGTTTCTCCCTTTTGCCCTGAGTTTGAGTGTTTGAAGAGGTGAAGAGCAGGGGCCCAACGCAAGTATTCAGTGTACAGTGGTACCTCGGGTTAAGAACTTAATTCGTTCTGGAGGTCCGTTCTTTTTTTTTTTTTAAACAGAATTTATTGGCATTTTCACAAAATAACACAAACCCAACCCCACACCTACAAATATCAAAACAAATACAAATACACATAATGTCAGGATTCTTCTTCTTATCTGTATACCTTACAAAAAAAAAAATTTCTAGTTCCAAATCTTGACGTTTGACTTCCCCCGCCTATACACCTTCGGTTTTAAAACAGTACACTATTTCCTTAACAACTTTTCTCTATAAAGATTAACTTTACTTAAAAAAAAAAAAAACACCTTTGTCTTAATCTTTGCATTATGACCTAAAACTTAACCAAATATTCTTACAGCTAAACTTATTTCTTCTATCATTTATCATGCTGCTTTTAACTTAAATTCAATATCTCCTTACTTATTTAAAATAGACTTATAATTCACAGACTTCACACTCCGATTTCGGATACCATGGCAGACCATCTATTTTATACATTAATTAGTTCAACCCACTCCCCTTCTGTCCATTATCTTCTCCTGTCTTTCACCAGAACCGGATCTCCTATTATATTCTTCTGAATGTCCACAGATCCAGGTTGCACCCACAACAAACCCTGCATCGAGCTCCAAGATGTTCCTCCTCTCCATTCTGAGTTCCTCCGTGCCTTTGTACCATACTTCTTCTTCTTGTAGAAATCTTAATTCTATGTCCCTCGACCCCGAACTGCCACCTCGGAGTCTGGATATTAAAAATCTTTCCGTTCCAGGGTTACTGCCACCCCCTGAAATCGGTCCCTGTTCCACTCGGATTTGCTCAGCCATCTCAGTCCACCCTTTCAACACATCTTCCAGCTCTTTGCAAAAGTCTGTTTCCATTGAATAAATCTTTCGAAAAGCCTCCTCTGTGGAAAACAAATTCTTTCCATTTATAATCCCACTCAAGGCTCTTAATTTTCGATCAAGCAGTTCCAATTGAAAGACAGTAAGCTTTTCCTCATCCTCCCAGTCCTTCAGTGCCAACATAATCGCAAAGTCCAACATCTTCGGGGGGAGGTGGGTATCAAGTTACGTTTCCTGTCTTTTCCTTCCTTTGTCTCAATTTTTTCCTACGCAAGCCCAAGTCGCCGCCATTTCTTCCGATGCCGGAGTATAAAGACCAAAACTTCAAATGGAGATATTTTTTCCTCAGTTAACCCCCAAAAGGAGATCTCAACAGACTCAGCTTTCAAATTCCAAATACTTTCAATTGATTGTTGTAGCAGCAGTCACTTAAAGAGTTAATTTCATTCACCACCCGAAGGGAGAGAGGCGGGCTGCCTTTCTTCTTAATCCCAGAGCTTTCCCGGAATACAAAGAGTCAGATAATTACTCACAGCTTCTGGTTTCTTAGCAACTCCTTAATGACAGGTAGAACAGAGACGCTCATCACGGACTTTGCCGCCGCATGTAAACATCCCGGTTGGGGCATGTCCCCTAAAGCCCGACTCCGTGGTCCCTTCACCCCCACTCCCTCTTTACAGGGGGGCGGGGGAAGGGTTCGGAGCACAACGGGCACAGCCGGGGAGCCCAGGGCACGGGACGCTCTTCCCGCGCCCCCACCGAAGCCCCGCTATGCGGCTGCAGGGCTCCTAACCCCCGGGATGAACTGGGTGCTTCGCAGCCGAAGCAGCCCACGACCATCCATGATGGCGCCAGCCGCCGGAAGTCTGGAGGTCCGTTCTTAACCTGAAACTGTTCTTAACCTGAGGTACCACTTTAGTTAATGGGGCCTCCCATTGCTGCCGCACGATTTCTGTTCTCATCCTGAAGCAAAGTTCTTAACCCGAGGTACTATTTCTGGGTTAGCGGAGTCTGTAACCTGAAGCATCTGTAACCTGAGGTACCACTGTACTTGCCAATGTGCATAGTATTAGTTACGTACAAGACAACATCAGGCTCCGATGTGTAGGTTCCCAGGTGGGCTGGACGAGGTAGCTGTTCGATGGAGCAAGCTTGTTTTCTCCTGCTCTGGGGGGTAGGACCCGAACCAATGAATTCCAGTCACAAGAAAGATGATTTGGACTAAACATCAGGAAGAACTTTCTGACGGTAAGAGCCGTTTGACAGTGGGACAGACTCCCACAAGAGAATGTAGACTCTTCATCTTTTGACGTTTTCAAGCAGAGCTTGGATAGCCATCTGTCATGGATGCTTTAGTGGAGATTCCTGCATTGCAGGGGGTTGGACTAGATGACCCTTGGGGTCCCTTCCAACTCCATGATTCTAATGCCACTCAAGCACTTTGGAAAGTTCTTCCTTCTGCTATGCAGGATGCTTCTTCAGTTACATTTTAAAGGTGTATTTTACACAAGGCATGGGGGCCAATCTGGATCAGGACCACAGTGCATGGGGAGGGGTGGTTTAATGCAACCCAAAACTCCCCTCCCCAGCAGCAGCCAAAATTAAATTTAAAAAAAAAACACGCTTCCTTAGGAGCCAAAATGTTTTTGTTTTGTTTTTAATTACCAGTAACTTCTATATGGCCAGGCGAAGGGGTGAAGCTGTAGAGGGAAGAATTACATGCAATTCCAGTCCTGATCGGGCCGGCAGGGGAAGGGGGTAGGCAAACTTACTTTTGAGTAACACCAAATAATATATGTAGCTGCTCACTAAATATAGTATTTAAAAAAAAACACCCAACAACATGCAGTTTGACCCCAAAACAGCTGGAAAGGGGAAATGAACCAGATGTGCTGAAAATAAAGTAAAATGTGAGCTTTTTATTGTTGCACTTACAGTTTATTAATGTAAGAAGTGTATTTAAACCAAACTGGTACCGAAGCTGGCCTGATACAACCCCGGCCGATCCAATGGAGCCTTTAAATGCATGATGCAGTTTCAGGATGCCAAGGAATCTAATGTTAATAAACCAAGTATCTACTTTCTAATAGTCTAGGTTTAATTTTTCACTAACAGAGTTATTTTTATTATGGGGGGGGGGGAAACATGTTTCAGTGTGAGGCTTGCAAAAATATTTCTGTTTCTACATGCTGCACTACGGGGTGGAATTTCATGACTGGTGATACATTCCTAAACCACAGTATAATGCCGTGTTATTTTTAACCTCTTCCAATTAAGAGGTATTGGACAAGAAACATTTATGTTAAGAAAGGGGGGAAGGAATAAAAGAGAGAAATAAAGAAAGAGAGAGAGAGAGCGAGAGAGAGAAGGAAAGAAAGAAAGAAAGCTTCAAGTCATTAGCTATTACGGAGCACGTTAAAATTCTACGCAAGGGTGTGTGATTTTATTGAGCTTGCTATTATTGCTATTGCTTGTTTATTGTTAAATAAGAAAATGCACCGTTTTTTGTAGACAGGGTTTTTGCTAACTGGTAATAAACAAAACACCTCTCTCTCTCTCTTCCCCTGCATATTTTCCCTCCTTCTATAAGCACACAAAGAAATATTCTCATTTTTTGGTGGGGGGGGGGTTAAATCACATAGTTTTCCATTCTCTATTTTGAGACAAAATGAAAAAGTAATTTTAACGAGATAGACATGGGAAAGTATTAGGAGTAAGGCATGCAGGCCTATATTGAAAGTTTTTTTTTTTTACTTTTCTGAAATCTTGGTTAAAACACGAACGAACACACACACACTTTGATTTAGGGCTTCAATGTGCTAAATCTAGCTCCATTCAGTTACCAGGCACCTGCAGTTTTCAACACTGCCACTGAGACTTCCTTAAAACCACCTAGAATGCAAAAATCGCAAGCAGTTCTAAATTTGAGAGTGCGCTCCCAGATTTGCTGTTTTTAGCTAGGTGCTCTTAACCGCCTCACCACTGTCTGGAGAAGAGAAGGTTAAGGGGTGATATGACAGCCATGATAGAGAAGGTTAAGGGGTGATATGATAGCCATGTTCAAATATATCAAAGGATGTCATATAGAGGAGGGAGAAAGGTTGTTTTCTGCTGCTCCAGAGAAGCGGACACGGAGCAATGGATTCAAACTACAAGAAAGAAGATTCCACCTAAACATTAGGAAGAACTTCCTGACAGTAAGAGCTGTTGGACAGTGGAATTTGCTGCCAAGGAGTGTGGTGGAGTCTCCTTCTTTGGAGGTCTTTAAGCAGAGGCTTGACAGCCATCTGTCAGGAATGCTTTGATGGTGTTTCCTGCTTGGCAGGGGGTTGGACTGGATGGCCCTTGGGGTCTCTTCCAACTCTATGATTCTATGATTCTATTCTATACCATTATGACCTAGTAGTGCATAGTCAGAATCACACTGCAGACATGGAAATCCTGAGATACCTGTCACCACAAGCAGGTTTAAATATCAGATAGGAGAACAAGGCACCTTCTTACCAGAATATTTAATATTTGGCAAATCTTTATCTGATTAGGAAACTCGTTGCTTCCTGCTTGTTACCGATCTGACCACAGAGATCCTTGAATTCAAAAAGTGCCAAAACGAGTAACACGAACGTAACATAATTGAAGGTGGCAGCCATGCAGAAAAGTTACCGCTAACATAATACGCCAGTTTCCCGACCGCCCAGATCTTACTATCACTTCCCCTGCGGTTCAAAGCCATCAGCGGGTCAGGGATCGGCTGTTTCAGCACCTCCATCTTTTTATCCACCACCCGCCAAAACTAACGCTCTCGTTCGGACCATGCTGTTCTTAATTTGTTTTAGCTGAAGCAGAATGATATGATGATATATAGAAACAGCAGAAGAAAGCATGGCAAAGAATGAGAACGGCGAATTAGGATGCAGGGAGAGAGACTTGCAATTACATACATGCTGGTGAAAATGTTATTTCATTACAATCAGGGTCGGCAGGGTTGGACATAGACATAGCCCACCCCAACCCCAACCAAATACACACACCGTAGCAGAATGTCACTGTATTTCTGCAGGGAGGAGCTTAATTGCCCCCCTTATTTTATTCAAGTTGGCACCCCTGAATGGGTTTGGGCCAGTCACTCTTTGGCCTTGCTCACATATCACAGTGAAGGCCTGTGGCTTACTAGGACTGCCCAAACATAGAGAGGAACTTATGCCCACTATATTCCTCCCCAGTCCTTTTAGTGTGGCACAGCAACCAATCCAATGGACTGATGAGGAATGGTGGGAGCCGCCACCCCCCCCCCTTTTCTGAACCTTCCCAAGGACAGGAGGACAGTATTGATTTAGAACAGTGGTTTGCAGAAGGGCATAATCCAGAGGGGGAAAGGTGGGAAATACTGGAATAGCTAGAAGAGGAAACACAGGAAGAGAGACAGCTGGTAGATTCAGTGTCCTTGGACAGCATTCCTGACCCCCCCCCCTTTCGCCTAGGACCAGACAGGCTCTGAGAGTGATAGAACAGAAAGCGCAGAGGCAACTAGCTCAGATTACCCGACGGAGGAGTAAAGTAGATTAATGGGGATGGAGGGGGCGAAGCTTAACTGGGAGCAACACCATTTTTAGAGAGATATGCCTTCCTTTGTCTCTCGCGGTGATTATTAAAAAAACTAACTGGTAAGAACGCTCCTTTTCATTTGATCTGCTTAATTACTGCCACCAGGGGAGGGATCCGATTCCCCGAAGCCTGACATCCAAAGTCTGGCTTAATGTATTGTCTGAACCCAGAAACATGGGTCAGACCTCTTCTCGTGTACCACTGTCTGTAACCTCGAGTCATTTTCTTCTATGGATGCCAACAGCTGCTCTCAGGGATATCGTTCTGCTGGGCACAAAACTGCCCCCCGCAGTAGAAAGCACTGGTGACCCCAGTTCCAGCTGTATTGCCCGGGGGGGTGACATTGTGTAAATGTTCTGGGAGAAAGTTCCAGGTGGCTGCACTGGAAAGCACTTTGTTACCTGCCGATTCAGTTAACTTTATGTTGTTATGGTGTATGTTTCATATGGTGACATTTAGCAGCTGCAAAGGAAATGTTATATATTTAAGGACCTCTAGCTGCCATTTGAATTTTGCATTGTAAGAACTCATGTCGCTTTTCACGTTCTGGATTTTCTAGCATAACCAACCTAGATACGGCATGCGAGTTTCAGGAGTAGATCTCACAGTGCCTTCTTCCATGTTTGAAACCGGTCACAGGGGGAGGTTTGTGAGTTACACAGGGGGTCACATGGGAATGAGGGAGTTAACCTTTACTCCCCATCCCCCAATGCAGTGTGCTCCAATTAAAAATGTCAACGTGATTACTATTAGCCTGGGGTTGGGGGCAGACATCTAACTTTTTTTCTCCTTCCAGAGCTAACAGAAGTTTGGAGAGAGGGATTGGGGAAATCACATCCTGGATAAAGTTAAAATCCTCTCTACCTGCTATGCAAACCCTATTTTTCCCATCCTTGCCCCACAGCTATTTTAAGCAAATTGGAAGGTCTAGGCATAGATCTCCCATGTCACATCTAGTTTGGCACCAGGTAATGTGACAATAAAGAGGCTCTGAAGCATCTTGAAATCTACTCGGTGTAAATATCTGCCATTTCTCTTCAACAAATTGATTTAAGGAACTGTATTATTTGATCTACAATAGGGAGAATGTCACGAGCCGTACATAAACACACACATACAAAATAAAGATGTATGAGGTTTTTCTTTCTTTTTTTAAGTATAAAACAGATAAGGTACAGTAAAGCAGAAATGAAATATAAATGTATTCATACATACTTGAAAATGAATTTAGTTTTCTGAGGTGCCAGCACTTCGCTGTGTGCAGCAAGATCCCAATCTTCCGAAGACGAGTGCGTCAAACCCTAAAGAGATTTTGAAAAATGTGCATTTTAACGTTAAGTATTACGATTTGGATTTAGAGCGGTTGTTAATACTTATGAATTAAAACTCCAAACCGAAAAGCAGATACCTAGGAGTTCCAGCCTTATTGATGCTAACAACTGCTCTATACCTCTGCTGCAATAAGACTTGAAAAAGACATTACTTTTGATATTACTTTATTTCCACTGTTCCACGAAATAGTTAGAATTGTAAGGCTGGATAGAAAGAGGGGGAAGCGACTGAGAAACGTACACACAAACCCCACATGTGAGCAGAAAGTGGAAGGAGGAGAATTTCCTTACGGCAAATTCATTTTAAAAAGTCCCTGATAAATGTAGCTGAACATAGTGAGTCCAATGTAGACATGCCTTTCTGCAAGGGCCCCCGACCCAGCAGTGGAGGAGAAATGAGGGAGGGGAGATTATTGGCAATCTCCTTTCCTCCTCCATGAAACCTCTCAGTTGCTCTGGAGGGTACCCCAACCCTCAGAGGGTCCCCCAGAGCAGATTTTCAGGGAGATGCAGGAGGGGATTTGCAAAACTACCACCTTGTGAACACCCTTCCTTGAGAACAGAACTCTGCTTCTGAGAAATCTGGATCCAAACAACTTGTTAAATATCTCTTTAAAAAAACAAAACCAAAAACTTTCAACCTGAAAGGAAAATGGGAAGGATGTCGGTGGGTGGACTCCATATCTGTCAAAACGAGCCTAGGGAGGTCAGAAATGGGTCCCTGCTGGCCAGAAGGGTTATTGAGGAAAACTGTGGGGAAATTATGGTTAAACATCCCATTGTTTAATTGGAAACATTATCAGGATCAGCATGAAACTAGACGTGTTTTGACATGGCATTACTTTCACAAATGATATTCTAAAACGGACAGGACTAACTTACTGGGATAGAATTAGAAGCATATCGACTCTTCGTCACTTTTTTAAATATATATTTAGGTTTAACAGACTCTCCCCCCCCCCTTGTATCAGGAACTGAAACTGAATCTGAATGTCACCACCTAGTTCAAGCCACTTTATATAAGGAAATAATTGTGGCTGGAAATGTCAAGATTAATTAGTGAAGTCCTGTTTCATCCAGAGGATCAACACTGATACCGAACGATCTAATTTCGGCTATAAATGATGTAATGCGAACTAATAACACAGAAAACAACAGTTGAACCAATGACTTTTTTCCCCTCACAAGGGATTTCAGGATAGCGGAATACCTTGAGATGAGCCAATTCACCTTATCTATGTACTAATACCAAGTCAAGTCCTACACTGCGCTTATCCACCTAAAACGCTATATATGCATCGTCTTGAACAAGGGTTCAAAATTCTTCGAAATTTTGCAAACCTTTGATACTGAAAAAGCCCTGGAATTCCACAGCTAGTTCAGATCACAGCTGCAAAGGCTTTTGACTGGGACCAATCGGCAGAATCATATATCTTCACCGATTCCTGGCCTGTTTCAAAGCACAGTCTGAAGCGCTAGTGCTTACTTTTGAAACCCTATACTGTTTGAAATCGGGCATACATGAAGGAATGCCAAGCACAAGCACATCAACCTGCTTGCCTGCTAGTACAATAGCCACAGGCCCTTCTTCCGGGGGTTCCCATCTTTAGAAATTACCGTATTGGCCCGAATATAAGCCACATTCCCCCCCCAAAAAAAATTCCGATCGTGAAAAGTTAAAGTGTGGCTTATATTCAGGGCCGGATTTAGTTTTGATGAGGCCCTAAGCTACTGAAGGTAATGGGGCCCTTTGTATGTCCAGCTGTCCTTTGTCAACAACGAACTGTCGCTGTTTTTTGTGTTGAATATGTGCAATATGGTAATTTAGGTATCTGAAGCCATTTGCACATGTTCCCATGCAACCAGTCCACGCAGAATGTAGGCACCCTATATATAGAATTGAGCAAACCAGTGATATTTTAGGGAGAACGCTAGCAGGCGGGGCCCATTACTTGCATCATAGGAACAAGCCACCTGGAGCCTGGGATGCATCCTGCCCAGAGCCCCAGCTTTTCAAGAGTTAGCAGGAAGCCATCGTCACACACCTTATCGCCCCTGATGGGTTTCAGCAGCAGGAAGAGTGCAAAAAGGATAAGGATAGATCTCAAGAAAGGTCAGTTAAACCTTCCCCGGATGTTTTTAAAAAAGGACTTTCATATCTTGTAGCCACAGCATTTGTGCTCATACTTGATTAAGGTCAGGGCCGGATTTAGGTTTGATGAGGCCCTAAGCTACTGAAGGTAATGGGGCCCTTTATATGTCCAGCTGTCCTTTGTCAACAACAAATTGTCGCTGTTTTTTGTGTTGAATATATGCTATATGGTAATTTATGGACCTAATAGGTATCTAAAGCCATTTGCACATGCAGAATGTAGGCACCCTATATATAGAAATGAGCAAACCAGTGATATTTTAGGGAGCAGGCTAGCAGGCGGGGCCCATTACTTACATCATAGGAGCCTACACAACACAAAACACTGTTGTTGTATGTAGGTTTTATTTTATTTGTTTTTTATTTTATATTTTGGAAATGTACATCCAGGGTTTTTTTCTGTATTTTTTGGGTTGGGGCCCAAGAGAGTGTGGCCTTAAGCTACAGCTTGTTTAACTTATACATAAATACGGCACTGCTTATATTCGTGACCTTACGCCCCCAGCGCAGCTCTCCCCCCCCCCCCAGGAAGCAGCACGGGGAACGGCGCCCAACCCACCCATGGCTCCCAAGCCTCCCCCAAGCTGCCAAATTTTAATGGTGTGGCTTATATTCAGGCCAATACGGTATGTGGGGCGACTGGGAAGAGGGTCTTCTTGTTGTGTATTAAATAAGATATTCTGGCAGCAGGGTAAAGTATTGCTATTGGTCAATTTGAAGTGTTCAATCACAATCCACAGCCTGATTGGGTCCCGCCGGAAAGTTTGAATATTATTGGTTCCCGCTAAAATGTATCTTTTCCCTCAGTCCCAATGTGTCTATAAATAGAGCTTTCCCTACCCCCTATCCCCAGTCTTGTCTTATCCCTTACAATAAAGAGCTGTTTTCACTAAGAAGTGTTGCTGGACTTCTTGCTATCAGAACCCACGACACAACACTTCTCAATGGTGTTATCCTGCTTACTGAGTTCTCTCCCAAGAAAGGCATAGAGTTTCCCTTTGGGGTCACCAAGTCTGCTTAAAAATAAAATAAAATAATCCCAAGACTATTTTTATCCATAAGATACAATCTATAAACTATAATAATAATAATAATAATAATAATAATAATACAGAAAATTTTGATTTATACGGATCTCCCAGGCTTTTAATCAGCGCTTAATTTTTGCTGCTAGTTTTATTCGCTTTTTAAAATTTTGTTGCATCTTTTATTTCTGCCCCCCCCCCGTTTTCGTGGTGAAAGCTGCCCTGAGATATGAAGGTCATCACAGAAATGTATTAATAGGTTTTAAAACTGCATTGGTTTCAATGGCAGCGATGAACGCATGCATAAATTTCCCCCAATGACCTCAATGGGACTTCTGAGGAACTCTGGCTAGATCGTGCTCCACATTTTAAATGCATTACAGATACACGCAATTGCAACCACAGTCCAACTTAGCTTTGTTAATAAATCTAGTGTTTTTGCCATCTTCGGACTTAAAAAAAAATATTGATAGTTTATCTTAAAATCCATAAGTTAATTTGGAAGCAAAACTGTCCTACTACTGGTGAAAACATTGTTATTAAAAGAAATCCTGGTGGATCTATAAATATATTTTAAATCTCGTGTGTGCTTGTGTAATGAGACAGCAGAAAATAACCTTTAGCGAAGTGTGATTTGTTCTAATAATTTAGTGTAGAATTCAGTGAAATAAGAACTGAAGTAGTGTATTATGCCCTGAATACCTAAGTGACTGGATGGTTTGATAAAACGGTTGCATAACCTGCACTGAAACAAAGCAAAATAATTATTAAAGATTTTTTAAAAATTGAGAAAAAGCAGGATATATTAACATTTGTAAGTAATGAGATCATGATGCAGAAATTCACGGGACAAAAGAGAAAAGAAGAGAAAGCCCCAGCACAGCTACAAAAACCCAATAAAAGGTTAATTAAAGAACATTATATAATACATCCTCAGAATCATAAAATTATTAAGACAACAACCACCAACAGAAAAGCTACCGCTAATATGCCTAATTTGTAATTTATTTATTTATTAAGAAGCATGAACTCGCACAGCAGACTTCATTTCATACTGACAACAACAAAGTCTTCAGGGGTTCAGAGGGTTTAATTGAAGCATTGCTACAAAGTAATGGCTGCAAACTTAATTAGAGGAATAAAAGTAAGGAAACAATTTGTTGCTTAGGTGAGCACGACATGGACACACAAAAATGGAACAGTCCAAAAACAATATATTATATCAGGGGTAGGAAAACTATGTCCCGGGGGCCGGATGCGGCCCGCCAAGCTCATAAATGTGGCCTGCGGACCCTGCCGCCCACTCGGTCAGTCCCCGCGTGTGCTGTGGACGCCTTGCCACGCAGGGACTGACTTTCGCGATACTGGCACGGCTTCTGGGCGGGCAGCAACGCTGGCGCGGCATCAGATTGGCTGCAGGAAGTTCCTGCAGCCAATCTGAAGCCTCGCCGCCCGTACACTGAGGTAAACCCAGCGCGGCCATGGATGGAGAGGCCGGTGGGCGGGTGGTGGGTCTGGGCCACGCCATGGGCATTGTGATGGGCACGCCATGGGTCTTTGTCTTGATACAGCTTGACACACCTGCTGGCCCCGCGCCTGGCGCCCGGCTTGGTGGTGGTGGGTGAGCTGTGCGCGCCTGCCCGCCAACCTGGCCTCGGACGACGGGCCACAACAACAACAACAACAACAACAACAAACTTTAATTGTGTAGCCTACAGGCCATTGCATCAAAAAGACACATATTACAGATACTAGTAAAAAACCCTATAAACCAATAAGGTGGGCTGAATCAGGATTCGGCACAGACGACGGGCCACAGCACGTGGTACTCACCGCCTGGGAGCGGATGGAGCGGCTGCTGCTCGTCAACAACACCGGTGAGCGGGCGGCGCCGAGACACGCTCCTGAGCGCGTGCAGAGGGCGTTCCTCCTCCTCCAGGTCCCGAGGCAGCTGCGGGACCGGCTTGCAGGGTATTTATATTATTCAAAATATAGCCCGCCCGCCCCCCAAGGTCTGAGGGACAGTGGACCGGCCCCCTGATGAAAAAGTTTGCTGACCTCTGTATTATATTATCCCTAGGCTTTTTACAACATGGCTCATAGCCCCAAGCAGTGAAAAGATCCACACCTCTTTACCCTCGCAACTGTGAAGAACACTTGTCTGTTCAACTTAGGTTCTCGGGTTCAAACAGGAAAATGACAGATGCGAAGTGTCATGGGTCTGAGCTCAACATTACTTTCCTTCTAAAAAGTACACAACTTCATTCTGAGATGCTGAATAGTCAATGCATAGGCTTTGTAGCTATGTAACGTTGCCTTTGCCTCAGTTATCCCCAGGGCCCCCCCTCAAATCATAGAAAGTTAAAAAAAAAAATTATGGTTCTCAGACTTTCTAGACAATAAGCTTATGTATTCTTTCTGCACTTTCCCTCTCCACTGGGATTCTCACCTGTGTTTTTTAAAATTTATTTAAAAAACACATATTTTTCCGTGTATAAGACACCCCCATGTATAAGACGCCCCCTATTTTGGGGGGACTTCAAATTAAGAAAACACCCCTCAGCACTACCCGTGTATAAGATGAGTCCCAATTTTAAACCAAATTATTTGGTAACAAAATAAATACCTAGTCTTATACACAGAAAAGTACAGTATATCAAATTTCATAATCTACCTGTCATAGGCTCTCAGGGCAGAGATACATAACAGAATAAAACATTGCATATTAAAACTGAAAGCTAAAAATGCAATATTAACAAAATGCAGAACAGCAGGGTACTAAACAAATAATATTGTTCCATGCTGCGATGACTTATGGTTTTAAGCAATGTGTGAGGGTGGATTGATTTATTGCTAATCGCCTCTGAGGTTGTGGTTGCCCGGTTTTGGTGCCACCGTGTCTCTCCCAGCCTAATTTCCTCCAGATGTGATGGAAGTTGTGGTCCAACTGCACTCGGGAGGACATGAGATTGAGGACAGGCTAGTTGAATACTCCATGAACAAGACAAAGCAAGGCTCGGACAAATGTGCTCTCCAATGCCTCCTTCTCCCAGTGGGATGCAGATGACACTGTGGTCTAAACCACTGAGCCTCTTGGGCTTGCTGTTCAGAAGGCTGGCGGTTCGAATCCCTGCAATGGGGTGAGCTCCCTTTGCTCTGTTCCAGCTCTGTCCCTTTGCTCTGTTCCAGCTCCTACCAACCTAGCAGTTCAAAAGCACGCAAAAAAACTCCCGTTACTAAGAGATCCCCAGATTATAAATAAAAGGGGATTGACATCACAGACGGACCTCAGAGGGACAGGTGGGGTGGATTGAAATTTGACCCAGAACACCTGATTAGAAATTCACTTAGTAACAAAGGGGGAGTGTGAAGTGGAGGTTCGTCGCACCCAGTATCCCAGTTTACAAGTCTACCACCCTTAACCATATGAGATGAATAGGCCTTGAATATGGCTAGGATGGCTCACACTTCATCTTTGTCCATGTTCTAGGTTAACACCACAGCTCTTTGAAGTAACAGGTTGGGGTGGAGAAGCAGCTATTTTTTGTAAACTTGATTGAGTGAACTACATAGGCCTTATGCAGGCATTATAAAAGCAGCCAACTTATATTCACTAGTAACAGAAGGTCAGATGTTGTTGCTTTAATATAAAAATAAAAAAGGTTATTTCCAAGTGAGAAGTTCCTAGTTCTGATCCCTCTGAAGGAGGACGGAGCTGACTGACAGGCGAATTATGCACACAAGCAATAACAGGTATATAATGAAGTCTTTTTACACAAAACTGGAACTTAAATCTCGCAGGAACTGTTCCATTCTTCAATATTTTTTTCCACCAAGTAAGACTTTTTCTTCCTTCAAAGTCTGTTATCTTTTATAACCACCTTACAAGGCTGCACAGCAGGAGTTAAGGTTGCATGTGTGACTAATTTTTAGGAAATTGGACACATGCAGAATTTAAGTGACAAGCGATTTAAGTGTTTTTTGAGTTTTTAGGAGTGTTCTGTATTTAAGAGCATTTCAACTTAATTTCTCCAAATATCAATGCCGCTTTGACATACGATTTCCTCTAATTATTGCAGCTATTAGAAAATCAGGTGAACATCATGGATATGTGTGAATTATTTAGTGGTTGGAACCTCTGATTTATATGTCTGCAGGTGGCAGGGCAGTTTCATTTGCCCCTTAAACCTTTCAAATCATCATCTATGGAAAGGCCAAATATTAATTTTCCAGTTAAAATCCAGTAATATATGCTTAGCATTACAGTGGTGCCTCGCAAGACGAAATTAATTAGTTCCATCGTATAGCGGAAATTTCGTCTTGCGAAGCACAGTCGGAGGAAGCGCGGATTTACGAAAGGAAAAACAACCCGCAAAACGTTTGCATTTTGCGAGTCGCGGCCATAGGAAACTTCGTCTTGCGAAGAACACTTTCGCTAGCGAATGCCTTTCGTCTAGCGAGTTTTTCATCTAACGAGGTACCACTGTAGCTAAGCATACAGTAAGACCAAGTGTGAGACTTCCCCCAACTTGTCGCTTATTCTAAACATGCGGCCTGATTGTTTTGATTTGGAAACACTCAGATAAAGTTAAATAAACTGAAATAAGTGCAAGCTGCTAAACATCATTTGTGCCATTTATGACGACAGATAACACGATGAATCTTGAACTTGGTTTTGCTAAAAACCATTTTCTGAATGAGAGCAACTGTGCGGAAAAAAATTGCTGGCCAAATCTCAACTCACTGTCTCTGGGCTGTTTCCCAAGATAAAAAGTTCAAATGTAATTCAGCCACTGAAGTCAATCAACCAGGGCAGGGGTGTAGCAAGGGGGTCGAGGGGGCGGGCCGCCCCAGGTTCCATAATGGAGGGGGTGACAAATTATCAAGGAACAATTTTTTTTTGAAAAAAAAAATTCTTGAAATTTTTTTTTGAATTTAATTTTTTTTTAAATGCCTGCTCCGAAGGTCTTATCTTACTATACTAGGGATTATATAGCTATATATGAAATTTCATGCATATCGGTTAATATCTTGACCCTCCTCCACCAAAATAGCTGTTCACTTGGCTGTTTTCCTATGTCATGAAGGCTGAAATTTCAGTTCAGAGAACACTTACTGTTCCCAACCCTAACCCTGTGGAAAGCCATCTAATTAGACTTTAATTTGATTTTGAGATGTTTTTAGGAGGTAATTTAATTATTGTTTGATTTTATACCAATGTTATGTATCTGATGTTAGCCACCCTGAGCCCGACTTTGGCCGGGGAGGGTGGGATATAAATAAAAGTTTTTATTATTACTTGTTATTATTCCTTTGTAAGAAAATATGAAATAATGTAAAACAATTTTTGCGGGGGGTTGACAAGAAATTTTCCGCACCGGGTACCACCTGACCTTCCCATGTCTGGGGGGGGGTGTGTGTGGCAAAAAATATTTTGCCCCTGGGTACCAATTTACCTTGCTACACCCCTGAACCAGGGCCCCCCAGAAAATTTGAAAGTTTACAAATGTACATTTTAAGGTATAAAACCTAAAACATAATAAGTGAAGCACTTAAGTTGCATGTTCCTATCTATAAATTTGAAATGACTACCTATAAGGCAGGGGTAGGGTGGGAAATGACTGCAAATCTTGCAAATTTGGGGAAACATAAACCTTGGGACGCGGGTGGCGCTGTGGGTTAAACCACAGAGCCTAGGGCTTGCCGATCAGAAAGTCAGCGGTTTAAATCCCCGCGATGGGGCGAGCTCCCATTGCTCGGTCCCTGCTCCTGCCAACCTAGCATTTCGAAAGCACGTCAAAGTAGAAGTAGATAAATAGGTACCGCTCTGGCGGGAAAGTAAATGGCATTTCCGTGCACTGCTCTGGTTCGCCAGAAGCAGCTTAGTCGTGCTGGCCACATGACCCAGAAACTGTACGCTGGCTCCCTCAGCCAATAAAGCGAGATGAGTCATCCACAACTGGACCTAATGGACAGGGGTCCCTTTACCTTTACCTTTAAAAATCTTGCATATTAAGATAATTAATTCAGGTGGAAAGTGCTCTTCACTTGTGGGAATCATGAATGGTTTTCACTGATGGATCTAAATGTCACTTCTTTGGTTAACATTATCATTGCCTTGGATTCTATGTTTCCCTTCCATGAACAGAAGGGTTCCTAATGTTCCTTGAAAGACTTTCGATCCAGTGGACACTGGAAGGAGAGGGGCAATTCCCTGTAGCCCCCACGCCCATGAACGGCCTCATGAATGAATGGGAGACAGTGTCCTATAAGCCATTCAGAAGACCAAAGTCAATGTTTGAAGAAATGGGGCGAGGGGGACTATACAGTAGTATCTCAGTTCTCAAACTTAATCTGTTCCGGAAGTCTGTTCCAAAACCAAAGCATTCCAAAACCAAGGCACGCTTTCCCATAGAAAGTAATGCAAAATGGATTAATCCGTTCCAGGCTTTTAAAAACAACCCCTAAAACAGCAATTTCACACGGATTTTACTCTCTAACAAGACCACTGATCCATAAAATGAAAGCAATAAACAATGTACTGTGGTCACACAATCAATCAATCAGCAGCTGAACTGGGTTCCACCCAGTCACATACACAAAAAGATCTGCAGAAATGCAAAATAAATAGCAAAAACTGACAGACCTCAACGTCACACTCAAAACAGAAGCGTGGTGCTCAAAACCGAAGTGTGGCACTCAAATTGGAAGCGTAACACTCAAATCAGAAGCGTAGCACTCAAAACGGAGCACATTTGGTTTCCAAAAAAAAGTTACTTCCTTTCAGGTTTGCAGTGTTTGGGTTCCAAGTTGTTTGAGTACCAATGCGTTTGAGAACCAAGGTATCACTGTAGTTATTAACTTGTGTGTGTTATGAGGAAATAAAACCTACATGGAACTAATATCCAGAGCTGGTTAAAATTAGGCCGAAGTCGCCAAACTAGTCTTAACAGTCCTAATACTTCTACACTCCAGCCTGTTTTCTAACTCAAGTTTAATGTGAAACAGTTTACAGTTTGATGAGAGAGAGAAGGAGAAGAAGAAGGAGAAGGAGAAGGAGAAGAAGAGATAGAAATACATAAAAAATGATGCAGTATTTAGAAACAAGCAATAGTTTTCCTCCCACCTACAGCAGGTGACAAGACAAACTTTATCCGGGATAACACAGGCTTTGCTTTTGCTTATTACAGAATTTTGGTTTTATTTACTGAACAATTTATTGCTGTTGCGTTTTATTTGTTCCAACGTATGCGAACGGCCTGAGAATTTTAAATGGAAAGGCAGGATATAAATGTTTTTAATAAATACAAGTGAGCATGCTGCAGTTCTCATATAAACTCACAAACCTTTAGGCGCAAAAATGCAGCTCTTGAATGGTGTCTTTAAAACAAACAGTAAAAGTATTTCTAAATTTGATACATTTCGTATAGACAGTTTGGGTAGGAAGCCACGCTGCTGTAAGTGTTCTGCTGGAATGTGTAAGAAAAGGTGGGCTGCTTCTTCAGCAATTCCAGCAAACAGGGCTAAAACAGGAGTAAAGCTGAGAATATCAACCTGAGTTGAGATACTTGAAGCAGGTCCTTTCTAGTCTTCTCCAAAGTGAACCCCTCTAACTGCAGTTAAGAGCTATGTCAACTTGGGTATTAATTGCAGTTTGTGCTCAATCGGCTCCATCCTAATGAGGGATTATTAACCAGCTCATTTCAAATTCCATTTCATCCTACCTAGTATTAACTGTGGTCAATAATTTCAATAATAACATATCTTAAGTGTGATTGTGTTTGAAGGGGGTACTATTTTTTAGTGAAGGGTGGGGACTGAAAAAAAACTATGTTTCAATGCCCTACTCCCCATCAGAACAAGAATTATAGTGCACTAATGCATAGCTCTCAAAACCAAACTTATTTTGTAAGATGATAATTTGTTTACAATTTCAAGGGTATTGGGATTGGGTATGTCCCCCCATTACATTTTAGGGTGGAGTATTGCTGCCATGCTCATGGCACAGAATTACTATGGTCTACTTCGTTGTACAAGAGAAGGCCTGAGGATTCTGTTCATTTGCCACCACGTTCTCCATGGGTTATCTAGATACCCAATTTCTGCAACATCACATTGGGCTTTGCGATCAGAAGGTTGGCGGTTCGAATCAGCACAATGGGGTGAGCTCCCATTGCTCTGTCCCAGCTCCTGCCTACCTAGCAGTTCAAAAACACACCAGCACAAGTAGATAAATAGGTACTGCTGTGGCGGGAAGGTAAATAGCGTTTCGATGCACTCTGGTTTCCATAACGGAGTTCTGTTGTGCAAGAAGCAGTTTAGTCCTTTAGATTTGAAAGAGTCCATCATCGGTGTCTCCGAAAATTTTTACACATCACTTGGGAAGACAGGCGAACTAATACCAGTGTACTGGAAGAAGCAAAGATCACCAGTGTCGAAGCAATGATTCTTCAACATCAACTTCGTTGGACTGGTCATGTTGTGCGGATGCCTGATGATCATCTTCCAAAGCAACTACTCTATTCCGAACTTAAAAATGGAAAGCGTAATGCTGGTGGTCAACAAAAGAGGTTTAAAGACTCTCTCAAGGCAAATCTTTAAAAAATGTAGTATAAACACCAACAACTGGGAAACACTGGCCTGCGAGCGCTCCAGTTGGAGAACAGCCTTTACCAAAGGTGTCATGGGCTTTGAAGACACTCGAACTCAGGACGCAAGGGAGAAACGTGCTAAGAGGAAGGCACGCTTGGCAAATCCACACTGTGATCAACTCCCGCCCGGAACCAATGTCCCCACTGTGGAAGGATGTGTGGATCCAGAATTGGCCTCCACAGTCACTTACGGACTCATTGTTAAAACCGTGTTTATGGAAGACAATCTTACTCGGCTACGAGTGATCGCCAAAGAAGAAGAACATCTTTACCTTACCTGTGAAAATGCTGTGCACTTCCGGCGGCGACGCCATTGCGGGTGGTCGTGGGCTGCTTCGGCTGCGAAGCGCCCAGTCCATCCCGGGGGTTAGGAGCCCCGCTACCGCAAAGCGGGGCTCCGGTTGGGGTGCGGGAAGAGCGTCCCGCACCCTGGGCTCCCCGGCTGTGCCCGTTGTGGCTCCGAACCCTTCCCTCGCTCCCCCTGTAAAGGGGGAGTGGGGGTGAAGGGACGACGGAGCCGGGCTATAGGGGACATGCCCCAACCGGGATGTAAATGCGGCGACAAAGCCTGTGATGAGCGTCTAAGTTCTACCTGTATTTAGTCATCTGAAAGAACCCGGTGGTTGTGAGTATTTGCCTGACTTTTCTATTTTTGGAACGATCCGGGGGGAAGAGGAAAGGGAGCCTGCCTCCCTCCCTTCGGAGTGAAAGATAGTAACCAGTTTAAGTGACTGCTGCTACAATAATGGATACAAAGAGCTCGCAATTTGAAATCTGAGACTGCTGAGTTTTCCCTTTGGGGATAAAGTGGGGAGAAAATATCTCCATCTAAAGTTTTGGTCTTCACATTCTGGCTTCAGAAAAAATGGCGATGGAAAATTTGGACTGACGTGGGAAACAATTGAAACAAAAGAAGGAAGAGACAGGAACTGAAATTTGATACCCACCCTCCCTTTCAAAATGCTGAACTTTGTGTTGGAACTTGTTTTGAACTCTGGTCTAAACGATGAAGAATTGTTGGATGTCTTGAAGCTGGAACTGCTTAATCGCAAACTGCAAGTCTTGAGTGGGATTATTAATAAAAAGAATAAATTTCCCACAGAGGAGGCTTTTCAAAAATTTTACTCAATGGAAGCAAACCTTGGCAAAGAGCTGGAAGGGGTGCTTGAAGGTTGCTATGAAATGGCTGGGCGACTCCGGGAAAAGGAACCGGTTTCTGGGGGTGGCAGCCCTGGAACCGGAAAATTTATAATATCCAGACCCCGAGGTGGGAGCTCGGGGGCAAGGGACATGGAATTAAGATTTTTACAAGAAGTAGAAGAATCGCACAAAGAAACGGAGGAGCCCAGGAAGGACGTGAGGTGTACCCTGAAGCTTGATGCAAGGTTTGTTGTGACTGTTGCCTGGATCTGTGGACATTTGGGAAAAGAAGACAATTCGAGGAACGGTTCCGGCGAAAGACAGAGAAAGACAATGGACAGAGGGGGTGTGGGGTGAAGTATTAATCGTTAATTTAAATGATCTGTCATGGTATCTGAAATCGGAGTGTGAAGGTTGTTAATTATAAGTTTATAGTGAACAAATAGTGAGATATTGAGATTTATGTTAATAGCAGCATGATAAAGGAAAGAAGAAATAAGTTTAGATTTTTTAAGAATATTTTTTAAGATTTATGATAAACTAAGAAGATAAAGATGATTGTTTTATTTTTAACTAAAGTGAATTTTTAGAGAAAAGGTGTTATAAAAAAGAAGATTGATTTAAATCCGAAGGTGTATAGGCAGGGGAAGTCATGTGTCAAGATTTGAAACAAGAATTTTTTTTTTTATGGATATAAGTAAGAAGAAAAATCCTGGCTTTGTTTGTATTTGTGTTATATATGTTGGTGTGGGAGGGGTTTATGTTGTATTATGAAAAAGGCCAATAAATTCTTATTAAAAAAAAAAAGAAAATGCTGTGCATGCAGGAACCCACATGACTTCTTATGTGCGGTGTCCTATAGGGTCTACCCCCAAACCTCCCACCAGTCTATTAATGAACCTGTATAAGCCTTAAGGCATACAGGTATATATGGAAAGGCAGGATATAAATGTGAGCATGTTGCAGTTCTCATATAAACTCACAAACCTTTAGGCGCAAATGCAACTCTTGAATGGTGTCTTTAAAACAAACAGTAAATATACATAATTTTACAGAAGGCGAGAGGTTACAAATTTCCTAACAGGTGAGAATCTGCCCGTGAAGACCTTTGCATCTTTAGAACGTGAGCATTCCTGTACACGTCACAAACAGATGTTGCAGTCTCCAAAACATCATTACCCATCATTACCAGTTGCAGAACTGACAAGGAATATTCTAAGCCAATGCTGGGCTGGAGTGACAAATGTGAAAATAGTGGAGATATCAGGTTGCTTATTATAAACAGAATTAAGATAGCTGTGCTAATATACTATTTGTAATAGCAACCCTCCCTATCTATCTATCTATCTATCTAATTACCGTAGGTCTCCATTCTCCTGTGATATCTGGAGCAGACTGCATACTTGCATTGCAGCTTTGTAACATTTTCTCCTTTAGAGCTAGTAACACATTCTTGTCACCTCCCATCTGAAGGCTGGTGGGAAGGAGAAAATGGGGCGGCGGCGGGGGGGGGGGAAGAGAACACATAAGGTAAAAAAAAAATCTAGTTTATGTTGCAGTGTTCAAAGCAAACAGAAAGAGTCTGGCATAGATAAACTAATTTCCACCTGTTTCTGCTTACTGCATATACAGTAACTCAATTTAGATTGATCGGATAATGTTTGCAGACTTACTACACTGGCACGGGACGACTATAGCCATTCAGGTTATTATTTCAAAAGCACCAAGATGAAATGCTGTTTGTGTTCCTTTTAATTTCGTTTTAGCTCTTTGTTTATCTCTCTACTTCAAAGCACTCTCAGCATCTGACAACTATGTAAAATTGAAACAGGAAAAGGTGCCACGCTCAATCTGCCTTACTTTGCAAGGCGTTAAGAGAGGCTTGATTCGGATATGATGCCATACGAAGAAGAAGCACCCTCTAAAAAAATAAGTTCAGCCATGTGCCATACACAGCTGGGAACTACATTAAAATAAAATATAAATAAATAAGGCTCAACATTTCTAGTAGTGCTAGTTTTATTAAGGGGGAATCGTCTCTTTTTCCCCCAGCTGTGCAGGCTACATGCAGTTCCTAGGATTGAAAACGTGGTAACTCACAGTGTTCTGTGGTTACATCGCCCCAACCATAGAATCATAGAAGTTGGAAGAGACCACAAGGGCCATCCAGTCCAACCCCCTGCCAAGCAGGAAACACCATCAAAGCATTCCTGACAGATGGCTGTCAAGCCTCCGCTTAAAGACCTCCAAAGAAGGAGACTCCACCACACTCCTTGGCAGCAAATTCCACTGCCGGAACAGCTCTTACTGTCAGGAAGTTCTTCCTAATGTTTAGGTGGAATCTTCTTTCTTGTAGTTTGAATCCATTGCTCCATGTCCGCTTCTCTGGAGCAGCAGAAAACAACCTTTCACCCTCCTCTATATGACATCCTTTTATATATTTGAACATGGCTATCATATCACCCCTTAACCTTCTCTTCTCCAGGCTAAACATACCCAGCTCCCTAAGCCGTTCCTCATAAGGCATCGTTTCCAGGCCTTTGACCATTTTGGTTGCCCTCCTCTGGACACGTTCCAGCTTGTCAGTATCCTTCTTGAACTGTGGTGCCCAGAACTGGACACAGTATTCCAGGTGAGGTACTATTACTTCCCTTGACCTTCCTCAGGAGGACCAGATCTCTGCTACCAAGCTCCCATATCAAATGAAAGTCACATGGTGGTGATGGCAATGTTTTTCTTCCTAGCATCCTGATTTTGGGGGGTTGGGGAGAGTTTAGGGCAGAGAGGTCACCCTCCACCAGGAGTCGCTCCTACCCTGCCCAGCCAACCAGCTTGTCAACTTCAACATCTGCATGCGATGTCAACGACAGACACATGGATTTCTGGAAAATGCTGAAATGCTGCTAACATTTACCACAACTTTGTGAATAGCCTCTAACATATACCTATATTACCCTACATGTGCCCCCTTCAAGCACTTTGGCACTACAGCAGGTGCCACATATTACCCGCTTTTGTAAGAACTCGCTTGTTTCGTGTGGCAGTGGAACATTGGAACTCCCTGCCTATTGAGAGAAAGCAGGCACCCTCGCTGAATTCTTTCCGGCGGCTGCTTAAAACGTTCCTGTTTAGACAAGCCTATCCAGATGCTTAGAAAGTTTTAGTATTTTAACTTATTTATGTTTTCAAGTAGGGTTGCAAATTTTCATTGAATTTGTTGTTTTATCTTTTGTAAACCACTTTGAGGGTTTTTGGTGGGGGGTTATTTTGCAATCAAGTGGTACATAAATTTTTGCGAAAGAAAAATGGATAAAATCTTTGATATAAGTTACAAATGCAGCATTTGTTGCTGAAGCACAAATATACCATAATACTTGTTATGTCAATCAAGATACCTGAGGAATTATGACCTCACTGGGTTAACTAAGCCAGCGACTTTCATTCGCTTGCATTTGTTAAGGGCTGATCTATGGAACTATGAATTCTGAAAATGCAGAGTTGATTGCGAAGCAAGTGGTCTGCACAAACTACAAGTTAAGTGTCTTTCCCCCAGCAGAGATTAATCTCCAGTATAAGGGATGTCATAATGTACAGCGGCCAAAAGAAGGTCCCCCCAAAAAATTAGCTATTCAGTATCTGCCTCCCTGAAGCAAGTGCCCGAGTTTTTATTACTTCTTTTTTTCTACTAAGCCAACAGCCAAAAGAACAAATAAAACAGGGAAAACAGAATCAAACAAGTGCTGCACAGATTACAGAACAGAAAGCAGGTCATGGAAAGGACGCAAACCATCGCAGTACGCTTTGATCTCTCCCTGATCTGACTTTACCCCACGTCCCCAAACCAATGAGTTCAACATGTTGAAGTCATAACAGATCCTCCTTCTGAATACCGCCTTTTCAGTCAGGCCGGCAATTTAATGTCATGCGTTCCAAGTCCCAACGGCTGTCCGTGGGGCACATGCACAGTAGCGCAAACCCACGGACACAGGGACTGGACGCAGAGACACTTGGACTTTATTATATAGGATGCATCATAAATAAGTTTTAAAACATTTTTTAGAAAGCACATTCTGCACACACACCCCATCCCTGTCCCACCCCATGGATTAAGACAGCTAGATAACTTTGGCTTCTGCAATGCATCATAGCAACAGCTCCAAAACTAACTCGCTCCAGATGTCCCTGTGATCATCTAATCAGACATCAAAAGCAGCTCTCTGACAAGCCCTCACACTGATTATAAGTATTCTATATATGTGTTCCCACAGCATAAATACACACAGTAGCTACTTGGGAGCTGGGGGGTTTGTTGTGGTTTTTTACTCTCTCTCTCTCTCTCTCTTTAAATTGACTCATCTAATTCAGAATTCTATTTAAACATACACGAGCAGCTATGGAAAGGAACGCCAGGCCTTCCAAATGACAGGAAATTCTCCCATTCGTTCCCAAAGGGCTCTGTTCTTCTTCCGTTCAATGCAAATGTATGCATTTCAAGATAGTATTTAAAAGCAGAAGCAAAAAGAAAAGAAAAAGAAAAACAAAGCCTGATAGCTAATAAATACTCCTCAGGTTCTGAACCAAACATAGGTCTCCAAAAGAGAGGAGTCTTAGAGGAGTCACGTGTTCATCTGTTCAAACATTCACCAAATGTTATAAGATGGGTAAAAAATATTATAAGATGGAGGGCACAAGGAGAAGGGGACGACAGAGGAGGGAGATGGTTGGACAGTGTTCTCGAAGCTACTAACATGAGTTTGGCCAAACTGCGAGAGGCAGTGAAGGATAGGCGTGCCTGGCGTGCTCTGGTCCATGGGGTCATGAAGAGTCGGACACGACTGAACGACTGAACAACAACAACAAAAAGACCTCTGCTGATGTGGCCATAGTGCATTCTCTGGTTACAGGTGGGTAGCCGTGTTGGTCTGCCATAGTCGAAACAAAATAGAAAATTCTTTCCAGTAGCACCTTAGAGACCAACTGAGTTTGTTCTTGGTATGAGCTTTCGTGTGCATGCACACTTCTTCAGATACACTGAAACAGCTCTGATACACTGAAACAGCTCTGTGGTAGCTCTGGTTACCCCTTCATGGATCACTGCCTTGTCGCGGCAAAGGGGCTTGAATAACTCATGGAAGCTATGAGCTATGCCGTGCAGGGCCAACCCAAGATGGACGGGTCATAGTGGAGAGTGATCCACCTGGAGAAGGAACTGGCAAGCCACTACAGCATCCCTGCCAAGGAAACTCCATGGACAAAGACAACAGGCATATAAAAGTTATGAAGCTGGAAGATGAGCCCCTTGGCTCGAGGCGAAGGTGGCTCCCAGCGGCCACGCAATTAAGAGGATCCGGTTTATCATGAGGTGGACCAGCCCATATGGGAGGTACCAACTCAATGGCTTCACCCATACCACTGTTGCCTTGTTTCCTGGGAGGAGCCGCAGTATGAGGTCTTCACACCACTGTTGCAACAGCCCCTCCTACACCACCAGTGTAACATAAGAAGGGAGCCTTAACGATTTTACTCAATCCTTAAATTCATTATTTAAATTGTCACGGGGAAGCCAAGCTGCATCTCAAAGATGCAGCCTTGGTTTTAACATCGTACAACTACAAATTAACCATAGAAGGCGCCTACATAATTCATTAATTACAACTACATTTTGTAATATAATGTAACATTTCTGTCAAGGACGTAACATTCTCCGCACATCTTTGGATTTAATTAGGAATACATGGGCAAGGATGCAAAACTTTCCAATCTGAGCAGAGCAAAAGAAGAACAGCGCAAAAAAATAAAAACTAATAAAAATCCTAGCAAGAGAGAGATCATTTTGAAAACACAGAGGCGCATAATATTTCACTCTCACAACCATGGCCTAATTGAACAGCTGGAAGTACACATTCTGTAACTATTAATTCTCTGGGTCAAGAAACACTCCATCCGTATGTGTGATTTAATGGTTTAAAAATTAAATAGTGCTATTTAAAAGGTAATTTACTCCCCACTTTTTTTAAAACATACCGTGTGTGTGTGTGTGTGTGTGTGTGTGTGTTTTAGTGGATAAGTGATTGATATAGCTTTAGCTCAAATATAATCTTTTGAATTGCAACATTGTTTCATCTCCAAACGAACCCAGCCACATGAAATTATGTACAATGGTATCAGTTGGCCTAGTACATCATACTATTATGCTAATGTTAAAACACTTAAATCACAATAGCTAATACTTTAAAATTACAATTAGCTGTATAAGAACCGGAGGCTTGACCTTTGTTCTTTTTCTTTTTAAAAGCAAGAACATGAAACATGAAAAGCTTCTGATTAAGTATGAACCTTTTTCCAAATTACAAATTATATACCCACAACGCATAAAAGGGGACCAATTTTGATATGCATAATTTATGTATAAATTATGTATAAATTCCTAGTAGGTGGAGCTATTGGAGCTTGCCAAATATTGATGCAACATATTCTAAAGTGTAGAGTGATCTTGCTACAAATCAATAGAGCACCTAGACCAGGGGTAGGCAACCTAAGGCCCGTGGGCGGATGCTTCCAATCGCCTTCTCAATCACCCCTCCAAATTGGTCCAACCTCAGCACGCATGGGACCATTTTGATATGCAATGTGTCCTTTTATTTAAAATGCATCTCTGGGTTATTTGAGGGCCTGCCTGATGCAACATGCTTCTACATGAAGTGATGTGCTTTTATTCAATGCACCTAGTTATTTCCCCGGGTAGGCAACCTAAGGCCCTCCTTTTCTGACCCCTGACCTAACAAAAGCCTTTCTTCCACTCTGACCCAATCCTAGTGGTTCTGTTTTTCTTAGCAATCATTTGACCCTTTCTGGCCAATGCAGCCTATTTATGGCCATGTCGTGAGCCTGCCTATCATTTACAATATTCGTAACCATGTGCTTCACATCATTGGTCTCAGCTTTAATTTGGCAGACATCTAATTCATTCTTCTAAATTGTTAACTGTAAAATATACTCCGGCCCTCCACAGCATGTCTGACCCCTGACCTAGACAAAATTTCCTTTCTTACGCAACTCATTTGACCAATAGTGGTTCTGCAAGTAGCAATAAAACCTATTTATGGCCATGTATTTGAGCTTATATATTATACGTACGAATATTCGTAACCATCTCACATCATTGGCTTCAGCTTTAAAATTAGTACATTTAATACAGCCTTCTAATCTTGGAAATACTACTTAATCCATGGGCATGTTGAAGTTAACTGAAGCAATATTTAGTTCATACTTCAGGGCAACACCAGACCTGACCTTTATTAATGCAAGAAAACAATTCTTCCAAGCCTACATTTACATAGCCTACATTATGAATTTTGATCATGTGCCGTTTCGTTTTCCAATTAATTATTTGTGATTGTGTATGTAAGATATAAAATAAGCTGTGTAACATAATAGTCGCTACAGACAAGATTCTGCTAAAGCAAAATTGTCCACAAATCCGTCCTTCTGCCTATTTTGGCACACTGAGCTACAACACGACACCATGAAACTCTTCTTAAAAACGATTAACCAATGTTGCAATCACTCCCTTATCCAGCAAACCACATACATCCACCTTGATTTCACTTAAAGCAATACCTTGTGCTCAGAATTTTTACAACGCAGGAAAGCATACTGAGCTTCTGTGATGGAAATATGAATTGCGTGTTCTGTATATAATTCTTTCATCAGCTTGGTTATAGAACTTGCAAAAGGCCCATGGCTCATTCTCTCAGATCTGGGTTGTTTTCCCCTGAAACGTCTATACAGGGAATCCTAACCTTTACTTTACTTTCCTCTTTGAACTAAATCTGAGCTTCTCCTGTGTCTCCTTTGAGCATCTTCCTGGTGGTGTGGCCTAACAGTGCAATATTAATTAACCGTACTCCAAACTCAGCTTAATGTAGAACATGCATATTAATGAGTTCATTATGACTCTTTGATTTCTGTCCATATTTGTTCTAAGAAATAGATGTTTACAAGCTACATTAGTAAATACTTCCAATTTCACGGGGAAACCTTCAGTTTCGCAAAGAGAAAGCCAAGTCAAACCATGAATCCTACATTCCCACAGGATTTTCCCTAAGTATCAACTCCGATATTTAATAGCTTCATACAGGAAAAAATAATCTCACTTATAGTGGGTGGACGGGGGAGGGGGTGTCTTTCAATATCTGGATGTATAAAACTCATGCCAGTTAGAACCAACGAAATAAGTTATAAAAAAACGTCCATACTATTATTGGAATCATTTCTCACCTGCTATGTCCCGTCTGCTATCAAACATCAAATGTAACAGTAAGAGCTGGTTAACACCTTCAGAAAGTTGCATATAAAGCAAGTTAAATAATTTGGTGTGAATTCAATGCTATTAAGCAATGAGCCTTCCATTTTGTAATTACCGGTATATTGTATTTAACACTCCCCTCGTTCCCCAAGGAACTCAGTGGCTTGCATATCTTCCAGGGAATTTCCAAGCCCAGACAGGCTACAGGGACAGACATGCTTAGCTTCAACAGCTGTGGGTGCAACAGAACTGCATCACGGGTGAGAAAACCCATGGGTCTGGGTGTATGCATGGAAAAAAGAGACTTTCAGTTCATATGACCTTTTCGTTGCTGCGAATACACAAATATTACACGGGCATTTCCCATACCATACATAGGAAGCTCAAATGACGGCTCCTTGAAACACCCATACATGTATCTTAGGAGTTCCAATGGGATCCTGTACCTGAAACTTAACACAATTGCAACATATCACTAATGTAAGAAATTATCAAAGGATTTATTAGTTTTGTCGTTTTTATCAACTGTGCAAAACCCTTGGCCCTGAAGGCACTGCTGAAGTATAACAAGGCCAATGGTCATGGAAGTAGCCCGCCCACATCTGGAGGGCCAAAGTTTCCTCACACCGAATTTAAATAATCACACGTTATGCAGTGAAAGAGTGTGCATTTTTGTACCTCATGTGATTGTGGTTGCTATTAAACACAGCACCAAAACGGCCTGGGTTCTGCACAGTGCTAAAAATGGCAACCCAACAGACACACACATTCGTACAAGAGAGGGAAACAAGAGAGTTAAAAGCAAGCCAGTCTTCTATTGTGTTTCTTCATGAGAATTGTGTTTGTCTAATAACCATATGCTTAGATGGAAACATGTAAATATGAATAGGTGAATAAGGCTATGCCTATCCCAAGTGGCTCCCACCCACCCCCCTGCCCCAGGACGTGTCTCAGGACAAATATCAGACGTCGTAGCTTGGATAGAAATAGCTGCTTTTTCAGAAGGCACCTCTGATTCCTCCCAAAACTAAAGCAGAATTTGATACATTACATATGCTGTTGGAGATTTCCCCCCAACTCTTCAGGTGGAGCATTTCGGAGAGCATGGAGGGTTGCTGTAGAAGGTGGAGCAAGAAGCCCCATTGATCAAGTATGAAAAGCCACACTCACCATTTGCCCAGACCACGCCAATCATTGGCTCCAGACATGGTCATTGGGAAGTGGCCCCCAACTTACCACCCACTGCTGTATGGGCCCAAAAGGTTGCCCACCCGGGTCCAAGTGGAACTCTTCCTGTGATTCTTTGGAACAAGCTACTACCTGCTGCTAATTAATATTAATTTCTAAGGAGTCTGATATTACCAGGAACAATGGTAACAGAATTCAGAAGCGCAAGATACCTACTGTAACAGATGTCTTCGGAACATGGTCATTGGCGTTCAAAGCTCCTGCTCCGAATTCGAGAGGTGGGCCTAGGGCAGGATCACTGCTCCTTCTCACCAAAAGCGGTGTCCCTAAAGACAGAAGCAAAATGAAGGATAGAAATATGACACCAGGAATTTAATTGATTATCGCAACATTTCCGGCATACACTATAAAGTTGTTCTGCTACTTCACATCACCAGTAGAGGACAAAGACTGATCGGGTGACATGCTAAAAGCTAATACAGCAGTTAGCAGGGGAAGTGAAACTTGTTGTTGTTGTTGTTGTTGTTGTTGTTTTCAGTATGCAAGAGAAATGGGGGGGGGAGAGAGAGAACCAATCTGGTCCCAACTCCTCTCTACAACTCACAGAAAATCAGAACTTTTTAGGAGTCCTCCAACAGTTCCTGAATTACCACAGTTTTGTGTTCGCAACTGGCTAAGCTACCATTGTGTTTAGGATTATTGCAAAGTATTATGTATGCCAAAGCATGGAAGAACACAAAGACAAGTAAGTTAAAAAGAAATTGAGAAAATGTTGGAGCTGTGTAATGTGATCAATCTAACTACTGTGCAGAAGGATTAGGGAAAGTATTGTAGAGGTGTTGAATCAATGGAACCTGGTAACCGTTTCCACTGAAAGAGAAAAATATTTGTTATTATAAACAAATATTGTTTGAATTTAATGCCTGGGAAGCTTCATTATTAGGGTGAAAATAAAAACAAGCAAATGAAGATAGATAACTTTTCTGCGCATAGCCCCTTTAAACCTTTTTTTAAAATTTTGTACAACTTCGATACCATTTTGATAATTTGTATACAGTAGTAGTAATAATAATAATAATAATAATAATAATAATAATAATAATAATAATTTATATATACCCCACCCATCTGGCTGGGTTTCCCCAGCCACTCTGAGCGGCTTCCAACAAAATATTAAAATACAATAGTCCGAACCTTGGTTCTCGAATGCCTTGTGACTTGAATGTTTTGGCTCCCGAACACCGCAAACCCGGAAGTGAGTGTTCCAGTTTGCAAACTTTTTTGGGAAACCGAACATCCGGCGTGGCTTCTGTTTGAGTGCAAGAAGCTCCTGCAGCCAATTGGAAGCCTCGCCTTGGTTTTTGAACGCTTTCGGAAGTCGGACAGAATTCCGGAACTGATTCCGTTCGAGAACCACGTACAACTGTATTGCACTGAAGCTGCTTCACACGGTACGGTAAACCAAACTCTGGCTTCGCGGTACCACATGAATGTGAAGGCTCCAGGAGATAGACTTGCACCCACCTGGCAGCAACAACAACAACAACAAAAAAGGACCTAGGTGGAGCAAAACAGCTGTAAGATCCTCCTGTGGGAGCCCACACAGTCCGTATAAGCCATAGCTTGGATTGTTGTTGTTCAGTCGTTCAGTCGTGTCCGACTCTTCGTGACTCCATGGACCAGAGCACGCCAGGCACCCCTATCCTCCACTGCCTCCCGCAGTTTGGCCAAACTCATGCTAGTCGCTTCGAGAACACTGTCCAACCATCTCATCCTCTGTCGTCCCCTTCTCCTTGTGCCCTCCATCTTTCCCAACATCAGGGTCTTTTCCAGGGAGTCTTCTCTTCTCATGAGGTGGCCAAAGTACTGGAGCCTCAACTTCAGGATCTGCCCTTCCAGTGAGCACTCAGGGCTGATTTCTTTAAGGATGGATAAGTTTGATCTTTTTGCAGTCCATGGGACTCTCAAGAGTCTCCTCCAGCACCAGAATTCTTGGATTACCGTATGTAATAAAATACATTTTAAACTACTGTAGCATATCTCCAACAGGTCCTCAAATTCGTTTGTACTTTTATCATTGCCAATGTACTCTAAATGTCATTCATCTTCAAGACCAGCCAAAAAACTTCAGATAATTCAGAAAAGCAGCTACCATGCTTTTTCAACTGAATTCTTGTGAAGTTAAAGGGGGGGGGGACTAGTCTTTCTTCTGTCTAATATGGTAAATGTGGGGATTTTTTTAATTAAAAAAACTTAACTTAAAACACTAGAAATGAAGCCCCCCCCCTTCAACTGTTTCCAAATTAATTTACCCTTGGAGTAGTGCCAAGAATGAGCGTGAATTGGCCCAAAATGGTTTTCTATCATTTACAAACAACTGGAAGTAGGTTCATGAAACCGGAACGCATCTGCAATATTATCTAGAGGATTTAAAAATGCAGTGTTCTATTTTTGACTAATATAGACGCAAATAAATGTACTTGAATTTGGAATTTGGCATGATATACGTGTAATAAAAATGTACAGGTCTATGTGTGCCAGTGTGTGTATGCTTGAAATATACTCCGAGAAAACACATTCAGATTGGCTCGCCGATAAAAATGTTTGATCGTCCAAATTCCAGTTGGCTTCTGCCCTCTTATTGGTTCACTGAGATCAATCAGCAAGACAGTGTGCATTGCCCAGTCACTTCCACTTCATTCTCCCAGAGTGGGAGAAACAAACCAAATCTTGGCTTTCCATTTCATCTGAACCCTTGACTTGCGGTGTGTTGCCCCCTAACAAGCCACAAGTGCTAGTGAGCCTGAAACCATGGTTTGTTGTTGGCTTACAGATGACAGCTTGTTGTGGAGCAACAAGCTACAAACCTTGTTTTGGATGTAATGGAAAGTCAAGCGTAAATGTGGCTTTCAGGCTTGCTTCTTCTGCTCACACCGGAGAAGATAGAACTGGGAACAAATGAGCAGCGATCCTTGCCTATTGTGGCATGTGAACACAGCCAGCGCAATCTTATACTACTACTACTACTACTACTACTACTAAAGGTAAAGGGACCCCTGACCATTCAGGTCCAGTCGTGTCCGACTCTGGGGTTGCGGCACTCATCTCGCGTTACTGGCCGAGGGAGCCAGTGTACAGCTTCCGGGTCATGTGGCCAGCATGACAAAGCCGCTTCTGGCGAACCAGAGCAGCGCACGGAAACACCGTTTACCTTCCGCTGGAGTGGTACCTATTTATCTACTTGCACTTTGACGTGCTTTTGAACTGCTAGGTGGGCAGGAGCTGGGACCGAGCAACAGGAGCTCACCCCGTCATGGGGATTCGAACCGCCGACCTTCTGATCAGCAAGCCCTAGGCTCTGTGGTTAAACCCACAGCGCCACCCGCATCCCACTACTACTACTACTACTACTACTAATAATAATAATATATTATTTATACCCTGCCCATCTGGCTGGGTTTCCCCAGCCACTCTGGGCAGCTCCCAACAGAATATTAAAAACACAATACAGCATTAAACATTAAAAACTTCCCTAAACAGGGCTGCCTTCAGATGTCTTTTAAAAGTAAGATAGTTGCTTATTGCCTTGACATCCGATGGGAGGGTGTTCCACAGGGCAGGCACCACTACCGAGAAGGCCCTCTGCCTGGTTCCCTGTAGTCTCACTTCTCACCAGAAGGCCCTCAGTGCTGGACATCAGTGTCTGGGGTGAACAATGGGGGGTGGAGACGTTCCTTCAGGTATACTGGGCCAAGGCCGTTTAGGGCTTTAAAGGTCAGCACCAACAATTTGAATTGTGCTCGGAAACGTACCGGGAGCCAATGCAGGCCTCTCAGGACCGGTGGTATATGGTCCCGGCTGCCACTCCCAGTCACCAGTCTAGTTGCCGCATTCTGAATTAGTTGCAGTTTCCGAGTCACCTTCAAAGGTAGCCCCATGTAGAGTGCATTGCAGTAGTCCATATATACACAGAACTAAGACACATCAGATTCAGTGGGGCTTACTTCCAGGTTAGGTGGGTATAGGATTGTAGCCTAAGTCGAAGTTTACTCCACACTCTTATCAAGTACACTGTAACCTCAGTTCAAGCAGCTCTCAATTATAAGAAAATGATTTTTTCCCTATCCCTACCCATTTTCTTTGTTTTACATGTGCCGTTTGGATGCCAATGGCAGGTTGAGCAAGCAAATGCTATCCCTTTCCTCTATGACAGTGATCCCCAATTAGCTAAGTACTGCAGACTGCCCGTTTTTCAAAAGCCAAGCCATGGACCCCCTACTTTAGAAATTGTTGATATGTTTATGGTAGTTTTTTGTTACGTGAATGGTGCCGCTCTGCCCTCCAACATGTCCCAGCGAGAAACTGGGTGACAGGGGAGACTTCATCAGGCAAGGCCTCCTTCCACCTGCCTTGCCCCAACCTCCAGTCCCTCCTTCTCAATTTGTATTGTATTATTTTATGCTCTGTGGCTTGCCGTTGTTTATTGATTGTAGTTTAGAAATTATTTATTGTAATTGTTGAGAGTGGATTTCTGATTAATTTTTATATACTGGTATTATTATTCTATGGGACGCGGGTGGCGCTGTGGTCTAAACCACTGAGCCCAGGGCTTGCCGATCAGAAGGTCGGCGGTTTGAACCCCAGTGACATGGTGAGCTCCCATTGCTTTGTCCCAGATCCTGCCAACCTAGCAGTTCGAAAGCACGTCAAGTGCAAGTAGATAAATAGGTACCGCTCTGGCGGGAAGGTAAACGGCGTTTCCGTGCGCTGCTCTGGTTCACCAGAAGCGGCTTAGTCATGCTGGCCACATGACCCGGAAGCTGTCAAACGGCGGCTCCCTCGGCCTATAGAGCGAGATGAGCGCCGCAACCCCAGAGTCGTCCGCAACTGGACCTAATGATCAGGGGTACCTTTACCTTTTATTATCATTCTATACTATTCTAATGATTGTTGAATGTTACTTTATTTGATGTAGGTTGCTTATTTTAAAGTTATGTTCTATTATCACATTTTTGTATTGCATTAGATTGTTATAAGGTGTACATTCTTTGTTTCTTCAGCTTGTAAACCGCCTTGGGTATTATAAGATAGAAAGACGGTAAACAAATTAAAAGTGATGATGATGGTGATGATGAAATCGTGCCACACGTCTTCTGGTGCGAGTCACGTGGCCCAAGCAAGCAAAGCAGAGTGCCACCGACAGTTGACGGGAACATGCCACGGAGCCCCTGGGTGAGTTACGTGGACCACCAATTGGGAAGCACCGCTCTATGGTATACCATATTTTTCACTCCATAAGATGCACTTTTTTCCTCCTGAAAAGTAAGGGAAAATATCTGTGCGTCTTATGGAGCGAATGGTGGTCCCTGGAGCTGAATTGCCCAGGGGCCAAAAGAGGATCATGCTTTTTATTTTACAAAGAGAAAAGGGGGTGTTGAAAGGACCCGCTCAGCAGCTGATCAGCAAGAGATCGGGAGAGAGATAAGAGTCCCGGCTCCCTTTCAGCCCCGCCCTCCTTTGTTGAATGTGCTGCAGAGGGAGGTTGTTTGTTTCCCCAGCGACATGTGACTGGCTGATTAGATTATCTGTCTGGAAACTGTAGAAAAGGCTCCCTTTCCTTTAGAAGCTGCAGAAATGTGAGTTGAACCCCATAAAAATGGGGCTTTTCCTCTTTGCTTTTCCCCCTTTGCAAAAAAAGCTGCAAAACTTTTAGCTGATCCTCAAAAAAACAGGGCTTTTAGAGGAGGAAAACCAGAAAAAATATTTTTTTTCTTGTTTCCTCCTCTAAAAACGAGGTGCGCCCTATGGAGCAAAAAATACGGTAATTTGTAGGCTCAATATTGTATTGGCTGGGTGTGGATGAAACAGGAAACAAGGAGAAGATTTTGGCCAAACCATTGCCTTTTATTATTTCACCCTAAGTTTTCCAACTTGCAGGCACACCTTCTGCTTCTTGAGACTCTTCCCTATTAGTAAGAAATGATGCTAATAAGTTTAGTGTGGCTGAGACCAAGGAATGCAATGTAGCGCTTGAGCTTCCTTTTCTAATGGAAGAACTAGGGCTGATGCCAGCTCTAATTACTCCTTCAATGCCAAGTACTAAACACTTGACAAACTTTTTTTTTAATTGCCAGAATAATTCTTGCTTTCTGTGCAGCCTGATTTTTTTTTCCAGCTTGTGTTTTAATTATTCAGTAGTCATTATGTCACATTGTATGATGCAGCCAAGTCGGAGATCCAATGCTTAGGCTCAAGGACTAGACCAAACAGCTGGAACAACATGGATGCATCCAACTAAATTCTACTTACAAATAGACCCGCTGAAATTAACTGGCCAAACCACACTTCAAGTGTTGGGCATGGGGGGCCATCACTGTAACTCTGTACAAGCAGCAAGGAATTGGCATTTCATTTAGTGTGGAACTGCCTTAAGGAAAGTTCCCAAAGGAAGAAGAAGAAGAAGAGGAGGAGTTTGGATTTGATATCCCGCTTTATCACTACCCGAAGGAGTCTCAAAGCGGCTAACATTCTCCTTTCCCTTCCTCCCCCACAACAAACACTCTGTGAGAGACTTCAGAGAAGTGTGACTAACCCAAGGTCACCCAGCAGCTGCCTGTGGAGGAGTGTAGACGCAAACCCGGTTCACCAGATTACAAGTCTACCGCTCTTGACCACTACAACACACTGGCTGATGTTGCGCATGTGTGTGAAAACCTCTGGATTATAGTACTTAATCATGAATGTTACACAGAGCAGTCTAATATGTAGATATTCTATTCCAATCACACTTTTCTCTCTTCTGTATCTGTGATATGATTAGCCACATATCTATGCTAATTAAAACCACTCTCCAACAATTTGTGTGTGTGTGTGTTTTTTAAAAAAAATCCTAAACAGGGTCAGTTCACCCATAATTTAGCAAGTCAGATTGTATTCCAGTCATGCAGAAATAGGACACAACATTTTCATTTGCATTATGGAATTAAACTGTTAATAGTGGCGGGCGCAATGGCGTTGAGAGATGTAAACAATAGCAGAATATTTATTAACACAGAGATATGATAGCTACAAATCGGTCAGTCAGATTTTCAGGACCAAGGTAAGCTTTATACCACACCATCAAGACAAAAATACTGCGTTATGCGGGGAAAGTATTTGAATCCATTTGCGTGGCGAGGCCCCGGGTCCCACAGTTCCCTCAGAAACTGTGGGGATAACCAGCATCTGGGACAGCCAGTAATTCCGGAGCTCCTGCTCCCACTGGCCGTGAATGGGTCCGCCGGTTATGAAACTGAAGGTCGTGAGATTGTTGTTGGAGTTCCGAAGGTTTCTTTGGAGTCACGAAGGCTCCTCTGGAGTTACGAAGGCTTGAGGTTCCAAAAAGGAAAGGATAAAAGAGGTGGCCAAAACTAAGAAGGCGGCCAAAAATAAAATAAAGAACTAAATAAATAAAGACTAAGAGACTGCAGTCAATGGTGGAGTTGCGCTCTGCTGCTCTGTGCGGCTTGGTTTCTCTCTTGGCTTGTCTCGCACGTCTGTTCTCTCTTGGCTTGTCTCGCGCACTCTACACACCGCTACAGAGAGCAGGGGCCTTTTATTAGTAAACTGAACAACGTCATAACATCATCATTAACCAATCACAACATAGTATTCTGCTGAGTTTCCGGGCGGGAAACTTCTTCCCGACCGTTACTAAAGGCTATTTTGGCGCGCTTTGCCTCAAGCACGGAGGGATCCAGGCAACAAACCTTTGCCTGATCTCCTTGCCTTCCGTGCATAGCGCGGAAGGTTACCATACTGCGGCAAGGTGCAGGAGCAAATGAAAACGTATTCCCACAAGAAACAAACACTCAGACACGAATATGTTGGGTTAATGGGATAAATTAGGCCTTGACTTTATTGGTTACAGATGTGAGCAGTTTGGCTTAGGCAATTGGGTGAAGCAAGACTATATCCTGACTCCCGCCCGTCTGCAGGAAGTCTTGAAAGGGTCAACCACCGATAGGGGGAGCCTTATGATATACATCAATTAAGAACTCCCCCAGGGTTACCGATGGGGTTGTGGCATGGCCCTAGCCCACGCCTAGCCTTCAGACAGGAACCACACACCCGGATCCCTTTAATGGGATACCCTTAACATGGAGGGGCAGGCGGAGGCAACAACCTCCCCTCCCATAACAAGCCTTACCCAATGCCTACCCTTACAAAGTTGTGACGATTGCTACTAGGTAGGCAAAAACCAAGTGGAAAAAATTCCAATCCGGCCCCAACAACCAAGCGACCAACATTAGTCATAGCAAGGCCATAGTCAAGCAACACAAGAAAGAGGGTGGGAGGGCTGGGAGATCCAATGGAGGAGGCAAATGGAGGCCCTTCCAATTTCTGCTCTCCACCAACAAATAATGTTTTTCACCTCACATTAGCTAACTGGCACGTGATTACCCAGACCAGCTTTGGGTCCCCTTTTGAAAATCAGTGTTACATTGGCTGCTTTCCAATCCTGTGAAATGGAGGTCGTTTTTACGGAAAGTTTTCTTCTTCTTCTTCTTCTTCTTCTTCTTCTAGAAAATAGTTTCATATTAAGTCATTTTCTTTATAAACTCTCGGGTAGATGTCATCTGGGCCCAGTGACTTGCTCATTTTTATTTCTCAATAGAACCTAAAACCTCATCACTTGTCACTTCTGTTTGATTCAAGTCTTCAGACACATTTCCCGAAAAAGTCAGTTCAGGAGTAGGAATCTGCCCTATATCTTCTGCAGTGAAGACAGACACAACTAAATCATTTAATTTATCTGCAGTCTCCCTAGCCACCTGCTTCTCATGTATTTAAAGTATTTTTTTAAATTGTTATCCTTAATGTTTTTAGCAGTATGTCCTCAAATTCTTTTCTTCTTCTATATTTTCCTAACTGTCAACTTACATTGGTTTCAACAGAGTTTGTGCTCCTCTTTCGTCTCCCTCAATTTCTGAAAGTAAACCTTCTTGCCTTTTATAGCTTTCTTCTTTGTTCATTAATCATGCTGGCATCGTCTTGGATTTAGTGGTTCTGTTCCTAATCTGTGATATACATTCCAGCTAAACTTCTATCATCATGGTTTTAAAAAGCTTCTAAGCTTCTTGGAGAAAGATTTGACCCTGTTGACTCTCCCTTTCAACAATATTCTAAATATTCCTCTCATTCTTGAGGAGTTTTACCTTTTGAAACTGAATGCTACTGTGTTGTTCCTCTTCATATAGGAAATCCTTTCCCTGCATTCAATAATTTAGTCGGATAGAAACCTAAGTCTAGGAATTGTCTCTGGCTAATTCCATGGCCAACTGTTCTAAGGCATAGGACATTTAGGATATCTGGCATTTTTGTCTCTTTGTTTGGAAAAACAACAACAACCCACAAGTCCAGTTTTGGGTGACACAACAAACAGGACTGTTTCATCTGTGATTTCAGGAATTTCCCAACTATATTCTTCTGTTGAGATGCCAGGGACCTATTATGTACTCCACTGACCACAATCACAAGGACACTTTTGGTAAAAGCAATGCACAACATAAAGAGCTATATTTAAAACACTACTCACAAAACATGATCTCTACCAGTAAAGCAAGGTCCCTTTCAAACTATAGCACTTCCCAGAACCTTTTGCAACACTGGGAGCTGCCTTGTGAAATTCCAGTGTCTATACACACACACAGGTTTCCCTTTTTACTTATTACACACACATATTATTATTATTATTATTATTATTATTATTATTATTAATTGAATTTATATTCCACCCTATACCTGCACAAGACACATGAGCTGTAGACCACCATGTATCTCCGAGATCCTCTCCAGAATTTACCATTTCTCACATGCCAATTGGATCTTTCTCACTATTACAAATATGCTCTGCTCACTTTCCTACATGCTTTTACAATTATGAATGAACACTTGAGATTTACCGTCTCGAGTTCTGACTCCAGAACTTGTAAGGAGGAATAGAAGGAGAGGGAGAAAAAAAAAAGTGGCCAGTGACAAGGTCAACTAGATGGCACTGTAGTGTCCCTGTGCATGGAATGTGTTTGCAAGAAATATTCAACAATAAATATTCCCCAAAAACTTGAGGAGAAATACAAAACAAGGGTACACACTTTCAAGTTCCACTTCCTGTTTATTTACAATGGCTGACTTCCTACCAAATGGGAAATCAAGCTTTAAAAACTCCTATGACACTTTGATTCCCCATGTTCTACAGTTCTCAACTTAATAAATGCATTGAAAAAAATAACTATGCCAATGAGCAGCTGGAAACAATAACACAGCAATGTATATTGTTTATTTTCCGAAGTTTGATTCCACCTTTCCAGCTAAGAGACAATCAAAACATGTGGCAACTCATATCAAAAGCAGTCTGTCACACGGCAGCTACAGTTTATCTTTAAGACACCAGTGTACCACTAATATTTTGTAGAAAGAAGCTGTATCCTTGACCCACACTATTTATGCTGACAGGCACAAATGGAATACATAAAGTAAAGGACAAAGGAAACAGACAGAAATAAACGTAATAGGCAATGATGAATGGTAAAAAATTAATTAATTTACGGCTCAGACCCATAAGCATAAAGTGCCACTAAGGGGGAGTGGAAATTATTTGCATTAAACAGCCCCAGAGTCTAGTAAACTATTGTATGAAAAAATAAAGGTGAAACTCGAAAAATTAGAATATCGCGGAAAGGCTCGTTTCTTTCAATAATTCAACTTAAAAGGTGAAACTATTATATGAGATAGACTCATGACACGCAAAGCGAGATATGTCAAGCCTTTATTTGTTATAATTGTGATGATTATGGCGTACAGCTGATGAGAACCCCAAATTAACAATTTCAACTTTGGGGTTTTCATCAGCTGTGTGCCATAATCATCACAATTATAACAAGCAAAGGCTTGACATATCTCGCTTTGCATGTCATGAGTCTATCTCATATATTAAACTCCAGTAGCTAATGAAAACAATTGCTTACATAAATGGACTTTTCTACAATATTCTAATTTTTTGAGTTTCACCTGTACTTCCTTGGCCTTTACACATGCACACACACACATACACACACACACAGAGAGAGAGAGAGAGAGAGAGAGAGATTAACAGCATACTGACATATGGGGACAAGGTCTACGTTATTGCTTCCCTAGGCAAAATTCCTTCATTTTTTTTATTTTATTCTTATTAATTTGCTGGAAGCCGCCCAGAGTGGCTGGGGCAACACTGTGACATGGGTGGCTGATGATGACGATGGTGATGATGTTCTGGAGTTTTATTGGCACCTTGTGCCAAGGACTTTTGCTGTTTTAGCAACTCGAAAGGTACTAGTCAGTAAGCACTACAGAACTTTCTTCATGCCATCAGCATCCAAGGAACATATATATTCCTATGTACCTTGCCGACAAAGGTCTGTATAGTTAAAGCTATGGTTTTCCCAGTAGTAATGTATGGAAGTGAGAGCTGGACCATAAAGAAGACTGATCGCCGAAGAATTGATGCTTTTGAATTATGGTGCTGGAGGAGACTCTTGAGAGTCCCATGGACTGCAAAAAGATCAAACTTATCCATCCTTAAAGAAATCAGCCCTGAGTGCTCACTGGAAGGGCAGATCCTGAAGTTGAGGCTCCAGTACTTTGGCCACCTCATGAGAAGAGAAGACTCCCTGGAAAAGACCCTGATGTTGGGAAAGATGGAGGGCACAAGGAGAAGGGGACGACAGAGGATGAGATGGTTGGACAGTGTTCTCGAAGCGACTGGCATGAGTTTGGCCAAACTGCGGGAGGCAGTGGAGGATAGGGGTGCCTGGCGTGCTCTGGTCCATGGGGTCACGAAGAGTTGGACACAACTGAACGACTGAACAACAACAACAATGTACTATGTATCCACAATCATGTGGAATTACAAAAACATCCTCAGATTCTGGAATTGGCTATGTAGTTCAGCTTCTTAAGAACGCCAGCTTTAATTTTAGTTTACATCAGTAATTTCCACTTCTTATTGTCTCGGATATGCTTGTGAGTAGCATGCTGAGATTTCAGAAGCCAGGAGATTTGCCAGCTTAAGAAACCACAGTGCCTTACATACAGCTCTCGTGCTTTCTCCAAAAACAACAGAAATTGTGGAATAAATCATGTATACTCTAAGAGAAACTAAAGAAAACATGTCCAGTTGGCATGATTCGCATATAATATGCATAGTATTGTTGTTAAAATATTATAGCATTTTATTTAGTTTTTTAAAGCATTAATCAATTATTACAAGGCGGTTTAAAAAAAACTTAAAACTAAAACAAGTACACATGTAAAGTAGCCAACAGATAAAAACACACAGCCCTGAAAATCTTTTGAGTTTAGAATGCCTAGAAGACAACAAAGTTGGTGCTAGATGTAACTCCCTCGGAACAGCATATCACAGCTGTGGCATCAATATAAAAAAGGGAAAAAATCCCACTCTTTTGTTGTTTCATCTGTAAAAGATATGGAATTTGGAATAATGCATTAGCCAATGAAGTTAGCAAGTTGGCAGGCTGATAAGAATAGGAGATTCTTCTTATTCTTCCAAGTATGTTTTTATCAGTGTGTGCAAACCCAGAAGATGACAGGCGCACCCACAGAACTGCAGAAACAGCACATACCTCTCATCCAAGATAACCATCAATCTAAAAATGTATACGCACGTACCTAGTCTCAAAGCGGAGGGTGTCACTTCAATCTCTCCTCTGATTGGCTGAAATGCAGCCAGCTGGGCAGCTACATCCGTCTCGAAGGCATCGGGGCTGTTTCCATTTGTCAGACTAGCGCTGGCGTCCTCAGACTTGCAGACCGGCTCTTGCTCGTCGTACACAGCAATCAACTGCAAAATGAAATGTCCCTTTATGAAACTTCTGTAACAGGAAGGTGGCCCCCTCATGGAAACGCAACTAATTATGACTTGGATCCAAAGAACTCTATGCGCATGATGACATGAGGATTTTCTCACCTGCTCTTATATTTTATTTGTTTTCTTAAAAATGTATTATCCTACAAGTACCGAACACGCCCCCATGTATAAGATGCCCCCTATTTTGGGGGACTCGAAATTCAGAAAATGGGGGGGGGATATTGCCCAGAGTTGTTGAGCTTTTGGGGGGCGGCACAAAGTTTTTAGGGGAGTTTGCTAAAAATCTCTCACCCGTCTGACCAGCGCTTACATCACAAAAGCTGCCAATCGCCTGTAGCAGTGGCCAATCAACACCAGCGCTTGCCACAGCCACCAATAACGGCCAATAGCCGCTGACAATCTTCGGGTCGCGGCAGCAACCAATCCCACGTCCCCCCTATGCACTATCTGTGTATTAGGCAACCACACATTTTTGACATTTTAAAATAAAAATATATAGTCTTATACACTAAGCCAAGTTACAGGGAACCAGGCAGAGGGCCTTCTCAGTAGTGACACCCACCCTCTGGAACGCCCTCCCACCAGATGTCGAAGAGAACAACAACTACCAGACTTTTAGAAGACATCTGAAGGCAGCCCTGTTTAGGGAAGCTTTTAATGTTTAATAGATTATTGCATTTTAATATTCTGTTGGAAGCCGCCCAGAGTGGCTGGGGAAACCCAGCCAGATGGGCGGGGTATAAATAATAAATTTGTTGTTGTTGTTGTTGTTATTACACGGAAAAGTTCTGTAACTTAACATACAAAAATCAAAACAGCAAAGCTCTACCTTGAGAAATCAGAAGCAACATCACAGCAAAAAAAAAAAATTATGTAGTGTATCAGCAGAACATTCAAAAATCTACAACAGCAGGCCATGACAGTCCACGTTGGAGGGCAAAACAACTGTGTCCGAAGACTCTTCTAAAAACTTTTTACCAAGTATGTTAAGGCATAGACTGTTGGTGGCTGGGTGTGCCTGCTCCTTGGATGTGGCTCTTCAGTTGGTAGGGCCACATAGCAAGATCTCAAATGCAGAGCGGACACGCAATGGTCCCAAGCCATTGAGATACAAGTGGCTAACCCATGACTTTCCAATCTGGTTGGGCTACAACCCCCACCACTGGCTGTTGCACCGGCAGCGAAATGACGTGACGACAGGATGGTATCAACGGGAAGGCAACCCGGACCACACCCGAGGGCTCCCTTTTATTAGCAATCTCACATGCTGGTTAATGATTAGTTCCACAGGAACAACTTCAAGGACAAAACAAGGAAACATACAGCCCAATGGTGATACACCCACACCATATAAGGAAATGCTCCTACACAGGGTACTCTGGTAACACCCCAAAACTTCCCCCACGTGACATCTCCATTGTGTACACGTGCTCATCGCCCATGCCTCTCTCTCATGCACCCCTCCCATGCTCATCTTGTGACTTCCCAGTACTTTTCCACCACTCCTTTGTTTTGCTGTCCCGCTGACCTGTGTGTATCCCACCCTGACGTTCCAGGGTCAGCGTGGTTTGCCAGCGCTGTATTTCTAACCTTGGTAGAATCGACGTGGTTTGCCAGCGCCAATCCGGCCATATTCCCTACACTGGCCATGCTGGTTTGGGCAGATGGGAACTGGTGTTCCGTGGCAACTTGCCCAAGCCCCTAGGGAGGGCTGATGTTCACTATGTATTGAGAATGTGGATACCATGTGAAATCTCGTGGTGGTGGGTTAACTGGCTAATGCATTATTTGTTTTACACATTGTCTGATTGCAGTTTTGATGCAAATATTATCTCCCACCCTGGGACCTTTTGCTGTAGCCCAAATAGGAAGGGGGGAAAAGTATTAAACAAGCATCTGGGAAAGGCACAGATTAGCCGCCCCTGTGTTTTAAAACATAAAAACTGGCACCTTGAACTAAGCCTCAAAATGAACTGTGCAGATCAAAAGCTGCCCTAAGAGATATCTCAAGGTATATTGTAAAACAGAGAAAAATACGAGAGGAACAAATGTAAAGGCTTCATCTTACGGTACCCAAAAGGTAAACAGGAAGAATCATTCTACAAATAAATAGTTGTGAAAAAGTAAGAGGAATCTATAAGCAGCCCACCAAAGCATAATCAATCAAATGTATTGTTTTGTTTTGTTTTGTTTTAACAGGGCGTGAACACAGAGTAAAGGCAACAGTAATTGGAACATATTCACGTTCACGTCTTCAAGCAAGTAGATAGAATAGTTTGAGGCAAAATAACAAAGGTATGTGGGGGAAACAAATTGGGGGGTGGGAGAGGAAGCTTCTAGAAATGACAGGGGGAGCTGTGTTGCCCATACAGACGGTAAAGATAATAATAATAATAATAATAATAATAATAATAATAATAATAATATCTTTATTACGGTCCAGAGACCCAACAATTCATTATAAAACAGTACACAGTTTCGACAGCCCGCCTTCAGGTTATATAAGCATTATGTACAGACTTAGGAATAGAGATCATTGGTTCTTGCCACCACCGATAGAAACTTCGCCACTGCTAATGTTCTATCATTTATCCGGTCTTCCGGTAGGAAGATAAATAATCGTTATAGCACTTTGATACAATAGACGGTGGATAATGAGGGGATTGAGGTGGCTAACACCCAGAAAGCAGAATATAAAGGTGGGGGACAGGGAAATGCCAAAAGCACAGAGGAAAGGTCATCGAAGGCAAGCACATGTACAAACAGAGTAGACTGAGGAAGCATTGTAAATGAAATCAGATTTATTACGGAAAAGAAAAGAAAAGTGGGGCTGAAGGGGTCACTGTTCATCAAGCTGAAATAAGAAACAACTATGCAGAAACTCCCGTCTGAAAAGAACTGGACCACACAATATGCGTTTGTGTGTTAAGAAATAGAGTACCTTCTAAATAAAAAAAAAATCACCATACCTATGCATGCTGCATTGGGAGAAAACAAATACAGACTTTTGCATTGGGAGAAAACAAATACAGTAAAATAGAGAAGGTGGCCCAGGTAATATTCTGTTTAAAAAATTATGGAAAACATAAAAGACTACAAGTAGCAGAAATAGCAGCTGATTTTTTTTATTTATCACATGGTGGTGCAGAAGTACTATATCTAAAGCAGCGATGGTCAATGACAGGGGTAGGCAACCTAAGGCTCATGGGCTCGATGCGGCCCAATCGTCTTCTAAATCCGGCCCGCAGACGGTCTGGGAATCAGCGTGTTTTTACATGAGTAGAATGTGTGCTTTTATTTAAAATGCATCTCTGGGTTATTTGTGGGGCATAGGAATTCATTCATTCCCCCCCCCAAAAAAATCTAGTCTGGCCCACCACATGGTCTGAGTGACGGTGAGTGACGGTGGGGGACTGGCTCACGGCTGAAAAAGGTTGCTGACCCCTAGTCAATGATAATGAAACCATACTGTCAACAATGCCGCCTAATATAACTTGGTATTACGAAGCAGGTGTTTTACTCTCAATGGCTTATAGAAGGTTATAGAAGAAAGTAAATACTTTGGACCCATGAAAGAATTAGCAGTAACCATTAGAAAACATACTTTGGCTCTTAAAAATAAAACAACCAAACAGGGATGTTATCCCATGGTAATTTCTGCCACAGCTTTGCCAAATCTGATTTATACTGGGATATTATTGGGAAACAGCACTGTGCCTTCAATTCAAGATTATAATACTGTATGTTGGTGAGAACTTCCAGAAATGCTTAATTATTTGATCATGGAACAGCTGTCAGGCTGTCTGTTTTTCTTCTTATATTTTCTTTGTAATAGCTTTTGCTTATACATAAATAAATGTTTTTTTTACAACAACAACAACAACAACAACAACAACAACAACAGGGAAAGCGACAAGAAACATAATAATGCAATAGATACCTGCCTGAAGATATGGGATCAATAGAAACATGGGGAATTTCCACAATAGTATCCATCGTGGAAGATGGAAAATGTTTTTAGCAAGCACTGAAAAGAGCACAATGCAGGGACTTGCCTAGTGTCAATAGGCAGGATGTTCCACACCAAAATACTGATTTCTTGCAAATGCAGAATGGATATTATGTATCACCTGTAATTCCACTTAACAAAGGCGACCTCACTGGTAAACTGGTTCCAAGTTGTTAAGGGATCAGAAGGTCGGCGGTTTGAATCCCCATGACGGGGTGTGCTCCCGTTGCTCGGTCCCTGCTCCTGCCAACCTAGCAGTTCAAAAGCACATCAAAGTGCAAGTAGATAAATAGGTACTGCGGTGGAAGGTAAATGGCGTTTCCGTGCGCTGCTCTGGTTTCGCCAGAAGTGGCTTAGTCATGCTGGCCACATGACCCGGAAGCTGTACGCCAGCTCCCTCGGCCAGTAAAGCGAGATGAGCGCCGCAACCCCAGAGTCTGACACGACTGGACCTAATGGTCAGGGGTCCCTTTACCTTTATACTAACAGTAAAACCTTGAACTTAGCACAGTAGCAAATAGGCAACCAGAGAATCAATAGACCATCAGAATATTCTGACTGAATAGTCTTCAAAACTACTCCCCACAAATGCTTCAAACTAAAAGTCAATGGATAAATTCAAGTAGCGCATCTCTGAAACGGTACCATGGGCAGGCTACACATAAGAGGGTGCTTCATGTTTGAATGCTCCTCATGGAAAAATAACTCCCCACACATAGAAAACTAACGTGCAACAGTCGAGTTCTGCCTAGTCATCTCCTTGGTATGCTATTTTTTTTCTTTTCTTCTTTTTTTCCAATTCCCCCCCCCTTTTATTAAATTTTATTGTTGCCGTTCACATTAACACACCATACAGAAAAAGAAAATAAATTTCCATCGCCACCAAATAAAAATAAAAAAGAATTAGTACATCAACTAGTAACCTTCAAAACATAAAATAAAAGTGGTCTTTTTCTATCTACCAGGTGCTATTTTTCTATATGATGTGAGGCTGCCGAACCCCCAAATGGGGGAGCATGAAATAATGTTATCCCCAATGTGAGGGGAAATCACTTCCATGATTATGCTGAGTGTAAAAACTGACCCCCCCCCCAAAAGCAAACATTTGAATGTTTGAAAGACTTAGGTCTGTTATTTGAATGTTTGAAAGACTTAGGTCTGTTATTTTGTCAAAACCTGTCTTTGGCCCTACCTGTATTTGGTTCCACCTTAGGGAAACAAGGACCAGTTCAAACATGCTCTTCGTAGTTGCTGCAATAATGGTTTTCCAATGCTGAGAATCCATACATACGGAATGGTGTTTGAACTTCTTCCTATTTGCAAGGTCAGTTCTGTACAGCGTTAGCACCACAGTCTCTCTGAAAGGCACATACTGTACTGCCACCATCCACACACTGTAACTAGAGAGAGGATTTCAAATGTTGATCCCCACACAGGGAAAAGCCTTTAGGTGACAAACATCGACTGACAAATGCATCTGGGCTCCTTCTTCTTTAGTCTAGGATTTAGCGCGAACTCAAATGAACTGCAATGAGAGAGCACTCAAAAACTAGTAACAGCAAATAACCTCACCCACAATAATACTACAACAGGACTCAACATGGACACTGGTACCAGAGCCTGCAATAAACCCAGATGCCAACTTTGCTGCCACATAAACCCGGACAACACCATTACTGGTCCCAACAACATCAAACATACCATCTCAGGACTATTTAATTGCTCATCTTCCAACATTGTGTATGCAATCAAATGCCAACAGTGCCCTTCAGCTCTCTATATTGGACAAACAGGCCAAACCCTACGCCAAAGGATAAATGGACATAAATCTGATATCAGGAATCACAAGACAGAGAAACCAGTAGGAGAACACTTCAATCTCCCAGGACATTCTATAAAAGATCTCAAAGTAGCTGTCTTAATACAAAGAAATTTCAGAAATAGACTGGAAAGAGAAGTGGCTGAATTGCAACTAATCACCAAACTTAAAACCATGGAGAAACCTGGTCTGAACAAAGACATTGGATTCTTATCTCATTATACATAACAAAGCTATCTTTAGCCATCTCACCCCTTGCCTTTCCCTGCAAGACTAATTACAGCCGTTAAGAGTCGTCAACAGGTTTTCCACACCTATCAGCTGATCACCCATTCCCACCACCCTTCTGAGCAATACCCCTCCCCACTCCCTCACTATATTTAAGGATCTGGTGACTTCTGTTTCAGTGTATCTGAAGAAGTGTGCATGCACACGAAAGCTCATACCAAGAACAAACTCAGTTGGTCTCTAAGGTGCTACTGGAAAGAATTTTCTATTTTGTTTTGACTTTCGACTATGGCAGACCAACACGGCTACCCACCTGTAACAGCAAATAACCTAGGGAGTTAGTGGCAGGCAAATGAACTAAGTCTCCAAACAGTTTCCCCAGGATCACGGAAGCGATAATGTAGTTTAATACCATTTGCCAACTTATCATTATGCTACATATGATTCAGTAGCATCTCTTGGCTAACTTGGAATTGCTAATTTAAAAGAATTACAACTCATGTAAAGAAATTAAAATGAATTTCAAGATAGTGAAGATTCACCAAGTGTATTTATTCAATGTGCTGCAGAAGGAGCATATTTAACGCAGGGGTACTTTCACCTCCATTCTTTGAAACGAAATTTCACACGCACGAAGCACTCAGAACTACGTGGTGCCAGTTTTGTGCATGCCACTTTTAGCAAATGCAGGAGCTTGGGGTGGGAATCTCAACACAACCATTTCCCAACACCGTGTCTCCAATGCAGGGGCGTAGGAAGGGGGGTGGAGGGGGCAGGTCGCCCCGGGTTCCACTCTGGGAGGGGTGACAAGATGGCCCCTGCCTTCCCCTCCCCCCAGCTGTAGAGTGGTTGAGGGTGTGCGCATGTGCGGCATCCCGTACGGGCTGCGCCGCCCTGGGTGCCGGAGAGGTTTCCTCCGCCACTGCTCCAATGATGTTCGTCACAACACTAAACCAACCAAATCACCACAAACTGGCTGAAAAATGTAAAAAGGAGTTTAGTAGAAAATAACTGAAAGAGGATTGACTAATGACCATTCAAACAAGCAAAAACGTATTACAGTGCCACGTGCAGATCAATACTAGTTCTGCCAAAAACGTGGAATGGATTATATGCACGGTAAACGTTCCCATGTCTGAATAACAGAACCATTCAACAAGTGGCTGAACATTAAACAGTGTCCTGACGCCAACAGAAGGTTCAAAAAAGTTTGTTGAAGATGGGAATGTTTAGAAAATTCTTCAGTAGGTTTTAAAGTTGACACCACCCTGATGAAATGAAAGTGGGTGGATGTAAACACAGGTGGCCAAATGGAAGAAGACCTGTCCTCCGGATTTGCAACAGGTTCCGCCACAAAGCTTCATCAGTTCGAGGCTTACTGCTAGATTATTATCACCACCGTGATACTTTGTGTAGTTTGTTTGTTCATCACAACACGCCAGAGAACGACTTTTAAGTGTTTCCCAGCAATGCATTCCCTGCTCCCACCTGGGCCTGCCCCACAGTTATTAGGGGCTTGTAGAAATGACAAGGAAAATATATCCTCTAGGGAAAGGGGTCAAAGGCAGCTATTGTTGTCTAGACTCTGGATCATACTTAACCAATTCCCCCTCCCCCCCGAAACAAAAGAAACACACATAGTTTGATAGCAAAAGCCTCTATGTCCCTACCCAGTGTAGAATCTATGAAATCACAAGGGAAACACCGCTGCTGAGTGGTAGATTTCCCCCCTTGCCTCATTATGTTCCATCCCCCAAACACACATATTCCTCTGGTTGTAGTCTCAGGATCTCATATTCAGAGACTGTAAAAAACATGGCTGAGAATGGCCGATGCCTGTTAGCAAGGGTATTACCATTCAACGCCAGACCAAGTTAATATGGGGTTAGACCAAGGGTTTCATTTCCCAAACTCTTAACCCTGTTTAATAAATGTGTCTCTCACATGCTCTCCCTCTCTGACACAAAATGAGTTTCTTTTCCTTTCATTTTCTGGTTTTTTTTCGTTTTCCACGTCAACCACTGCGTAGAGCAGGGGCCAGCAAACTAAGGCTCCCGGGCCGGATCAGGCCTGCCTGGGTCCTGGGTCCAGCCCGCGGCGTCAAGCCAGAACCCACCGCGAAGCCAAGACTCCCAGTGATGGCGACGGGAGAAAGAGGCCGAGCGGCAGTGGCTCTGCCACTCAAACACCGCGCCTGGTTTACCTGAGCGGCGTTTGATTGGCAAAGATGTCCTCGCACTGTGCTGAGGTGAATCAGGCACAGCGTTTGATTGGCAGAGACGTCCCCGCGCCGCGCTGAGGTAAACCAGGCACAGCGTTTGATTGGCAGAGACGCCCCCGCGCTGCGCTGAGGTAAACCAGGCACAGCGTTTGATTGGCAGAGACGTCCCCGCGCCGCGCTGAGGTAAACCAGGGACAGCGTTTACTTGCCCCCCTCGCCTCTTCTTCCAGCTCCGTCCCCTGGTGCCACTTCTCCGGCCCGCCACAAGGTCTGAGGGACAGAGGACCAGCCCACAGCTAAAATTATTTGCCAGCCCCTGGTGTAGAGTCATGTCTGCAACGGTGCCAACGCTAGCCTGGATAAGCTTTAAAACCAGGGTGGATAAAAATTGATGATTTTTTTTAAAAAAATCGATTTTTTTTTTAATTTAAATCGATTTTTTTTTATTTAAATCAGATTTTTTAAAAATAAAATGCTTTTTGGTGAAAATATATTACCATCCAAAGGTTATTCAATCATGAAATAAAGATTAGTTTTTTAATTATGTAGAATAAGGCTGTATATGTTTAATTTTTTTGGTAAATAAATTCCATTAATCCATTCACAATGTCATTTATGCTCTTCCAGAGGTTTTTGTAAGATTATTGGGCAGTTTCTCTGCCTACAAGATATTATCACAGATGCTTGGTTTACTTTTGCAGTTCTCAAAACTGAATTTGACTCAGCAGAGATCACATGCCTCTTCTTCACAGCAAAAATGTTATAACATGAACAGAGTTGAGAAAAAGACCTTAATCCTATTGTTCTACAAACCTATGAATACAGAATCAACCCCTTCAGTGTTAAGTTTCAAGAAGTTCAGTGAATAGAATAGAAACAATATTTTTCTGATTGTTTGGAGTGGAATGGATCTAATAAATCTATTTAAATTGTTATTATTAAGGTAATGATTATTTTTCTCCTTCCTAAGTACAACAGAAAAGTTGTCCAAATATGAATGATTAACCTATTAAACTGGGGATAAAAAAACTAATATGAAAAGTTGTTATTCTAAAAATCTTCATCTACTTGCATATTAAAGTTATACCAGCAAGAATTAGTCTTTATGTAGAAAACTGTGATTTAAATCAAGCCTTACTGACTAGTGATTTAAATCATGATTTAAATCGTGATTTAAATCGTGATTTAAATCAGTTTGATTTAAATCAAATCCACCCTGCTTCCAACTGGGTTGCAAACTAGGTTTGAACATCATGCAGCCTGCGTGCAGACATAACTTTACTGCATGGGCTAGTGCTAAAAAGCAAAGGAGGGTGATTTGCGTGAGGAGAAGGGAGCCCATTACCCAATAGTTTGCCCCCCCTTCTTTCTCACTAAGAGAATAGAAAATATTCTATATTCACCCGTTGGAAGGAACAAGGCCTAAAATGGTTTTCAGGGTTACAACGCTGTTAAAGGGTAGGATGAAAGAAAGTGGGAGGGGCGCCTTTTGTGCACCATGGCTTTCGTGCCTCCCACTGCACCCCCGCAAACGTAGTTTCTGCAGGTGGAATGTCACAGGACTGCAACGGGAGGGCAGACCTGGCAGAAATTGGAGGGGGGGGGCTTGCATGAGTGGGAGGATCTTCCACTCAAAAGGAGAATCCCTGGATCTCGGTTACTTCAGCTAAATTAAAACAGAAGGCAACGTTACATGTGCAAATTTAACTCTCTTCGGATGCTTCTACAAGCCAAGAAGAGAAAGGTAGGAGTGCTGTTCCGTTATATTTAAAATACTACTGTAACATCTCATTCTCTTTGTCACTTTGAAGATCTATGTCGCAATGATACACTAGGGTTAGTAAAACAACAGAGCAAAAAAGACAAATATTTAAGGAAATCCATTTGCCCGGGGCAAGGAAACAATGTGAAATAACGAACTGGGTGGAAAAATAAGGAAAGAAAGAAGTGGGGGGGGGGGTGAAATTTAACGGCTCGAAAGAAATTGACATTTTTGGGTCTCCTACTCATTTATAATTTGGTTGTGGAAAGGGTGTCAGCTCATGTTCACAAAGACATATTTTAGAAGCATCGACATGCATGATAATTAGGGCGGTAACATTGTGCCCCTCTTCAAATAAAGCGTGCATACTTTTCGCAGGTCTCTTGCCATCCAATTTAAGTTCTGCGCGGTGTTTATTTTTATTTAACATCGCCACCCTGCCATCCCCCATAAGCAGAGCGAAAGGCCAACAGCGACATCAAACCGCAAAGCAACAATGTAAAACATCAGTTGCAAAACATCATTAACGCACATTAACAAATGCAGCCGTAGAAAAAGCAACATCGAGAGCAGCAGCAAGCATTGTTATAATAAAGTGCAAGTGTCTCTGCGTCCAGTCCCTGTGTCCGTGGGATTGCGCTACTGCGCATGTGCCCCACGGACAGCCGTTGGGACTTGGAGCGCAGAGACGCTCTGCACGTGTTCCCGATGTTGCTAGGGCAACAGGGACGCTATGCGCAGAGCTGGCTACGTCATGCGGCTCTCGCGTTGTTAGGGGAAAAAACCGAGATAAGCGAGAGCCGCTCAGTCAGCTCTGCGCATGTCCCCGACGTTGCTAGGGCAACAGTTTGACCACATATGTTCTAGCGCCCGTAAATTTAACGGGGTTAATGTACTAGTTTCAAATAAGCAGACTGTTAATAGCTATACGACTCGAACAATCACATGCAAAGCCACAGAAGATGCCCAATTACGACCAATAGGTATATGGCAACTGCTTTAGGACAAAGTGCACATGGAGAAGGGGACGACAGAGGATGAGATGGTTGGACAGTGTTCTCGAAGCAACTAGCATGAGTTTGGCCAAACTGCGGGAGGCAGTGAAAGATAGGCGTGCCTGGCGTGCTCTGGTCCATGGGGTCATATGACTGAACAACAACAAGCACATGTGTTGGAAGAGGCGACGGCGCGCATGCCCACAGAGAGGGCTCTGAGTGCACCCTCTGGCACGTGTGCCATAGGTTCGCCACCACTGGGATGGGGCAAGACAGGGTTTAAGGGACACTATTGAGCATACTGAATCAGTTTGAAACCTGTACCAAGCTTCTGCGAAGGGGCAAGGAGACTATAAATGGTGAGTTGAGACAAGAAAGTGATGAAAGCGGAAAAAAGCATGCCAGTCTCACGTAGAACCCCAAACCCTAAAGATGAAAATGGTGAAGAATAAAACATGGTATGGAAGATTTATCCAAGCTCTGAGAAACTACTAAATGTAATTAAAACACTGAAGTTTCAGCACTTCAGCAAATGGGGTGGGGGGAGGGGAGAATTAGCACCTTTAAGTGGAGAGGGAAACAGTTGTGTTTTAAAGCATTTATATAATTGTAACTGAAGGCAATTAGTTTATATCAATTGTATACGATTTCAAACATTTCGTAAGCACTTGTTTTTCCTTTTTTTTAAATGTGGAACCAGATTAGCACTTTCAATTAGGTTAGAAAGGTAAGATTCTTATTAACCTCTTCCTGAGTATTCTAAAAACAACAACAACAACACATGACTACACTAATTTAGTATCACTTAAGTGGAACCGAAGAGATACTTCTGTTCCTTCCCCAATCTCTGAAGCTCGGAGAGGGAGGAAAGACGCCGTCAATGGGGGGGGGCGACCCACAACTGAAGCTACATGCAATTAAATTCATCAGTTTTCAAGTACCGCCAGGTTAAGAAATAAATATATTCTTCTTTATTTTATTTTAAACAACATATTAGATAATTAAAGAGGGTACATTGGAAGACGGAATGCACATTACGGACTTACATTGCGGACTGGCAAGACTACATTAATGATTTCCACGTCTAACTTTTTCGTTCTTTGGGACCTTCATCTGAATTATGTAGGTTGCATGGGACTTGCTGACTCTTGACGTTATAGATTTTCAGTAGAACGTTTGTGTATCCTTGTATATTTGTATTCCATTCATATATTATATTGTATATTCTGTTGTAGTTATGTACATGTTTGGTGTGTTTTATATGTAAAAATTGTGCAATATTGAGACTAATTTATCAGCCAGTTACTTTTTTTTTTTGGCGTGGTTATTATTCAAAACCATGGCAGGAACCCCATGTCTTTTTCTGATGCAGATGTACTACAGCTCCCATTATCTCTTGCTATTGACCATGCTGACCGATGGGAGTTATAGTCCAACATCTAGAGGACCACAGGTTTCCTATCACTTTTTTTTTTAATTGTAACTTGGAACAAGACATAAAATCCCTGTTTTTTTTAAGTGATCAAATGCTCTCCCCTCTTTTTATTTTTGCTTTTTTCCGAAGGCAACAAATAAAAACTGCTCGCACATCTTAAACAAGCAGGGAACTGCTTAAAGACAACGTTTCCTCATATTTGTAACCTGCTTTCCTATTAAAAATAGCGAAAGCAGTCCACAACTCCATAAAGCTCTTAAAAATTGCACCAGTTAAAATAACAGCAATCTTAAAGGCAGCCAGACTAAGCTGGCAAACAACCCCAGAAGGATAACTCTTACGCTGTAGTCTCAACACAGTTTACAACATATCCCCAAAAGGTTTGCTGGAATAAACGCGCCTTCACTGCCCACTGAACAGCAAGCAGAGAGGGAACCAGACAGAACTCCTTTGGGTCCCTCAACTTGGCAATCATTTAGCAAATTACATCTACCTTTCAAGCTGCTGGGTACCTTTGTTGCAGACCTCCAGAGTGGGACCACTACAGAAAATGGCAAATTCATGTTCTTGTACGTGCTCTCAAAGATTTGGGTTTGCCCCTTCTAGTTTACTTTCCCACGCAATTAAAAGTAATACATTTCACATTACAGTGGTGCCTTGGTTCTCGAACGCCTTGGGACCACAACACTGCCAACCCAGAAGTAAGTGTTCCGGTTTGTGAACCTTTTTCAGAAGCCGAACATGCTCTGTTTGGAGTGTTACACTGACAATTTGAGTGCCACACTTCTGTTTGGAGTGTTACGCTGAGGTCTGTCTGCTATTTATTTTGTGTTTTTGTGGCTCTTTTTGTGTGTGTGTGACTGTTTGGAACCCAGTTCAGCTACTAATTGATTGTGTGACTGCAGTACATTGTTTATTGCTTTCATTTTATGGATCAATGGTCTCGTTAGATAGTCAAATTCATGTCAAATTGCTGTTTTGGGGATTGTTATTAAAAGTCTGGAACGGATTAACCCATCTTGCATTAATTTCTATGGGAAAGCGTGCCTTGGTTTTGGAATACTTTGGTTTTGTAACGGACTTCCAGAACAGATGAAGTTTGAGAACTAAAGTACCACTGTATTCTAGCTCTCAGGTCCACCAAGTGAGGTTGTAGCAAAGCAGATTGTTTATGCAAACCGAAAAGCAAAGCATCATGTGCTTTATACACAAATCTTGCATCAATTCGTTGGGCTGCAGCAGGAAGGGGTATTTGGAGAAAATTGCATCCTTTCTTCCTCCAACAGGAGCATCCAGGAGGTAGAGTTCTGTTCACTGGACTTCTACATTCAATCCCTCGATTTATTTTCTCAAGAATCAATTGTTTTCAATATGCTGCTCCATATTATTTGTTGCAATATTTCATTTCGTTTCTACTTTGTGATGGGAAGAAGCTACCAAACTTGAAATACAACGTTCAGGGCTGTACATCTATGAGAAAATAAGATGCATGGGATTTGCTTCTAGAGTAACATGTACAAGTTTCTCTGAATAGAAAGATATATATATATTATAGTGTGGCTACTCCTTCAAACCTGTGTGCGCAAGCATGCATTCAACTGCTAAGCTTTTAACATTTGAGATTTATTGCTATACAAGCTGGAGGATGAAACAAAGAGAGCCTTATCAGACTGAAATAAATAAACCAAAAGGCCATTTCTCCTTTTGTGCTTGGCAAGATTCATGTTCAGCATTATTTGTAGACCCATTTCATTCTTTCAGCTATAAACAAGACTGCTCCTGAGTTTTGAATGATAAGAAATGTCCTTATTTATTTATTTTCCATTTGCCCAAACATGACGCACAACAAAGAACACTACAAACTTCAGTTGAACGTTGGCTCTATTTCTGAACCTGCAGCATCAACATGAAAGACTAAAAGAAAAAGACTTCTCCGTTTTCAAATTAAGATGGTATCATGTAGAACCATAACTATCTTTTTAAACAAGTCATAGAATCGTAGAATTGGAGAGTTGCAAGGGACACCAATGATCACCTAGTTCAACCTCTTGCAATGCAGGAATCTGAGCTAAAGCTTCCATGGCAAATGGGCATCCAAGATTTGCTTAAAAACCTCCTGGGAAGGAGAGTCCACAACCTCATGAGGGTGACTGTTGCACTGTTGAACAGCTCTAAAAGGTTTTCCATTATGTTTAGTCAGAATCTCCTCTCTTGCAACTTGAAGCCATTGGTTCGAGGCCTACCTTCCAGAGCAGGAGAAAACTAGCTTGTTCCCTCTTCCATGTGACAGCCCTTGAGATATTTGAAGATGGCTATCATATCTCCTCTCAGTCTCCTCTTTTCCAGGCTAAACATACCCAGCTCCTTCAAGCGCTCCTCATAAGGCTTAGTTTCCAGACCCTTGATCATCTTGGTCACCCTCCTCTGCACACGTTCCAGCTTGTCAACATCCTTCTTAAATTGTTGTGCCCAGAACTGGACACAGCATTCCAGCTGCTGTCTGACCAAAGCAGAACAGAGTGGGACCTTTACTTCCCTTGATCTGGACACTATACCTCTGTTAATACAACCTAGAATGGTGTTAGCATTAATCACATGCATATATCAAGCTACTATTGGTTCATTTAAGTTGCTGCATTTGGATCCTCAGTCTTATTGGTTCCCACCAAAAGGCAGCTTTGTGATTGCTTGAGATTGTTCCCTCCAAAATGTATCCTTTCTAGCCAGTCTTTCTGTCCCTATAAATGTAGCATCCCTCTCCTCAGTTCCCCAGTCTTGTTTGTCTGAATAAAGAGTGTTACATGAAGAAGCTGTCTCCTGCCTGCTATGTCAGAGCTGAAATCACTTGCTGAATCACGATCCCCACGTTACAACATGTAGAAAGCAATGGGAATACCAGTACTACAGAAGAAGAAGAAGAAGAAGAAGAAGAAGAAGAAGAAGAAGAAGAAGAAGAAGAAGAAGAGGAGGAGGAGTTTGGATTTGATATCCCGCTTTGTCACTACCTGGCTAACATTCTCCTTTCCCTTCCTCCCCACAACAAACACTCTGTGAGGTGAGTGGGGCTGAGAGACTTCAGAGAAGTGTGACTAGCCCAAGGTCACCCAGCAGCTGCATGTGGAGGAGCAGAGACGCGAACCCGGTTCACCAGATTACCACTCTTAACCACTACACCACACTGGCTCTCAGGATCTGATAAATGCTTAAAAACTCTGACATGTGTTCAAGTGGCACCAAGCCTGATTTTTATGGAACCAAAGAAATGCACACAAAATTGAAAAGCTGGGGGGGGGACACACCTGTGAGTGGCAGATCTATGCAGAACGAGTTCTACTTTTTCAACATTACCATTAAAGGGTGCACGTTTTGCTGAACTCCTCTGTAACATTTGGGGAATAATTTTGTTAAGAGGAGCTAAATACCAGTACTTTTAGGGGAAATGCAATCCATGCAGAAGAAACCTATACAAATTTGCACGATTTAAAGTAGTTTCCCCAAATGCGCTCAACAGCAAAAAAAAAAAAAAAAAGTGTTTCAAAAATGTGCTTAAAATCCTAGAGAGATTTCTGGGGGTTTTTTTCTGAAGCGAGAAACAGAAAGGAAAGTATCCTTAGTCAATCTGAGAATGTATTTTATGCAAACCGTCTCTCAAAAACATTTCCTGGGAAACTTTCCTACAGGAATACAGCAGATATAGGTCACCCATAAAATATACTATATTGAAACTGCTTCAGCGTACCGATATTTAGAGAATTTTTAATATTGGTGTAGAGCAATCTGGACACATGCGACGTTGAAAGAAAGCTGCAAAACTATTCAAAAAGTGAAAAATAATTCTCATTTAAGTTGTCAAATATGTACAGATCCTCTTTTTGCAGCAAAATTACATGCTCGGCCCACTCACAAGATGCCCGGCAGTAAATATAGGCATATTACGTTTCAGCAATTGCACACACATCTAAAACTGAGAAGAAAAGTTAATTCTTTCATGTTTTGACCACACAGAAAGAATCCCCATCATCGACAATGGAGCGCTAATGAACCAGCACTGATTGCAGTTTCCATTTTTTAAAAGAGGTACTCACAAATCTGATAAATAAAATGCAGCAGAGCTTGGGTAAAGATCACCAGTTGAACCTCACTTATCTATTGCACATCTGCCACACCGCATTATTTTACTGCTCAAGCGTCAATTTTGCATTTCAATGCAGCAGCGGCGCCATCAGATTAATGCCCAAGACATTTCAGCTGTGTGGCACATAAGTGAGTGGACTTACAGGAATATTATGCATGGTCTGTATCATTGACACTAAGCAAAGGAAATGTGATTAGTACCAAATTGCATGTGACAGGGGAATCGGAAAGCTGTCAAACACAATGACATGGATTCAGTATTTAGAAGGTAGAATGTGGAAAATAAAGGGAGCTGGCCAGCCTGGCACAGAGACAGCAATAACACACAGCCGCTATGATAAATTAATTCATTTACTTATGAAAAATTAGAGGCTTCCACACGCAGCTCTCATTTATAATCCTGTCAATCAGACTAAGTAAATAAAAAGCCTGCGAGATTCAACATACAGCACATGAGCAAGTGAGGAAAATGGCGTTTATTTATTATTTTGCATTTAATTTTAGACTAATTTTTTTAAAAAAAACACCAACTCATTATATTGGGCGTTTTTTATAGAGTTACTAATGCAAAGATATATTATTTTTTTAAAAAAAAATTATTTTGATGAATAGCACTAGTCTTAATTTTAAAACCAGAAGATTGTGAAATTAAACACCTGGTGTCCATATAAATGGAGTTGCTACACTGGAATGCCTATCCTATCTAACATTACAGGTGAAACTTGAAAAATTAGAATATCGTGGAAAAGTCCATTTATGTAAGCAATTGTTTTCATTAGCTACTGGAGTTTAATATATGAGATAGACTCATGACATGCAAAGCGAGATATGTCAAGCCTTTGTTTGTTATAATTGTGATGATTATGGCGTACAGCTGATGAAAACCCCAAAGTTGAAATTGTTAATTTGGGGTTCTCATCAGCTGTACGCCATAATCATCACAATTATAACAAATAAAGGCTTGACATATCTCGCTTTGCATGTCATGAGTCTATCTCATATATTAGTTTCACCTTTTAAGTTGAATTACTGAAAGAAACGAACCTTTCCATGATATTCTAATTTTTCGAGTTTCACCTGTACAATGTACATCCCAATAAACCAGAAAAAGCTGTCTCAATATCATGAGTAGCAACAATACTGTCACGTCAACGTAGTCGATGTCAGTTGACTAGTATCATCGCATTTTATCTTCCTGAGATGCCAGGCAGCTGGAAAACTACTGGGTCAGTTTGTTTTAGAAACCCCTCATACCAGGTGAAGGAGGCAACAAATGGCATTTTCCACCTCCTCCAGGTCTCCAAATTGATTTTCTTATACAGTGGTACCTCGGTTCTCAAACGCCTTGGTACTCAAACAACTTGGAACCCAAACATTGCAACCCCAGAAGTAAGTGTTCCGGTTTGCGAACTTTTTTCAGAAGTCGAATGTGCTCCGTTTTTAGTGTTACGCTTCCGATTTGCGTGCCACACTTCCATTTTGAGTGTTACACTGCAGTCTGCCTGTTTTTGTTATCTATTTTGCATTCTTGTTTTTGTGGCTTGTTTTTCGTTTTGTTTTTGTGACTGTGTGGAACCCAGTTCAGCTACTGATTGATTGATTGTGTGACTGCAGTACGGTAATACCTCCTTGAGCTCTTCTCAAATGAGAAATACCCTACTTTGTTTAACACACGTATATGTCAAGGAAATTGGCAATGAGACTTGGTCTGAGGTAAAGCAAATATAATTATTGCCTTAAAGGTAAAGGGACCCCTGGCCATTAGGTCCAGTCACGGACGACTCTGGGGTTGCGGCACTCAACTCGCTTTATTGGTCGAGGGAGCCGGCATATAGTTTCTGGGTCATGTGGCCAGCATGATTAAGCCGCTTCTGGAAAACCAGAGCAGTGCATGGAAACTCCGTTTACCTTCCCGCCGGAGCGGTGCCTATTTCTCTACTTGCACTTTGGCGTGCTTTCGAACTGCTGGGTTGGCAGGACCAAACAATGGGAGCTCCCCCCGTTGCGGGGATTCAAACTGCCGACCTTCTGATTGGCAAGCCCTAGGCTGTGTGGTTTAACCCACAGCGCCACCCACGTCCTGTAATTATTGCCTTAGAGAGCAATAATCTCTAAGATCCAAGAGCTTTGATTGCACTTAATAATGATCTCAGGGCCAGTAGTAAGTAATAGTAAGCAGTGAGTAGTAAGGAATGAGACAGGCTTTTAGGTTATGTTATGCTTTTAATAGGTTATGTTATATTCTGGATTATGTTATGTTTTAATAGATTATGTTTTAATAAGGATGAGAGTGTTGGAGAGATGTGCAAATGTGTATGGTAAATCCGGTCTTTGGGTGTTTGATTTTCGTTGTTGTGTATACTGTGTATATATGGACAATGACAATAAATAAATAAATCAAATCAAAATCAAATAGCTGAGAAAGAAACACTTAAGATAATGAAAGCAGTTATCATCCAATGCTTATTTTTGATGGGTGGGATACTGCAAGCAGACAAACTCCCTTGGATGGCTTGCCATGCCATCACATTCTTGTCCACACAGAATATATAGATATAGATACATAGTTATATATAAAGGTAAAGGTAAAGGACCCCTGGTCGGTTAAGTCCAGTCAAAGGCGACTGGGGTTGTGGAACTCATCTCGCTTTCAGGCCGAGGGAGCCGGCGTTTGTCCACAGACAGCTTTCCGGGTCATGTGGCCAGCATGACTAAACTGCTTCTGGAGTAACAGGACACTGTGATGGAAGCCAGAGCGCATGGAAACACTGTTTACCTTCCCACCGCAGCAGTACCTATTTATCTACTTGCACTGGGAAAAGCTAGGACAGAGCAACGGGAGCTCACCCCGTCAAATACACATTATAGTGGTTTATACAAAGAACAAAAATATACTTTCACGAGGTATGAAGACCTTATAAGACCCTTAGAAGTTCATAAATATAATTTCTCACATCTCCTTTCTTCTTTGTTTGCTGAAATAATATAAAGTTGTAGCAACTGGGTTTAAGGACAAGCATTAAGAGATGAAGAACATCTGAGGAAAGTCTGAGGTAAGGGGTTTAAAACTGACAGTTCTGGTACGCACGGCGACACATTTTATATCCTTGCGAGATGGGCAGAACACAACATTTGTTAATTTTAAAAGTGCAGGCTATTTACTGAGACTGAACACATCAATCAAGCATAATCATTGTTTATAACAATTTTAGAAGTTGTTGTGAGAGACACATTTTCATAAGCTGATTATGTGTATGTTTAAAATATATATGTTTGCTGATATTTTTACGTTTCCTAGGTGTTTTTGCTGTGATTTGTGTTCCTAGTTTGGAAACCATTGTAAATGGTATTTCAGGTCTATTACACGCTTATAGTGTTTTTAAACAAAGGGTGGGATTCAACATTGTACTCTTCCAAATGTTCCGTCTGTGTGAATCACTGCAGCTTGGCAGACGGAGTGATCCCTGCTCTCCATCCCCCGCATGATTTTTTCTAGAGGTACCGGTAAATCGTTTTATGTATTCCTAATACCTTTGGGCTCAAGGAACTAGTTCCCTGTTCAATGTCTGTTATTTTAGTTGAAAAATTTCAGTGTTCCATAAGAAATAAAAAAAATTCACAATGTGTATTCCATTGCCGGATTTAGGTTTGATGAGGCCCTAAGCTACAAGGTAACGGGGGCCTTTATATGTCCAGCTGTCCTTTGTCAACAACAAATTGTCGCTGTTTTTTGTGTTGAATATATGCTATAGGGTAATTTGTGGACCTAATAGGTATCTAAAGGCATGTTCAAATATATAAAGGGACGTCATATTGAGGAGGGAGAAAGGTTGTTTTCTGCTGCTCCAGAGAAGCGGACATGGGGCAATGGATTCAAACTACAAGAAAGAAGATTCCACCTAAACATTAGGAAGAACTTCCTGACAGTAAGAGCTGTTCGACAGTGGAATTTGCTGCCAAGGAGTGTGGTGGAGTCTCCTTCTTTGGAGGTCTTTAAGCAGAGGCTTGACAGCCATCTGTCAGGAATGCTTTGGATGGTGTTTCCTGCTTGGCAGGGGGTTGGACTGGATGGCCCTTGTGGTCTCTTCCAGCTCTATGATTCTATAAAGCCATATTTGATATTTTATCAAAGTAATTATTGAACTGAAATACATTTAAGAAGAAGTATATTAATAGTGAAATAATTATTAAGCTCTAACTGTATGTAGGTTTCATTTTATTTGTTTTTTATATTATATTTTGGAAATGTACATTCAGTTTTTTCCCATTTAATTTTTTTGGGGCCCCCAAGAGAGTAGGGCCCTAAGCTAGAGCTTGTTTAGCTTATACGTAAATCCGGCACTGGTGTATTCATCAAAATAGAGTATTTAGTTAAATCATGGGCAGAACTTCACTTGAATACTGCCAAGGAAAGGGAAACTGTGTAATAATGGTGAAGTGGTAAGGGACCCCTGACCATTAGGTCCAGTCAGACGATTCTGGGGTTGCAGCACTCATCTCGCTTTACAGGCCGAGGGAGCTGACGTACAGCTTCCGGGTCATGTGGCCAGCATGACTAAGCCGCATCTGGCGAAACCAGAGCAGCGCACGGAAACACCGTTTACCTTCCCGCCGGAGCGGTACCTATTTATCTACTTGCACTTTGACGTGCTTTCAAACTGCTAGGTTGGCAGGAGCAGGGACTGAGCAACGGGAGCTCACCCCGTCGCGGGGATTCGAACCGCCGACCTTCTGATCGGCAAGCCCTAGGCTCTGTGGTTTAACCCACAGCACCACCTGCGTGGATGAGAAGGTAAAGTTTGGGCCCTGCAAATAGGCATCTGAACCTGAGGTTCTGTTTGCCGATGTCAAGGCTCTGTTAAGGCTTCGAGAAAGCTATTCCTCCCCTGGTTGCAGCCAGAGCAGAGAAAACAAGGTAGAGTCCTTTTTAATGAGTTTCATTCAATCCTAATAGCGAGAGACAAAAGAACGCAACAAGCCTTAACAATGGTGTTGCTCCAAACGGGGCTCCTTCTCCATCCTCTCTAGCAACAGCATCTTCCCTTACGGGGGAATCTTCTCTGATTCCGTTGTTCCTACACCCTTAAACAAACGCGAAGTTCTGGGGGAAGGGGGATCAGAGATACTCTCCAGTGACAACGTTTCAGCTGGCTGCCCCGCCACAGTCCCCCCCCTTCTTCTAACACTTCCCAACTCTTCTGTCCGCCTATCTATGAGCTGTGGCTTTTCTCAGACTCCTCGAAGCCCTGCTGTAAATCATTCCTCTCCTCTTGCAGTGTCAGGAGGGGTGTGTGATCTCCACCATTCCTCCTCCTCTCTCTCGCCCTCTTGAGTCCAATTCCTGACAGCTGATTAGTCTGCAGGTCCACAGTTCCAGAAACGAGCAGAAAGGTAACGCTGCCTTATGGCAAAGACCCACAACTCCAGAAGGCATAGCGGTGGATTTGCCATTTCATTCCACTGCTATCTGGACTTGTACTTACGGGGTCCTCGCCGCGGGATCACATTCACCCAGTGCTATACCAGCTGCGCTGGCTCCTGGTGGAGTACAGGATCAGGTTTAAGGTGCTGGTTTTGACCTTTAAAGCCCTATACAGCCTAGGACCCTACGGGACCACCTCTTCTGGTATGCCCCACGGAGGACCTTACGATCTGCTAACAACAACACCTTGAAGATCCCGGGCCCCAGGGAAATTAGACTGGCCTCAACTAGTGCCAGGGCCTTTTTGGTCGTGGCCCCAGCCTGGTGGAATGCTCCCCCACAAGAGACTAGAGCCCTGCAGGATTTGACATCTTTCCGCAGGGCCTGCATGACGGAGCTGTTCCACCAGGCCTTTGGGCAGGATGCAGTTTGACTTACTTTCCTTTGTATAAAACAAGCCCAAAGGAGGCCCCCAACCCGCTCACAGGTCCTTGTATGATCAGTGGAAACAGTTGGTCCTGGCAATTATTAACCACTCTCAATTCCACCCTGATAATTGCCACCTGCCCAGATTTTAACTTGTCTGAATTAATTTTAAGATGTATTTTAATTAATTGATGTCTGTTTTTATGCATATTGTGTTGTTTTTATGATGTTAGCTACTCTGAGCCCAGCCTCGGCCAGGGAGGGTGGGATACAAATACAAAACTATTATTATTATTATTATTATTATTATTATTATTACTCCAGAAGAAACATGATTAGACAAAAATGACCGAGGTTACCAACCAACATTCTAAAATTATCTACACAAACTAGACCATAAGATTCATGGCTGTTAGGCTGTAACAATTTTTATCCCATGCGTATTTTAAGTTTTAGATGCTAAGAGACAGGCAATTATAAATGGCACTTTGACTCATGGTGCTACAAAATGCAATCAATCAAGAGGCTTTAAAATTAGATTTACTAGTAATCTTAATCTCTGCTGCCAAGTTTTCATCTGATGGCAATTTCCCCCACAAATATGCATTCGCATTTATGGATTGCTCAGATGGAGGGTTTCCTAACAAAACACAAATGCAGACTGATCTGGAACAACATTATTCACACATAAAAAAAAATACTAGCTGTTATCAAGGAATGCTTTGCAAATCAAGTCACCAGACTACAGTATGTATAAACTACACTGCAATGGCTTATGGACACTGGGTTTTCTCAAACCGGTGCTTTTCACAAAAAACTGGTCTACACAAAAGCAGTTGCTGCAGTACTTTGGGAGAATATTTTAAATTCCAGGCAGAAGTTGAAGTTGCAGACCCTGGTCTTGCAAACGTTAATGTTTGTTTGGATGGGATGTATGAGTGTGTAGAAACTAGCCTACTAGACAAAGATGATCACTTATGCCCACTACTGGCGGGGAAACGGTTGCAAATATAGAGATAGTGCAGGGAAGGCCAGGAATTTCCACTTATTTGTCAAAAATCATAACGAGCCTTAGCCCCTTTGGGTACTGCCAATCACCCCACCACCGTCTCCTGTATTATTGCATCATTTGTAAGATACTTTCTGGCAGCTTTTGACAGAGAAGATGATCTCCATCCACTATAGCAAATAGGCAGACTTCACCTGCCTTGGAAGTGAATTATTTCTAGTTTTGGCACATTTTCCAGCACACCAGTTTTTGGGGGGGATATAAAGGATGAAGGAACTACAGTACAAGAAAAGCTTTCATGCTAATATGTTTCCAAGGGCTGCTGATGCTGCCAACCCCTTCTATTTTAATCTTCCAACAAAATGTCTTAATCTCTCGCCCTACCTTCCCTTTCTACCCACCTTTGTAACAACCCTGTTTCAAATGGCAGGAACTGGAAACACCGACTTACAATAGAGTTGACTCATAGAAGAGACCCAAGGCAAAGAAAATTTCAATTGCCTAATTTTAATAATCAAGTGACATTTCCAATAATCATTTATCCAGATAGGAGCTGCTTGTTTAAACCCCCGTGTGACATGATCCACTTAACTACTACTTTTCCACAAATCTCTTGCCATAAAAAGAAAATTATTTTCTGACAGCCTATTCATGAGCAGCACCATTTAGCATATTAGCAAAGCACCTAGGATTACTATCAGATGCAACTCTGAAGGCAGGTAGAACTGCCAACAAATCCCCTGCCCCCCACCCTCTCAAACACCACTCTTAAAAAACAATTTTCATCGTATCAGAGGATGATGATACCCCCCCAAGATTTCTTTAATAAGAATAAAAAACCCTACCCTCCTCAAAGCTCTCTCTTCATGCATGCTTAGAGCTTCATCATCATACAGTTGCTAGATAACAGGCATTACATCATCATCATCATCACCATCATCATCATTACAACAACAACAACAACAACATTTGTATTCAGCTGTTGCAGGCACCACAACTTGAGTTTCAGAGTATACAAAACTGCTACCCATTGGAGAGCTACAAAATTTGTATCCTGGAACAGGTGTGTAATTTACTCTTCTACATGGGAGCCATCACTCCACTCCTCCTCCCTAGTCTGTCAGATGTACTACGTTCTTGTTGCCCATCCTACAATAAGGGGTTAAGTGGCGACGCAACGGTCTGCTTTCACACTGAGGCTTAATGGTCTGTGTGCAAGCGTTGCCCATACATAGCCTGGATTGTGTGCTTTTCCTGCTCTGAGTTTCCAGAACAGGTGTTCTTGCAGCTCTTAGATTCGCTGCAATTTCACTCATCAGAGCTTATTTCAATTGTCTGATGAGATCTCTCCTGATTGCTGAATTGTTTGGCTGCTGTTGAGTTGTTTTGGCAAAAGACACCCTGTTTTGTTGCATCATAGTAGTATAAGATCAACAGGCTTGATGGCATAAGTTTAGATGCATATAGTTCGGCGGTCCCACATTTTGCTGTTGCAGCACTGGTCTACAGTATATTGCTACACCTGTAGGGGGCAGTGTAGAGTGGCTGGGTAAACTCAGCCAAATGGGCAGGGTACAAATACTAAATTATTAAATTATTATTATTATATATGTTGATGTTGTACTACCTGTATTTGGCCTGTGGTGGCAGCAGAGTGATTTGGCTGTAATGTGACCCTTTCACCAGTGGTGGCAGTATAGGATTATAATCCCCATTATGTCAGCATTGATTGCACCTGACCACTGAAAAATGAGCAGTCTGATAAAGTCTGCTCCTCCTGGTGCCTGACTGTGAGGCAGATTCTTTGAGGATGCTTCCATCACCAACAGGTTTAATTGTATGACAACATTAGAGCTTGGGACTTCTGTAGGCTCTTTGTCCTCCTAAGACAGCTGAGCGATAGAATGCTTGTCCAATTTCCTTGATTTTTTTTGCCCAGTTTTCATTAGTTTATTTCGACAGGGTCCTTTTAAGCTGCTACTGCCACTCCTGCTGGGTTGCCTGGGCAACCTTCCCCCACCGCCATGGCTACCTGCCATGGACTGCTTGGACGCAGAGGAATGGTGGCAGGAACCAGCTGGGAAACCACAAAGGGAAGAAGACTTAGAGCCTGGGGAGTGGGACAGTGATGAGTGGGTCAGAGAGGAAGGCTGGGGAGAGGTGTCGGAAGCTGAAGAGGTAACAGGTCTTAGTGAGCTGGGAGAGTGTGTGGCGGAGAGAAATCCAGAATCAGAGGCAGAAGCTGAAGCAGGAAAGGAGGGGGGGGGGCAAGAGGCAGAGATGAGTCAGGCTGGTGAAGAGTCATGGGTGTCCCCTTCCCCTGCTGTGAAAAGCTCCCCTGTCTCCCAGAACAAGAAGAGGCTTGAAAAAGAGAGGCGTGCAACACAGCCTCTGAGGGGTGGCACTGTGGTCTAAACCACTGAGCCACTTGGGCTTGTTGATCAGAAGGTTGGCGGTTCGAATCCCCACGATCGGGTGAGCTCCCAGTGCAAGTAGATAAATAGGGGGCGGAAGGTAAACAGCGTTTCCGTGCGCTCTGGTTTCCGTCACGGTGTCCCATTGCACCAGAAGCAGTTTAGTCCTGCTGGCCACATGACCCGGAAAGCTGTCTGTGGACAAACACCAGCTCCCTCAGCCTGAAGACGAGATGAGCGCCGCAACCCCATAGTCACCGTTGACTGGACTTAACCATCCAGGGGTCCTTTACTTTTACCATTAGGCAGTGCAAGGTGGTCTCCCCCTCCTGCTGCTCCTCCCCCATTGTTTCCCAGAACCAAAAGCAGCATCAAAAGGGTGGAGGAGAGGTTTGCTGCATGCAGGAACAGTCTCTGATTGCTTGGGGAAAGCAATGGTGAGGAGGGGACGGCTATGAAGAGGTGGGGGCTTTGAGTCTCCGCAACTGGTTTTCATGGAGGAAGACCACCGAGAGTGAGCTGCTCTGCTCATTAGAGCTGACCTCTGAGGCTTTGTGGGGTTTTGTTGTTGTTTTCCCAGCTTTCTTCCCCCCTTCGCTTCAGAAGAAGCTGTAAGGTTTTTTTTTCAAAGATGGGCCGAATGGCATGTGGGGTTGTGGTGGTGCCTCTCCCAAAAGCCTATTGCTTTTGCGGATTCTGCAGGATGGAGCCTCTTCTGTTATAATCAACTGCAGTTGCTTGGGGCTAAACAACAAACAGTTCAATTTCGAAAGCTAAACTGCATAAAATTCATCCAGGAAGTCATCAGAACCAAATAATCACTGCATCAGTTGATTTGGGGTAGCTACTTACAATCAAATTAATTGCTTTCAAAATCAGTTTTAATCAATCCATTTTAATCAATTTATTCCATTTCATCAACTTTATTCCTTTTATAAAAACAACAACAACAACACAACCTAGTCTTTATCTCTCAAAGGAGAGTAAAATACCCAAGTAGAAAGAGCACACAAAATACCGTAACATGGAAGTAACCCTTCGTTAGCCCTTATTTAACTGTGAAGTTTCTCCTGTGGAGTTTAAAGTCGAGGGGGAAATCTTGCAAGAGTAAAAAAGAAAAGTGTTAAAAAAGAGAAACTGCCAGTAAAGAATGGAAGAATAATCACTCACACTTACTTAAGAAAAATAACAGGCACTCACACTTGCATTTTTCCTCATGTTGAGCCAAACAAATAATAGATTTTTATTGTTTATAGCCAACAGCCATCACAATACAAGAACTGCTGAGCCGGAGGTAAAGGTAAAGGGACCCCTGACCATTAGGTCCAGTCGCGGACAACTCTGGGGTTGCGGCACTCATCTCACTTTACTGGCTGAGGGAGCCGGCGTACAGCTTCCGGGTCATGTGGCCAGCATGACTAAGCCGCTTCTGGCGAAACCAGAGCAGCGCACGGAAATGCCGTTTACCTTCCCGCCGGAGCGGTACCTATTTATCTACTTGCACTTTGACGTGCTTTCAAACTGCTAGGTTGGCAGGACCTATCTTTCCTAACTACTGTCAAAAGGCCCTGCAGCCCCTTACAAACCACTGATTGGATCGAGGGGCAGCAGGAAACCCAGCTGCTCTGATCTCACTGAAAGAGAGAGAGAGAAAAAAAAAATAGAGAGAGAGAGAGAGAAAGAGAAAGAATTGTGAATGTAAAGGAAGTCAGTATCTAATGCACATGTGTGCATGCACATGCGCGCGCACACACACCAGCCACTCTTTCCCCTTTAAACTGAAGGAGGCAGCATTTCAGTTGTATAATAGTCCTAATGAAAAAGACAGGCTGAGTCATTCATATGAAGAAGAGGAAAAGAGAATACAGTACTGGAGAAAACAGCCTCGGACACATTTAAAGTCTAACATTACACATCTAGATAGGGTTGCGTTATCTGTATTCCATCTAAAATTCCTTTGCACTGAGGCCAAATATCAAGAGAGCTACTTGAGGTGCATAGCAGCCTTCAAAAAGCACTCCAACCTTTTGCAAATCACATCACAAATACGTTTTTGAGCTCTACACGCTCCGTCCCACCTTTCAAAATAACTCCTTTGTGTATTTACTTATTTGTGTTTTTTCCTTTAAAACACACACACACACACACACACACACACACAGCCAGTGTGGTGTAGTGGTTAAGAGCAGTGGACTCGTAATCTGGTGAACCGGGTTCGCGTCCCCGCTCCTCCACATGCAGCTGCTGGGTGACCTTGGGCTAGTCACACTTCTCTGAAGTCTCTCAGCCCCACTCACCTCACAGAGTGTTTGTTGTGGGGGAGGAAGGGAAAGGAGAATGTTAGCTGCTTTGAGACTCCTTCGGGTAGTGAAAAGCGGGATATCAAATCCAAACTCCTCTTCTTCTTCTTCTTCTTCTTCTTCTTCTTCTCTTCTTCTTCTTCTTCTTCTTCTGATATGGGCATGACAATCTAACTCTTGCTATAGTTCAAGATTTAGACCTGAAACCAGTAGATGAACACCTCCCAGAACAGCTGGCATCCTTCCTCCTACCACGGCAATGGGTAGAGAAACAGATCCGTCTACTGCAGGCATGGCCAAACCTTGCCCTCCAGATGTTTTGGGACTACAATCCCCATCATCCCTGACCTGGTCTACTGCCATCCATGTACGCATGAAGTTCCTTTCGCTGATGGAACTGGTGCCTTACTGCTATGCTGGATTCCACCCTCTACGTCAATACGAGGGCAACCTGAAAGGTCCCAGATCAAACCTCTCTCCCCTTCTATGAATTCAACAGGTAATAATAATAATAATATTATTATTATTATTATTATTATTATTATTATTTATTTGTACCCCGCCCATCTGGCTGGGTCTCCCCAGCCACTCTGGGCGGCTTCCAACAAACATTAAAATACATTTAAAATATCACAGTTTAAAAACTTCCCTAAACAGGGCTGCCTTCAGGTATTTTCTGAATGTCAGGTAGTTGTTTATTCCCTTGACTTCTGATGGGAGGGCGTTCCACAGGGCGGGCGCCACTACCGAGAAGGCCCTCTGCCTGGTTCCCTGTAGTTTTGCTTCTCGCAGTGAGGGAACCGACAGAAGGCCCTCGGCGCTGGATCTCAGTGTCCGGGCTGAATGATGGGGGTGGAGACGCTCCTTCAGGTATACAGGACCGAGGCCGTTTAGGGCTTTAAAGGTCAGCACCAACACTTTGAATTGTGCTCGGAAACGTACTGGGAGCCAATGTAGATCTCTCAGGACCGGTGTTATGTGGTCCCGGCGGCCACTCCCAGTCACCAGTCTAGCTGCCGCATTCTGGATTAATTGCAGTTTCCGGGTCACCTTCAAAGGTAGCCCCACGTAGAGCGCATTGCAGTAGTCCAAGTGGGAGATAACCAGAGCATGCACCACTCTGGCAAGACAGTCTGCGGGCAGGTAGGGTCTCAGCCTGCGTACCAGATGGAGCTGGTAGACAGCCGCCCTGGACACAGAATTAACCTGTGCCTCCATGGACAGCTGTGAGTCCAAAATGACTCCCAGGCTGCGCACCTGGTCCTTCAGGGGCACAGTTACCCCATTCAGGACCAGGGAGTCCCCCACACCCACCCGCCCCCTATCCCCCAAAAACAGTACTTCTGTCTTGTCAGGATTCAACCTCAATCCGTTAACCGCCCCTTTTTGCATCAAACCCCCTTTTGCATTTCAACATACACAGCTTCAATGATCTAACAATATTGACCCGCCTTATAGGGTTGCTGTAAGCATTACTGACATTAAGTATATGAAGTTTTTCAAATGCTGTATAAATGCTAAGGATTAGTCGAGGTATTAAATGCATTCTACTGAAGTAATTAGAGGTTTTATTGCACTCTAGAGAGCTCAATACTATTCCAGTTCTCGTGTCCTCCATTACCTGAGCACCTGAATATTCTCTTTTAAAGAACAACAACCCCACTCTCTCCATCTTCCTCCTTTAATAAATAAAGCATGAATTAAATGCAAGTAAAGTGGATTACCTGGCACTGAATTTGCATTCTATGTATTGGATAACTTTGCCATATAACAGGAAAATTCTCTTCCCTGCCTGTTTCTGTAAATATTTAATATTTATGCAACATACAAAAAAAATGTTCTGGATCAGATAAGAGCGTAGCCTGAACCATTTGTCTCGTATCAAATTCAGTTTTTTTTTTTAAAAAAAGGATAACCCAGCTAGCTTAATATTCCTCAGACTTGTTTGAAAACAGCTGCAGACAGCAAGGAGTAAAATTTCAATGGGAATATTCTTTTGATTATGCAGACAAAGGATCCAGAAATCTACACGATTGCAATTACACCACAGCTTGCCTCTCTGAACTTTTTCGAGATGCTAAAAGTCTCCGTGTTAATTTAAAATGTGTCTCAACCTCATGACTGCCATGCAAATTTTGAAGACACCACCTCTGGAGTGGGATTATTATTATTATTATTATTATTATTATTATTATTATTATTTGCTTATTAACAAAAACTATTGTTTCAGGAATAAGCAAGTAAAATATCTGCTTGCTCCTCTCTTCCACTGAGTCCCAGGTCCAAACCACTATTTCCATTGCACCTTTTGCTTAAACCCTTGTCTTTACCCTCAACAGAAATGAAGTCTAAGGACATTACTGTCTGCACATATTGTTGTTGTTGTTGTGTTGTTGTTCAGTCGTCGAGTCTTGTCCGACTCTTCGTGACCCCATGGACCAGAGCACGCCAGGCACCGCCTATCCTTCACTGCCTCTCGCAGTTTGGCCAAACTCATGTTAGTAGCTTCGAGAACACTGTCCAACCATCTCATCCTCTGTCATCCCCTTCTCCTTGTGCCCTCCATCTTTCCCAACATCAGGGTCTTTTCCAGGGAGTCTTCTCTTCTCATGAGGTGGCCAAAGTACTGGAGCCTCAACTTCAGGATCTGTCCTTCCAGTGAGCACTCAGGGCTGATTTCTTTAAGGATGGATAGGTTTGATCTTCTTGCAGTCCATGGGACTCTCAAGAGTCTCCTCCAGCACCATAATTCAAAAGCATCAATTCTTCGGCGATCAGCCTTCTTTATGGTCCAGCTCTCACTTCCATACATTACCGGTACTACATATTAATCCCATACATATTAATACATATCAATCCCAGCTTAATCTTGTCTCTCCTTTCCTCCCATGTCCCTACCTTCTCTCACAACCAAGCAGGAAACATTGCCAGCAACGACATATAAACACACCAACTGTTCCCACAACAAATGTTAATGCAAGCATCCCTTGCTTTCACAATAACACTGAAGGCCCCGGATGACATAATATGTTCATTTACTCTGCAATAGCCCATTCTGGGACAGGTGATGACGTGGGGCAGAAAGTTTTACAATGCCCCCCCTTCCCCCGTGGGCAATCTTCCAAATTTACAAGTTCGTAGTAAGTAAGAATGAAGGAATGGATGTCAACGGCAGTTACCAAGTTTTTAAGCTTTGTTTACTAAATACAGGTAAAATGAGCGTGTTTAATTGCTTGCCCTCTAAGGCACCAGAAAACACTTCAATGCAAATTACCCCCCATGCAAATTACTCAAAATCAAGAATTTCAAGAAAACCTGCATCGCTGGGAACAGATGTGCTACCAAGTTGACCATAATAGCTTCCCTTGTTAAACGTGTAAGAACCTTCGATAAAATTCCATTTCAGAATGGACTCGGCTATAATTATTGAAGAATAGTTGCAGTCCTACATGTTTAACAACATTTGCTAACTGGATGCGAAGTTGCAGGAGGAACAGGCAAGAATACGCCACAGCAGGTGTGTGAACAGTAGCGAGAAACATTTAACGCAGGCCAAAGGGAAGGATTTAGCAGAGACAAGTGCTTTAATCAGCGACTGTTCATATAGGGGTATTTTAGGGTGTCTCGTTGTCTTTCTATTTTACACTGAAATATCCCACATCCACTGAAACACTGGAGAACACAACAAGAAGCCATAATTCCTTAATCAGGAGAAAGATGGTGACGAAAGTTGGCGCTTGTGGCCAATGCCAGATTTATGTATAAGCTAAACAAGCTATAGCTTAGGGCCCCACTCTCTTGGGGGCCCCCAAAAAAATTTAAAGGAAAAAAAAACCTGGATGTACATTTCCAAAATATAAGATAAAAACAAAATAAAATAAAACCTACATACAGCAACAGTGTTTTGTGTTGTGTAGGCTCCTATGATGTAAGTAATGGGCCCCGCCTGCTAGCCTGCTCCCTAAAATATCACTGGTTTGCTCATTTCTATATATAGGGTGCCTACATTCTGCATGGACTGGTTGCATGGGAACATGTGCAAATGGCTTTAGATACCTATTAAGTCCATAAATTACCCTATAGCGGGGGTCACCAACCTTTTTGAGCCGTGGGCCGGCCCACCGTCCGTCAGACCATGTGGTGGGCCGGACTATATTTTGAAAAAATGAACGAATTCCTATGCCTCACAAATAACCCAGAGATGCATTTTAAATAAAAGCACACATTCTACTCATGTAAAAATACACTGATTACCGGACCGTCCGGGGGCCAGATTGAGAAGGCGATTGGGCCGCATCTGGCCCCCCAACCTTAGGTTGCCTACCCCTGCCCTATAGCATATATTCAACACAAAAAACAGTGGCAGTTTGTTGTTGACGAAGGACAGCTGGACATATAAAGGGCCCCATTACCTTCAGTAGCTGAGGGCCTCATCAAACCTAAATCCGGCCCTGACAAAGCACATGTCTGAAAGGCCCACAAGCATGATTTGAGCATAATATCCCTCTCCTGACTGCATACCATAGCAACAGGCATTCAGAGGCACGATCTTTTGAATCAGAATATTTACAATTTACAGATTAAGTGAGCAGGCACAATATTGCTAGGAATTGTTCCATATGCCCAAATCTGATGTGGGGGAGGAGAGGGAGATTAAAATGTACCATGGCTTTGGATTCTTACTTTAAAATTCTTATCCCGAGAGTCTTATTTCAGAAGCCTAAAAAGCAGTTAAATTTCAGCTAGACAACTTTTTGACGGAGAGTTCATTAATTATTGTGAATATCTTTGCTGGTTTGTAATTCTTCCTGGTTTTAAAGTTGTAAACAGCATGGGGACTGTTTTGTTTACATTTGGTATATGTTTAATAATTTAAATTTAAATCTGTAATGTAACATTTATTATTTTAAATAAATAAATGTCACGGTTCTCTCTCTCTCTCTCTTTCTCTCTCTTAATTGTGCAGCTGGAAATATTCCAAAGCACAGTTATTTGCCTTCCAAATTCTATCAGAACATCACTGGAATTTGAAAATATACCAAGGTCCCCTCTTCTCTCCTCATCACCCAAGCATAGACTTGTTAGCTAAAAGATCAGAATATCGCTTCCATTTTTGGACTACTGAACATTCTGCTCAGGCGAGATTACAAAACAATAATTCCACACTCAGAAGAACAACATCACAGTCACACTTCCAGAACATCTGCTGTAATGTAACCACCTGATGGTAGCTCTGCTCCAAAGTAATTAGTTATCTTCCTTTTCCGATGGGCTTATTGCGAGAAGCGGGAGATCAGAGAGAAAAAAAACATACCCTGTCTACTGTAAAGTAACTTCAGTACAAATCAGCGGTATATTTCCGTGAATAACAAAGCTTTTTACACACTTCCTAGTGCACTGCAAATAATGCTCGGTCAAGCCATAGACGATGGAAATGGTTCGGGGGTTAAGCACAGGTGAGCATATATTAAGCTCTTCTCTCCCAGGTTGACACTATTTAATCTCAATTTTGCTATTCCTAGCAAGGAAAGATATTAAAAATGGGGGAGGAAGATGAAACAAGTTATTTGAATGGATGCTTCGGTGTGGAAATAATTGTCTGGTGCAAATGGGTTAAGCATCCTTACAAGGAATACAAATTACAGTGGACCCTCTGGTTACGAATTTAATTTGGTTCAAGGGGGGGTCTGTGCGCACCCCGAAAAATCTGTAACCAGAGGTGCCGCTTCTGCGCATGCGGCGAAACTGGGAAGAATACACTTCCGGGTTTGCCGCTTTCGCAAACCGAAGATTACGTATCCAGAGCGGTACGTAACCTGAAGGTCCACTGTATAGGGTAGCTCAACCAGCTCAGCTTCAGGGTCTCAATCTCAGGGTTGTGGGTTTGAGCCTAACGTTGGGCGGAAGATTCCAGCATTAAACAGTTGCACTAGATCAGGGGTCGGCAATGTGCGGCCCATGGGCCGGCTGCGCCCCTCAAAGACAGTTTTACCGGCCCATGAGCCGCCCCCGAACCGAGCTGCCTGCTCGGCAAGTCCCCTGCCACTGGGCTAAACTAGTGCGGTGAGGGACTCACTGAGTGGTGCCAGAAATTGCATCTGCGCACGCGCAGATACCGAAAATTGCGTCTGCGCATGGCCAGATGCCAAAAATCGTTTCTGCGCAGGCACGATTTTCGGCGTTTGGACATGCGCAGATGCAATTTCCAGCATCGTGCTGCGCCAGTCCGGCCCACGGACGATCTCCGTGGGTGTGATCCGGCCCATGGCCGGTAAACCTTGCCAACCCCTGCACTAGATGATCCTTGTGGTCCGTTCCAACTCTACAATTCCATTACTCTATCCAAGTGGAATGTTTTATGTAGGAAAACTGATTAAAACTATCGCAACTGCACTAGTTCCCTTTTAACAACATGCAAGTTCTCAGTGTTATGATTTGCCTCTACACGTGCCCGGAATAACCACTCATGAGAGTCTCGGGGCATACAGACCTCAGCCCTGAAGACACAACCAGGGACTTTGAAGAGTTGTACGCAGGGGGCCGGTCCACTGCCCCTCAGACCTTGTGGGGGGGGGACTATAATTTGAAAAAATAATGATGGTGCAAGAGCACCACGAGCCCCGGTGGCTGCTTACCTGTGTCTTGCAAGCGGCAGGGGCTGGTGGCAGCGGTGGAGGAGCGATGAGTGGTGCACGAAAGGGCTCTAGAAAGGCACTGCTTCAAATGGCGACCACTCGAGCACTGCTGCTGCTGGCACCAACAAAGCCCAGCCCCCTTCCTCCTCTAGGCAGGGCGGAGAGAAGCCAGGAGTGGGGAGGGAGGAGGCGCCGCCACCGCCGCCATGTGAGGGAGAGAACACATGCGCTCGCAATCCACACGACAATTTCTGGTCCATCCGCACGCCAGATCCAGAAGGCAATTGGGTCTGATCCAACCCGTGGGCCTTAGTTTGCCTACCCATGCTCTAACCAACTGAGCTAACCAGGCTGAAGACAGCTATTCAGCATTTTTGCAATCTAAAGTAGTTTGTAAATGTACTGGCCTGTTTCCTACTCTAAAAATACTGTAACTATGACAGTGTTTCCAATTTTTTTATACAGTGGTACCTCGGGTTACAAACACCTCAGGTTACAAACACCTCGGGTTACAGACTCTGCTAACCCAGAAGTAGTACCTCGAGTTAAGAACTTTACCTCAGGATGAGAACAGAAATCACGGCGGCAGCGGGAGGCCCCATTAGCTAAAGTGGTACCTCAGGTTAAGAACAGTTTCAGGTAAAGAACGGACCTCCGGTACGAATTAAGTTCGTAACCAGAGGTACCACAGTACACACATTGTATGTAATGTGCCCACAAATTGTTACTGAGATTTGGCATTCATATTAGATGCAAGTCACACATCCAGTATTTTTTTTCTTACGAAAGAACTGCTCAAACATACAGGCTAAATGCACCTAAAATTAACCAAGAACTGCTGGCTGCACTCGAGTTGTGCCCCTTATCTACAGGCTGAGTCGCAAAACGGAATTTCATTCACCAAAAACTGTTTCCTTCAACAACTTGCCCATATATGCACATGCCGGCAGGCTTGGATACTGAGAACTCCAAGTGGAAGGAAGAGAATTTTCCTGCTGCCCCTTCTTCTATAGCACCTCCCCCCTAGCCTACTCCCCCCAAAGGGCACCGAATTGTGCTCAGAGAGGCTGCTTGAAGAGGGACAAATTAAGTCAGTATCAGGAAAACACGCCTAGCAACAAGTGGAGCACCATGCAGTATTTAGGTGAGCAGACAGTCCTCAGAAAGGACACATGGCGGTAGCAGAGAAAGTCCCCTTCCAGAAGTTTCTTTCCGCTCACATATATATTATCCCCCATTCCGGAAGCTCCCGCTCTGTGAATCTAGGAGTGCCACAGAAGAGGGACAAGCTAACACAGAGGTGGCAAACCTGCAGCCTCTCCATAATTCTAGTACAGCACCCTAGCCACAATGACTCTCACCTAGGCCTGCCGCAGTGTAGAGCTGGTTAATTTTAAGAAGCAAGTCTTCTTCTTCTTCAAACCTTTATTAGGCATTTTTACAGATAAAACGGCGAAAAAAAAGAATCACGTACAAAAACCTTAAAATGTATATAAAAAGGCAAGAGTCGAATACACATGCTGATTATATGTAACCTGGAATTTCTTCCTGTTGAGCTACTCCTTGGCGGACTGCTGGCAAAAATTCGGCTACCCCTGCAGTCACCCCGCAGCAGTTTCAAACCACCCAGGAGGGGGGACAGCACACGTTCACGTAGCGTATTATGCAGTGGGCAATAGAAGAGGATGTGCTCTACAGTATCCGGGACCTTCAGGGAGCATCTACAGTATCTCTTGTTTCTAGGAATGTTCCGGTATCTACCCCTGACAAATGCCAAGGGGAAGACATTCAGTCGGGCCAGCATAAATGCCCTACGTTGGGCTGGAATTATTAACTTAGTAACATAGTTGACCCTGCTATCTAGGATATTTAAATCACAGAATATAGGAGAGCAAAGAAGCAGTCTTCATATACTGTATATTTTTGAGAGAAGGCATCATCTATGGACAATTTTCAGATGTTTCAAGAAATCACGAAATCTTTGCAAATCGATGTGAATAATGAGTGCTCTCTGGTGGTCACCTGCCTCTGCCTAAGAATTATAACCGTGCTCTTAGGAAAGCTTGCCTCTCCTCCCCTCCTCAATTCTAAAGCGTTTATTCTTGTAAACACAAAAAACACGGCATTTCGCAATACTTTTTTGGTAGTCCAATAAGTCTTTGCTTAACGCAGGAGAAACCCAAAACTGATAATCATGCAAGGCCATTAAAATGCAATTAAATGCAAGCAGCTCATTTTGTCCAGGGCTTTCTTACCTAAAACACCTAAAATTAGAACACCGAGACATCACATTAGAATTATACCACCCACCAAGCCACTACGAGCAATGTAAACTCGTAACAGACATTCTAGGTAAATTATGGTCTAAGGTCAATCTTTTCAGATGGGTGCGTGTAGAGAGAAAGGATACACACACACACACACACACACACAAAATCTCTATTTATGCACCTCTTTCTATACAATTCCAATAGTGCCCAGATACATGTCTGTGGGTGGTCAAAGCTCTTGTAGCTATAAAAAAATCAAGCCATTAATTGTTGGCGCCCTACGTAGGTATTTGACCGCTGAACAGTGAGAGAGACGAGTCTGAAATTACTACAGCTCCTAAAACAAATACCTTGAGAAACGAGGAAGAGGGGAAATGCTAGATTACATGATCTGCTAAGAACTGTATCTTGCTAACATAGGATGAAGAACTGGCAGCCTCTTTAAAATGTTTAACATGGTTCAGACTCTCAAGAAATTTTTCTTCCAAGGTCAGGTAACCTTCTAAATTGTTTGTATATGGAGGAAAGTTTCAACCAGATACTTGCACAGAGCTTCATTTGGAATATATATTCATGGCTTTAATTATTCCAAATTAAAGGCATAATTTTGCGTTTTCCTCCACAGCCACAAGGAAGATTCAGGTGTCCCCCACAGGTCTAACTATGCTCTCCTACAACACAATTTATTACTGCGGTGGCCAAGATTTTTGCCATTTGTGCCACAAGTCAAGATCAAATTATGACAAAAGTTCCAACCTGTCTGTGAGACTTAAGTCTTATCAATCAAGGAAGAGGTAGCAGCAGAGTCTGAAAGGGCAGGTAAGAATGAATGACAGGCTATGCCATAATGAAGAATGCCCTGACCCCCTGCCCATGTGTGCCTAAAGTCATTATATTCCGAGAATTGGCCATTGATGTTTAATGTCTTCCATTTTCCATAGACTGGCGTCTACAATGAGCATGAATACTGAATCTCTGCCTTTCTATGTATCAAATATCCACAGCAAAGATTAACTTTTTTGGCTGATAGAAGGAAGGGGGTGGAATTAAGATATTAGGCTCGCCTTCCCTGTGTATATACAGACACGGGTGGCGCTGTGGTCTAAACCACAGAGCCTAGGGCTTGCCGATCTGAAGGTCGGCGGTTCGAATCCCCGTGACGGGTGAGCTCCCGTTGCTCGGTCCCAGCTCCTGCCAACCTAGCAGTTCAAAAGCATGCCAGTGCAAGTAGATAAATAGGTACCGCTCCAGCGGGAAAGTAAACGCTGTTTCCGTGTGCTGCTCTGCTTTGCCAGAAGCGGCTGAGTCATGCTGGCCACAAGACCCGGAAAAACTGACTCCCTCAGCTTATAGAGCGAGATGAGCGCGCAACCCCAGAGTCTTCCGCAACTGGACCTAACGGTCAGGGGTCTCTTTACCCCTTTACCTTTACCTTTGTATAACTGCAATGGGAGGGCTTTTTTTATCTGAAACTTGCTGGAACTCAGTTCTGGTACCTCTCAGGTGGGTGCCATTGTCATTATAAGAAAACAAGGGAGTCGTTCAAGGTGAGTTTCAGCGCCTCTTTTTCTAGATAAATAAAACTGTGTAATGGCATTTGTAAAAAAAAGGGGGGGGAAGCAAGCAAGCAAGAGCATGAATATGTACACAGACACACAAGCACACCTTCCTCTCAAATAAGACGTAGGCAGCACACCTTCCTCTCAAATAAGACGTAGGCAGCATTATCTTTTTTTTAAGGTATATTATACAAAAACATGCCTAGTATAATAGCAAATTACACTTCCAAACATGCCTTGCTGAATCACTGCATTGCTGCTTCCCAACTCTGTTTTTAGAACTGTGATGAATGGGAAAATTCAGACTACAATTTTTTGGGTAGGTGGCATAAATATATTTAGGCCTTAACCATTTATGATAGATCTTACAGCTCCATCTAGCTCTGTGCGAGGGAACTCTTGAGTTAATGATAAACACTGAAAGCAGCACGCATTGTTAGCGGCTTCTGAAATTAACACAGTAGCTATTAGTTAGGGGACTAATGGTTTCAAGAGTAACTCTTTTTTCCCCAAATGATACAATTGATCTACATCCACATCCTGTTACAGTCTCTCACCTGATTTTAAAAGTGAGGCTTTTGACTAAAATGAAACAGCTTATGAGCAAAGGTGAAGAAGATAGGAATGATGGCTTTTCCAAGTATACTGATCCTTTTTCTGCTGTTGTTTAAAATGTGTTACGGCTAGCTATTGACAAAACCCTTCTAGCTACAGACCTCTGGGAGGAAGGGGGGCTCTATCTGGGAGGGTAAAGACCAGGGGTCAGCAAACTTTTTCAGCAGGGGGCCGGTCCACTGTCCCTCAGACCTTGTGGGGGGCCGGACTATATTTTGAAAAAAAAATGAACGAATTCCTATGCCCCACAAATAACCCAGAGATGCATTTTAAATAAAAGCACACATTCTACTCATGTAAAAACACCAGGCAGGCCCCACAAATAACCCAGAGATGCATTTTAAATAAAAGGACACATTCTACTCATGTAAAAACACCAGGCAGGCCCCACAAATAACCCAGAGATGCATTTTAAATAAAAGGACACATTCTACTCATGTAAAAACACCAGGCAGGCCCCACAAATAACCCAGAGATGCATTTTAAATAAAAGGACACATTCTACTCATGTAAAAACACCAGGCAGGCCCCACAAATAACCCAGAGATGCATTTTAAATAAAAGCACACATTCTACTCATGTAAAAACATGCTGATTCCTGGAGGTTCCGCAATCTGGATTTAGAAGGCGATTGGGCCGGATCCGGCCCTTGGGCCTTAGTTTGGCTACCCATGGTAAAGACTGATCTTTAAGGAGCTCAAGAGGGGAGGAATTTTGGTTGAGTCTATATTTGTTAATATTGCCTCCCAACGCAGGTAAACAAACACATAGTGGAAATATTTCTGGAGCTTCGAAGCAGTTATACCAGGGAACAGAGTAGAACAAATAACTGATCTGAAACTGGGTATTTTGTTTGTGAAACTCACATGTTTATCCTCTATGATGACAGAATTCCCTAAACAACGAACCACTTTTGGTAGCGTCTAAGAGTAATTTCAAGTGGATAGAAAGGAATGTACAGTGGTACTTTGGTTGTCAACCACCTTGTGAATCGAATGTTTTGGCTCCTGAACGCCGCAACCCCGGAAGTGAGTGCTCCGGTTTGCAAACGTTTTTTGGAAGCTGAACGTCCGACGCGGCTTCCGATTGAGTGCAGGAAGCTCCTGTAGCCAACCGGAAGCTGCGCCGTGGTTTTCGAAAGATTTCAGAAGCCGAACGGACTTCTGGAACGGATTACGTTTGAGAACCAAGGTACGACTGTATGTAAAGTTCAAACGGTTAATATTATGAAGCAACTATTGATCTGCAAATTCATTGTTAAAGAGTGCTCAAAGTCCCCAAGTTAGATATGATCAACAAAGCCTACACAATACATAAATTGTGTAGTGCTGTGTCCCACACATTGGGACCTCCCTGACTTTGGATCAGGCAAACTTCTTAGTGGCTTCTCCTCCCTTTCCACCGAGACAGCTCAGCAGGATCGCATAGGCAAGTGTTTTTAACAAAAGGCCAACTCCAGCTCCTTAGAATCCCAACAAGGCTTTGGAAATGCATTTTGTTTCCAATACCACTAATTACGTTTTTTTTATCTGTGTTCTATACAGTGGTACCTTGGGTTAAGAACTTAATTCGTTCTGGAGGTCCGTTCTTAACCTGAAACTGTTCTTAACCTGAGGTACCACTTTAGCTAATGGGGCCTCCGCTGCCGCCGCACGATTTCTGTTCTCATCCTGAAGCAAAGTTCTTAACCCGAGGTGATATTTCTGGGTTAGTGGAGTCTGTAACCTGAAGCGTTTGTAACCGGAAGCGTCTGTAACCCGAGGTACCGCTCTACTCTCTTATCCAATCTTATTAATATGCAAACACTGTTTTGATTTTTTTTTAAAAGCAAACTGATTTTCATAAATCACAAATATAAATATCATAAATATCTGAAGAAGTGTGGCATGCACACGAAAGCTCATACCAAGAACAAACCTAGTTGGTCTCTAAGGTGCTACTGGAAGGAATTTTATTTTATTTTGATTTTCATAAAATCATTTCCCCGAGATTGTTCCCTTAAATATTTTGCTGCCTGGCCGAACCCACAATAAAGTCTGAGAGGTGTACTTATTATCATGGGAGATGATAGACTACCTACTTAACGGGTAGTAACCTAGTGCTGTCTGAATACTAGTGGAATATAACTCTCTTAAGAGGAGAAGAAATGTGTAAAGGACACTACTAAGAGCCCCCCCCCCACCAAAATGCAAATATCCCAGCATAACTTACAACGTATAAAAGCAGGCCACAGCAGCACTTATAAAGCTCAGTTTACACTAACCGCTGAAGGCCATGTCAACAATGTGGTTCTTTGACGACTGTTTAGAAGCACTGAGGGAAGGAACAGTGAGAAATAAAATTTATATATCCTAAGCAATTCGTTTAGGACCAGCAGAGTCAGAGATGGGCTCTGTGGGACTCTGAATATCTATGTCAGTTCAGCAATTCTTGCTACAAGTGCGATCAAGTTCGGAAGAGGTTAAACTGGAGGTTCTACTTATCTCAGAATTGAAAGTGTTCAGAATAGATTAATGATAAAAATCTTTCCTGTGGATGGCCTCTAAGCTATGTATTTGATTTTGCATGACAAACAAAGGGGTCGTTCCTTAAACCACATCTGTTTCAATGCTTGTAACAGTTGATTTGTAATCTAAAAAACAAACCAGCACCAGCAGTATACCGTATTTTTTGCTCCATAAGACACACTTTTTTCCTCCTAAAAAGTAAGGGGAAATATCTGTGCGTCTTATGGAGCGAATGGTGGTCCCTGGAGCTGAATTGCCCAGGGGCCAAAAGAGGATCATGCTTTTTATTTTACAAAGAGAAAAGGGGGTGTTGAAAGGACCCCGCTCAGCAGCTGATCAGCAAGAGATCGGGAGAGAGATAAGAGTCCCGGCTCCCTTTCAGCCCCGCCCCCTTGCCCAGGCCTCCATTGTTGAATGTGCTGCAGAGGGAGGTTGTTTGTTTCCCCAGCGACATGTGACTGGCTGATTAGATTATCTGTCTGGAAACTGTAGAAAGGCTCCCTTTCCTTAAGATTTTTCAGAAATGTGAGTTGAACCCCATAAAAACGGGGCTTTTCCTCTTTGCTTTTCCCCCTTTGCAAAAAAGCTGCAAAACTTTTAGCTGATCCTCAAAAAAAAAAAAAAACCAGGGCTTTTCCCTTTGCAAAAAAGCTGCAAAACTTTTAGCTGATCCTCAAAAAAACAGGGCTTTTAGAGGAGGAAAACCAGAAAAAATATTTTTTTCTTGTTTCCTCCTCTAAAAACGAGGTGTGCCCTATGGTCCGGTGAGCCCTATGGAGCGAAAAATACGGCAAACAGTTTGACCGCGAAACTCCCCACTTAATAGTTTTCCCATTCAGCTGAAAAATATCCCCATATACATTTATGCTTTATCTAATATTACTGGAAAGGGATGCAGGTGGCACTGTGGTCTAAACCACAGAGCCTAGGGCTTGCTGATCAGAAGGTTGGCAGTTTGAATCCCCGCGACGGGGTGAGCTCCCGTTGCTCGGTCCCAGCTCCTGCCAACCTAGCAGTTCGAAAGCACGTCAAAGTGCAAGTAGATAAATAGGTACCGCTCCAGCGGGAAGGTAAATGCGTTTCCATGTGCTGCTCTGGTTTGCCAGAAGCGGCTTAGTCATGCTGGCCACATGACCTAGAAGCTGTACGCTGGCTCCCTTGGCCAGTAAAGCAAGATAAGTGCCACAACCCCAAAATCATCCGCGACTGGACCTAACGGTCAGGGGTCCCTTTACCTCTACCTTTAATATCACTGGAGTTCGGAGAAGTACCATAGTTTTCATCCAGAATCAACATTGCTACTTCTGCGGTACATGGGCACCTCTACTGAGATTTTTTGCATTCCTGGACAGGAGCAGAAACACTACAGTTCGGATATACAATAGCAGGGGTCACCAATGTGACAACTACAGGTGCATATGTACCTACAAATCCTTCCTTTGGTACTCACATAATCCACTGCCTCCACTGAAATTAGACTTGAAATAAGTATTCTATTGAAGTAAACAGAAGAGGTTGTCAGTGGGTGGGGTGGTTGCCCACGACAGCTTCTCTAGTTTGCAAATGTAGCCACCGGCCAAAACATGTTAGTGACCCTGATGATGATGATGATGATGATGAAGAAGAAGAAGAAGAGTTTGGATTTGATATCCCGCTTTTCACTACCCGAAGGAGTCTCAAAGCGGCTAACATTCTCCTTTCCCTTCCTCCCCCACAACAAACACTCTGTGAGGTGAGTGGGGCTGAGAGACTTCAGAGAAGTGTGACTAGCCCAAGGTCACCCAGCAGCTGCATGTGGAGGAGCGGGGAAGTGAACCCGGTTCACCAGATTACGAGTCCACCACTCTTAACCATTACACCACACTGGCTCTCTTAGCATTGTTAGACATAAATGCCTGCCCACCTCTCTAGTGCCATCTACTTCCTGGCCTGGCATACTAAAAGGAAAAATCAAAGCAGGGCTGTAAATACTGTGTCTTGCTGCACTTTGGCCAAAGCCCAACTTCCACTACCTTAGGGGGAAAGGGAAGATGGCACTTTGATCTTCCCTCTCACTGAGATTGTCAAATCTTGTACCGGGGATTGCTCTACTTCAGACTGCAGACGGGAAGTCACATGGCTGCTCCTTCGTATCAAAAGCTGCAGTGGGGTTAAGAAAAATCCTTTCATATATGAAACAGCATGTCGGGGAGAAGTGCTCTAGCATAACTTTCCCGGCTTGGTAGCAGACTTAACGGTGGCTTTTTAGGGCTGCTGGTGGTGGTTATTCCATTGTTTGGAAACAGACTGAGTAATGTGGTAGCTAGATAGTCAAGTCACTAACAAACATTTATTCTGCTCAATGGTGGGTTGTTGTTTTTTTGAACCCGCCAGTTTTATTTTCTGTACTTTGTGGTTTATTTATTGTAGTATTGCTGTTAGCTGCCAATCGTAATTTTCCAAATTTAACAAATACGTCGTAATCATGCAGATAGCTGAGAGGGAAGGAAACAGATTTAGTCAGATGCCACACAAAGGGAGGCAAAGAGGGAAGAAGAAGAAGAAGAAGAAGAAGAAGAAGAAGAAGAAGAAGAGAAGAGTTTGGATTTGATATCCCGCTTTATCACTACCCGAAGGAGTCTCAAAGCAGCTCACATTCTCCTTTCCCTTCCTCCCCCACAACAAACACTCTGTGAGGTGAGTGGGGCTGAGAGACTTCAAAGAAGTGTGACTAGCCCAAGGTCACCCAGCAGCTGCATGTGGAGGAGCGGAGACGCGAACCCGGTTCCCCAGATTACGAGTCTATTGCTCTTAACCACACCACACTGGCTCTCAGAAAGAGAGAGAACAGTTCTGTATGGATAGCACAATGGGACAACTTTGCTGGGGTATTCCTCACTGCAGTACCAAATAAGCAAAGGGACCTTTGAACGTTTCCAAGTGAAATCATTTCAGATCTTCTTCAAATGCCTTATTCCTTTTCCCAATCCCACTTTCCAAAGCTTCCTTTTTCTGCGTATGTGAATTATCTTAGGGCGAAAGCACAGGAACAGATTTATCAGTGTGGGTAATTATATGGAAATATTAACAGTTGTAGACTTTTTGAACCATGGCGCTTCTTCTGACATCTTTATAACTTTGCTTTCACAGTATGATAAATAACAACTGCACAAAAGTTTGTTCATGAGATTAAGGATAATAGACTCCACTGAGTTTCCCTACGGCTATAATAAAATAATAATCCCATGAAGTCAGAATTACAGACTTTGCTGTCATTTATTGTTGTCATTTATTGTCCTAGCTTCTTTGTTGTTGGGTGGTGGTTACTACTACAACAAACTTATCTAATGACTGAATCACAGTCATAATCTTAAAGAGTGTAAAATCCAGGAAATATTATCTTTCCATTAAAAAATATAGTATCTAAATCATTTGGGGCATTAGAGTTGATCGAAAATAATGTCTTTCTCAAGTTCACATATTTAGAAGTAGACTTATCTCTACAACCATAAGAGGTTTAATATTAAATAAACCACATTTGCGTCTTCACAGTTGACATGGCTCAATGTCTTAATTTTAATCACCTCTTTGATCCTTCTTTGCTATAAATGTTAACCTGAAATAAGAAACTTGGAAATGGTCCTCTTCAAAAAAGCCTGTTCTCCAAAAGAAGATATACAAAGCTAAACAACCATGTTTTCTATTATAAATAAAACATGGTCCCTCTTTTCAAGAGAACAAGTTTTATTTTTGATGCTGCATATTGAACTACAGTGTACAACAATACTATATTGTATTATGAGAAATTCTTCATGCAGGACTGAAACAAACACTGCAAGAATTATCTTGAAAACTATGTCTCTGTTCTTCTTTCTCTTCTTCCATCACTTCAAGGCAACAATTATAAGAAGCTAAAGTAAAATAAATGAAAAGCAATTAAGGTTTGCAGGAGGAGAACTGTTGCATATGACAACTTATCCCCATGTTACAATGGGGAAAGAAACCAAGAAGATAATATAAACCACAAACCTTGTGAAAACTAAAACACAAGACTTTGCTAAACTAAAAGAAAGCCAGAAGAAGAAGAAGAAGAAGAAGAAGAAGAAGAAGAAGAAGAAGAAGAATTTGGATTTGATATCCCGCTTTATCACTACCCGAAGGAGTCTCAAAGCGGCTAACATTCTCCTTTCCCTTCCTCCCCCACAACAAACACTCTGTGAGGTGAGTGGGGCTGAGAGACTTCAGAGAAGTGTGACTAGCCCAAGGTCACCCAGCAGCTGCATGTGGAGGAAGCGGAGGCGCGAACCCGGTTCACCAGATTACAAGTCTACCGCTCTTGACCACTAGACCACACTGGCAATGCAAAACCTCTGGATTATAGTACTTAATCATGAATGTTACACAGAGCAGACTAATATGTAGATATTCTATTCCAATCACACTTTTCTCTCTTCTGTATCTGTCTACTGCTCATAACCACTACACCACACTGGCTCTCACTGACAACAGATCAATGCCACATTCAGGACCAGAAGAATGTTCCATTGATACCAAGCACTCCACTAGCTAACACACTTTGTTAAGATGTCCCTGTGTTTGTTTAACACGGGTTCATTCTTTTTTTAGTTGTGAACAAAACCATTATTTGAAGCCCTATCTTTTCTTTTCTTTTTTAAAAAAAGATGCAATCTGCAAAAGAAAGGGAGCACTCTCTGAAATAACACAGTGCCAATCCATCACAGAACAAGCAAAGCTGTGTAACACACACAAAAGACAACGCTCTGGAAGTTCCCCCCATTCTCCAAGCAGCTAATGAAAACTTCCAACGTGTGCACTGAAACTCCTCTCAATGACGTCATGAATCCACCAATTAAAAAAATTAAAAGATTAGGCTGCCCACTTACCCAGGAGTAAGCACCATTAAACACGTAGGGCAGGGTTCAACATTGCACTCAGGCGACGGTTCCTTTTCAATTCATTATATATTGAAAAGGATGTTTAAAATAATGTTTGTAAAAAAACAAAACAGAAGCTTTTCTTTTGGGAATTATGGGAACAGAATGACCTAAACCAGGCTTCCTCAAACTCAGCCCTCCAGATGTTCTTGGCCTACAACTCCCATGATCCCTGGCTAGCAGGACCAGTGGTCAGGGATGCTGGGAATTGTAGTCTCAAAACATCTAGAGGGCTGAGTTTGAGGAAGCCTGACCTAAACTGTATAAAAACTAATTTATGTATGCTGCTACAAGCAGCAAGAATGTTAGTTGCCCCAAAATGGAAAGAAAGCATGGTCCCAGCAAAGGAAGAATGGTTAAAAAAGAAAAAACTTTACGGAATATGCAGAAACTGACTGGAAGAATAAGAAATCAAGATAACAAACTTTTTAATATAAAAGAATAGGAATGGTTTGTTGAACATTTACAAATAAATTGTAAACAGACAAGAACATTGGCAGGATTACTGTAATAGCCCGCAGTTTCATAAAGAGTAAATATTTAAAGTAGATGAATAAATGAGCAAATTGGGTTAATTTGGATCTGCAGAAGATATTAATAATAAATTGAAGGAACCACAGAAAAATGGGGAAGGAAATCAGGTTTTGAAATGTTAAAATGGTTGTAAAATTAGTGAAATGTGTAAACCTGAAAAGCTTAAATAAAATAAAAATTAAGGTGATTGTTCCATCGGTGTTCCTATTGCCTGGTGTCCAAACTCACTCCTCCATCACAGCTCTGACTTTACTCACTGGCTAAAAACACAAGACAGCAACAGCCAGGCTAGAGATCATCTCACCGTAATAACTTATAAGGGTGCCTGAGCATTTTGTGTTATAAGCTTCCTTATGAGGTAGAGATTTCTTTAAAGATGAAAGCTCAGAGTCCAAAGGCCCCTCCAGCTGTGGTCCCAGCACATCAGCACCCAGCCCTCAGTGGGCCTGTTTGTGCAGACAAGGGTGGCTGTGGACCCAGAGGGAAGACAGTGGGTCGAAAGGGTGGTTTGGGTACCATGAGCTGTAAGTTCAGCACAAATGCATCCTATCTTAAGCAGGTTACGAATGTATAGTAAAAGAAAATGATGGATGGGAGACATGTGCATGGAAAGGCCCCGAGTCCTCAACCATTTCTTGGATAATAAAACACATGGACCCCAATAGTTTGGGTTAATGGGATAATTAAGGCCACAACGTTTGAATTATGGTGCTGGAGGAGACTCTTGAGAGTCCCATGGACTGCAAGAAGAATCAAACCTATCCATTCTAAAGGAAATCAGCCCTGAGTGCTCACTGGAAGGACAGATCCTGAAGCTGAGGCTCCAGTACTTTGGCCACCTCATGAGAAGAGAAGACTCCCTGGAAAAGACCCTGATGTTGGGAAAGATGGAGGGCACAAGGAGAAGGGGACGACAGAGGATGAGATGGTTGGACAGTGTTCTCGAAGCAACTAGCATGAGTTTGGCCAAACTGCGGGAGGCAGTGGAGGATAGGGGTGCCTGGCGTGCTCTGGTCCATGGGGTCACGAAGAGTCGGACACGACTGAATGACTGAACAACAACAACAAGGCCACAACTTTATTGGTAACAGATGTGAGCGGTATTGGCTTAGGCACTGGAACTGAAACGACTATACCTGACTCCTGTCCGCCATGCAGGTAGTCTCGTAAGGATCAACCACCAGTAGGGGGAGCCGTGTACATCAACTGCGAGCCCCCCCCCCCCAGGGTTCCCGATGGGGTCGTGGCATGGCCCTAGCCACTACCCGGGCTTCGGGCAAGATCCACACCACCGGATCCCTCTAACGGAATACCCTTAAAGAGGGGTGGCAGGCAAAGGCCACAACCTCCCCTCCATAAACCAATGCCTAACCGCCAAACCTTACAAAGTTGTGACGGTTGCTATGAGGCAGGCGGAAACAACATGGCTGGTGCCAATGCGCCAGGTGGGAAAATTCCTACCTGGCCCCCTCAACAGGCGACCAACCGTGGTCCGCAGCAAGGACAAATGACAAACGCATGAAAATAGGGTGGGAGGGCGAGAGATACGACGAAGGAGGTGGTAAAGAGAGGGAGCTCCCCAGCTGTAAGCCACGCCCCCACCGCCGGATTGGTCGGCCAGAGGGGCGTGATGCGGCTGGGACCCCAGTGGGTTTCCCACGCTGTTTGTGGGGAGTGCACGAAGCCCGCCTGCAACCCCACCCCTCTGGGAAGAGGAGCGGCCCTATGAACTCCCCAAGTCCTTGGGGCCGTGAAAGAGCTATGAACGTGTGTCTTTCAAGCCCAGGTCTGGCATTAGGAACACAAACACTGGGTTGTTCACGCCAGTTCAGGCCCACGCCTATGTATTTTAAATTAATGTATCAAAGGTTCCTTAGCTCTCTCTCTCTCTCTCTCCCCACCCTCCAACTTATAATCATAAAGAATGTTCATATTCCAATTAAACTATATGAAGAATTTAAATAAGTCAGCACTTAAAAATAGAATAATTAGAACTGTAAGACACTCCAGGGCAGTGTATATCGGTAAAATTATTACTTGTCTCTGGAACATTAAAGCACAAACCAAAGACAAATTGACTTAGCCTCTTGGGAAATGCAACATCCCCAGAAATTCTCTATTTAAGTCTCGCCTCTTACTGGTATTGTGTGTGACTCTTTTATGCTAAAGGTCATGGTAAATGAACTCACTGCATTATTTTTTTTTTAAAAAATGCCTTATTTCATTAAAGGCTTTCTTTATTAAAAAGATAACCACTATATTTAGATGAGGTGCTATAGACAATTTTGGAGCATCAGCAATTTTAATTTTTAGGAGTATGCTAGGTGGTACTTGCTATCAACTGTTTAATTTCCATGGTGAAATAAAAAATGTACTCTAAATTTAATCACCCTATTTTAGTGCAACATAAAAGCAGAACTGTGAACACAGCTCAGTTTAAGACTAATAGCTGACTTTTCACGAACCAAAAGCAGCATATGAGCCCTAAAAAAAGTTTTTGAACTGAATATTCTTATACTGCAGCCTCATTTTGTGTTACCGATCTATAAATCTAACAACATGACCTGATCACTAAAACTATACTGAAGGAAACAAAAATAATTCACTCTTTTTTGCAGTATGTGTTTGAAAGACTTCTACAGCTGATATTCTACAGCTGATATTTAAAAGCAGAAAATGCAATGGGTTGTTATTTATTATTCGAAGTGTTGGTGCTGACCTTTAAAGCCCTAAACAGCCTCGGTCCAGTATACCTGAAGGGCGTCTCCACCCCCATCGTTCAGCCCGGACACTGAGATCCAGCGCTGAGGGCCTTCTGGTGGTTCCCTCATTGCGAGAAGTGAGGTTACAGGGAACCAGGCAGAGGGCCTTCTCGGTAGTGGCACCCGCCCTGTGGAACGCCCTCCCACCAGATGTCAAAGAGAAAAACAACTACCAGACTTTTAGAAGACATCTGAAGGCAGCCCTGTTTAGGGAAGCTTTTAATATTTGACGGACTATTGTATTTTAATATTTTGTTGGAAGCCGCCCAGAGTGGCTGGGGTAACCAAGCCAGATGGGCAGGGTATAAATAAATTATTATTATTATCACTACCACTACTATTTGTTACACATTAGCTGAGAGTTTTTAGAACAACCGTATTTTTCGCTTCATAGGGCTCACCAGACAATAGGACGCACCTCGTTTTTAGAAGAGGAAACAAGAAAAAAAAATAGTTTTTTCTGGTTTTCCTCCTCTAAAAGCCCGGTTTTTTTGAGGATCAGCTCCAAGTTTTGCAGCTTTTTTGCAAAGGGAAAAGCCCTGCTTTTCTGAGGATCAGCTAAAGGTTTTGCAGCTTTTTTGCAAAAGGGGGAAAAGCAAAGAGGAAAAGCCCCATTTTTATGGGGTTCAACTCACATTTCTGCAGCTTCTGAAGGAAAGGGAGCCATTTCTACAGTTTCCAGACAGATAATCTAATCAGCCAGTCACATGTCGCTGGGGAAACAAACAACCTCCCTCTGCAGCACATTCAACAATGGAGGCCTGGGCAAGAGGGCGGGGCTGAAAGGGAGCCAGGGACTCTTATCTCTCTCCCGATCTCTTGCTGATCAGCTGCTGAGCGGGGTCCTTTCAACACCCCTTTTTCTCTTTGTAAAATAAAAAGCACTATCTGCTTTTGGCCCCTGGGCAATTCGGCTCCAGGGACCACCATTCGCTCCATAAGACGCACAGATATTTCCCCTTACTTTTTAGGAGGAAAAAGTGCATCTTATGGAGTGAAAAATACAGTACCTGAGGCACCCATGAGATACAGATGCTCTCTTGGGAAACCAGGTGTGGGGTTAGCAATTTTGCTGTTTTCGTATTTGTGTCCCATAGTCTCTACTTACATATTGGTAAATTTAAATATACAAATAAACTTATGCTAACACGAAGCAGTGTGCTCTGACTGAGAGGAAGCTAAACTCGCAAGTTCTCTCTCTGCCTCTCTCTTTTTGCAGTCCGGACACATCAATTCAACGCGACAAGAATAGTGAACAGATGCTGTTGGGAGCACAGAAGCCTATCCATCTCTGTATAAAGATATTGTCTTCTGCCTTAAAAGAAGAGAGAGCTGTGTTGTGCCAGAACGCACACTGTGAGCCAGAGATAACTTATCTGGGTATTTGGGTTGGAGGGGGAGTTGATATTGTATCAACGACTATCATTTACCATGGATAGCAGCCACAAATATGCAAGTTAAGACCAGGAGACCAAAGAAAAAACATATATCAGCAATTACATGTTTCTAATCCTTTGGCAGCGTAAGCCGAAAGTTCTTCCTTTTTTAAGCAATGGGGGGAACTTTCACCTATCCAGAACTTCAGCTACAGGGGTGGAAGAATATGAAGAACTTCTCAAAGCACAGTACACAGAACCATAGACAATCAACTGGCCAGAGCTACAAAGCGTCCCTTAACACCGTCACATGGCTCCGCTGCCATCTTGCAGATCAGCCTTCTGCAATCTGGCGCCTTTAAAATGTGTCAGACCACAACTCCCATCTGTCCCAATCCTCATGGCCAATGACCAGGGATAATGAGAAGAGGTCTACATTCTTGCAACCAATGTGGCAGTAGCATTAACGGATGGAGTTGCTCCCACGACCAATCGTGTTTAAAGCTTTATGAGGTATGTTCAACTGATCATTCCTTTCTGCTACCCCAAAAAATGTCCCTGGCCTATGCTCTCAAACCATATAAGGCCTTTCCACTTCCAGGGAAGTTTTTAATGTTTAATGCAGTATTGTGTTTTTAATATTCTGTTGGGAGCCGCCCAGAGTGGCTGGGGAAACACAGCCAGATGGGCAGGGATAAAAAATATTATTATTATTATATTATTATTATTATTATTATTATTATTCCAATAAGTAATAGTAAACAGTGCTGTGGACTGTGGACTTGAGGCAGTAACGGAGAAAAGGAGGTTTTCTATATTGGTGACAGAAAAAGGAGACTCTTTGAATAACGATGCTCTTGAAAAAAGAGCAGCTTGAAAATTTAACTATATTTTTAGGCTACTCGTTCAGAGATCTTGGCTCTTCAAAATATAACTGGAATTGCTCTTATACAAGAATGAAAACTCATTTGGCATCAAACTTGACCTGATGCTATTAAAAGCGACAAAAGTGTGCATCTTATAAGCAAAAATTGGTATGCACTGTTCTTTAATAGCACCATAGAGTTAACATTCAGTATTTTAAGCAAGCGTGCATCTGTCAGGTATCAGAATGTTCTTTTCATCATTTTTAAGAGGGGGGGGGGAATGTGTTTTGTGAAGTTGGTCCAGCACCCTAGAGCAGAACATGGAGACACACTCCATGCTTACTGTTAAGTTACCTTAACTGTTTCTTAACTGTATTATTATATACTGTAACTTGAATTGTTAGTATATTTAATGCCTAAACTTTTGGTTGCACACTCCGTGTTATGCTGTAAAATATCATGGGCGATACAAATCATTGCTGCATTCACTCACCTTATTTTCTGTGGGCCTCCTCCCTGGCCACAACGCATGTCTGCTAAATAAACTGACTATGCCTAGAATATAACATAAGGCATTAGCCCAAAACAGTGTATTGAGAATCGCATGGGTAAGTAACAGCAGGGAATAGGACCTACATTAAACTGATATCAAAGACTGTGATAGTCAAGACATTCTGTGGGTACCATTGTTTCAGGGGGGAAAAGCAGTAGCTGGCATGTTTGTCCCTTGTATTCCATGTGGAATAAATTTTCTAGAAGATTGCAAAACCCAATGTGGTTTTCCTCTCTCATGGCACCTGATAGATAGATAGATAGATAGATAGATAGATAGATAGATAGATAAATAGATGTTTATCTGGCATTTGCGCCCATCATACAATACAAAACAGAACAAACAAACGAGAATCGAATAAAACAACGGCACCGTACAAGCCGCAAATAAGATAACACAACTCACAAAGACCAATATTAAGGCATCTGAACGTACAGCTCCTCATAACACAGATTATGTGATCACAGTGTCCAGCGTATATAGATACCGTAGATACATGGACTGCAAAAAGATCAAATTTATAGATAGATGCATGGACTGCAAAAAGATCAAATTTATCCACCCTTAAAGAAATCAGCCCTGAGTGCTCACTGGAAGGGCAGATCCTGAAGCTGAGGCTCCAATACTTTGGCCACCTCATGAGAAGAGAAGACTCCCTGGAAAAGACCCTGATGTTGGGAAAGATGGAGGGCACAAGGAGAAGGGGACGACAGAGGATGAGATGGTTGGACAGTGTTCTCGAAGCTACCAACATGAGTCTGACCAAACTGCGGGAGGCAGTGGAAGGATAGGGTGCCTGGCGTGCTCTGGTCCATGGGGTCACGAAGAGTCGGACATGACTGAACGACTAAACAACAACAACAAAGATAGATAGATAGATAGATAGATAGATAGATAGATAGATAGATAGTGCATTAATCACTGAAGTTGGACCCCTGAAGAAGTGTATCAAATCACAAAGGAAAATTGGTGAGCCCCTGAGTGATGCAGAAGTTATTTTCTGGTCTATGCCAACATAAGTATTCCATTTATTTATTTATTTTAAAGGTAGGGGTTCCAATTAAAATAGTTTGCGGTCAGTGTTTTCTTTTCTTCTTTTTTTTTTAAAAGTCCCTGATATTTGAGGCTTCCACAATTATTTCCTAATTGTATGCCTGAAATAACCGCATTATCAAGGTGTGCCTTTTGCACTGCTTTTCTTGGCATGGGAAGATTAAACTGGGCTAGAATGAAGAGTGCCCGGGGGGTGGGGGAGAGAGAAATCAACAGCTGCTTTTGAAATGGAGCTTACTATCTGTTATTGTACAGCTTAAAACCTATTCACATTCAGCACAGTCGAGGAATGAGCAAGGTGAGAGCCTGGAGGCAGATAACATACAAAGGAAAATATTTTTTTTTTTCAAAGCGAGTGCTACAAACAAAGGAGTGGGGGTTTCCCCCCCCTGTTTTTGGGTGTTTTTTTTTTTTAATGGCTTGACATATTAATTCTTCAATGAACAGTAGGCTTCCTTCATCCACAAAAGACAAGCTATCTCTAAGATCAATCTTAATAGCTGTGTGTTGTAATAAGGAATCCAAGGCAGTGAAAAGCCTAGGTGCCATAGACTTAAATATAGATTGGCAGAATCCTTTAAAGTTCCCCCTCTCAAGAAAAAAATCCAAGTCTAATTTAACAGAAACAAATCCGCAAGGAAAAGGAACTTCAAATGTAACTCTTCTCAACATCTCCCATTAACTTGAATTTTACCAACAGGTTACTGTTTAGCTATTTATTTGTTTTTTAAAGATCTGTGCTTTAGGTATGTGCTTTCAATGCTGATTTTTTTAAAAATAACATACAGGTAGGTTTTAATTAATAAACAAATACAATGGGCCCAGGATCTAAACAATCATGAAACTAGTTCTACATTTGCACTGCTGTTTTCCCTTGCTGCCTCAATAGCAGGCTCCCCACTGGCATCACACAGTAAATGTTTATAAAACAGGAGGATTCAAAAACAGTTTGTGATATCGCATTGGGGAAATATTTGCAAAGAGAATGTTTGAAGTTTTAAAAACCTTCCGCCGAGATTACTCAGAACCTAAAGCAGCTCTTTGGGTGGATGCGAATACTTTAGAAGTGAGGTCGCAGTTGTCACTTTGTGGCACTGATAACATCCTCAAAATTCAAACCTGGATTTGAAACATCTAGCAACTTTAAAAGGAAGTCTCTTTCACAGGGATGCCAATTTTAGATTTTTATTTGAAATGAAGACTGACGCTACTCTGGCTTTTGACAATGTAAAAAGGCATCAGGGAAATCTCTCGTTATGGGGTTCCAAAGGTATTTGCTCACACAGAACAATACTCACTGGACCAGCTACAAGTCTTCCTTGCAGAGTGACAAATTATATAATGGCTAAAATTATACTACAAGGGCAACTGCTGTAGTAGGACACATTTGACTGCTAAGATTTATGGTAAGTTCCCCCCCTCCCCAATATTCCTTTTTTCCCCTTGTAAAGCTCCTCAAAGAATCATTAAAAAGTTCACTTAACTCAGCCTGACAGTTTTTTATTACAGATGCAACTTGAATTTTCTGCAGCTCTCAGGGGAAAGGAGGTGGAAACTAAAATGTATATACCTCAGGCAATCTCTTGTTAGATTGCATTTACTCTACTTATGAACATACTTGGAAAGTAATTCCGTTCGCTATGCCACGACAAGGATGCACTTTTATTAAAAAAAAAACAAGCACATTAATGGCTTCTTCTCAAAGCTCTGCTTAGTGGAGTTACAGGACAGTTTGAAAGCCCGTCAAAGTGCAAGTAGATAAATAGGTACCACTCCGGCAGGAAGGTAAACGGCGTTTCCGTGCGCTGCTCTGGTTCGCCAGAAGCGGCTTAGTCATGCTGGCCACATGACCCGGAAGCTGTACGCCAGCTCCCTCGGCCAGTAAAGCGAGATGAGCGCCGCAACCCCAGAGTCGTCCGCGACTAGACCTTATGGTCAGGGGTCCCTTTACCTTTAGGACAAGGGTGGAAATCCCCTGGCCTTCCAGATGTTGTTTAATTCAGCACCAGTCTGCTGGACGAACAACCAGGAGTGATGGGAAGGGAGTGGAGTTCATCGCCATCTGGAAGGTCAGAGGTAAGGCGGCCCTGTTTAGGGAAGTTTTTAATGACTGATGTTTTAATGCATTTAATGCATTTAATTTTTAATCTTTTGTTGGAAGCCGCCCAGAGTGGCTGGGGAAACCCAGCCAGATGGGCGGGGGTATAAATAAATAAATAAATAAATAAATAAATAAATAATAAATAAATTATTATTATTATATTATTATTATTATTATTATTATTATTATTATTATTCCCCCCTCCCAATCTAAAGGGACATAAGGCACCCAAAAGCTGATCGAGTTACGTTGGCACCAAAATCAGAAAATCTCACAAGCATCTCTCCCTGACAAGAAATAGACATTAATATTTAGCCATTTGTTGCCCTTCAGCAGACACCCAAAAGAGGCTTCCTCTGGCACAACCTGGTTCGCTCAATACTTTCCCCCCTTTTCGCTGAGGAGGGTTTGTAACATCCACGGCCTCAAACCTGTGCAACATTCCCTGATGGCGAAATACGAGGAGGATAAACGGCTGTTGTTTTCAATCTCTCATCTGTAGAAATAATAAGCTTTTTTTGGTAAATATTTTCAATGCGTTTTTGGAATTGAACATTTTTTTAAAAAAAATAAAAAGTTGTCCGTGGCTCTAAGCACTGTATGAATTATAGTTCAGAAGCCATTTGCTTGTCTTCCGGCCAGTTTGGCATCCAGTGATTCTGCCACCTACATCCTGGTCCTCCAAAACTGGTTTGGGGTTTTCCTGCTCTACTTGGAGGGGTGGGGGCTGTATTAACTAAATGATCATCATTATACCAAGCACAAAACACTATTAAAATACTAGGTATTTATGAATTTTTAAAAGTCTCCAAGCACAATTATACCCATTTTTTAAAAAAAACCAAAAAAAAAAACCATTAAACATCCTGGAACAACTTATTAAAATCTGACCTTGCGTGTCATCTTCCATTATACCTTCCAATTACAAATGTGTCTTTGAGGTTCTTTCTTGAATGATGCAAAATGAGTACCATTAGCCAAGATCTGCAATGTGCTTTACTACTATGTTTTAATAATAAATACGGTTCTTAAAAAAAAAATATTGCGTGTTGAGGTCCCCAAGCCACCCCCCCCCAAAAAATTCACACTTCAGACATAATTTTTGTTTGGGTTTTTGGCAATAATTTAGGCCACAACTTTATTAAAATACAAATTATGTGAGTGGTTGCGTAGGCATTGGTTCAGACTAGCTGTCCGCCGGGACAGAGCTGACTTTCGGTCAGCGACAGGAGAATGCCATCTGGGGAGAGTTAAGGAGGCTGGGGAGCAGAGCCCTCCCTCTCCCCAGAGGTCCCAGGGGCTCTTGCGTGGCCCTGTCCCCCTACCGGGGGTTCGGACAAAAGCATGTCGAGCCCCTGGATTCCTTTAACGGAATTCCCTGCACCATCATCATTCTGGAAGGGGGGGCCCACCCTTCCAGTAACCAACACAAGAACCAATGCCTAACCGCCAACCTTACAAGTTGTGACTAGTTGCTACTGCAGTAGGCGAAAACCAAATGGCAACAGCCAATCAGCCAAATGGACAAAATTCCTACTGGGCCCCTGCCCCAAAAGCAGACGACCCCATGACAGGCAGTTGCAAGGTCAATGCAGAGGCCTAAATAAAGGGAGGGAGGGTGGGTGATCCGAAGCACGCAGCCAAGAGGCAATATAAAGGACGCTGGGCTGTCTCCCTGATACATTCAATTCTCCTCAGCAACTGCAGGGCAAGCTGTGGCCATAAAACCCGCCCAGCTACCAGGGAGGTGTCTTGCTAGCCCCCACCGCAACGTGTGCTCTCCCAAGTGAGAACCCGATTTAGCGCTAAAAGCAGCTGACTAACCAACGTGATAAAACTACTGTGGATTTTGACACCCGCCGAAAACCCCAGACACATAACAGAACACTTTACACTCAAGTATTGACTGCATATCCTACATCCATAATAATTTCCTCTAAAGTATTTTAAGTATTGCAGGTGTTATAACCATCATCTTGTTATTCTTTACCCTTTTTTTAGATAATAGATTACGTGAATAGATTTAAAATAATAATAATAATAATATATATTTCTTTCTTTCTTTCTACAAACATTTTAGAGCCACTCTTTTCCAAAAGGCTAAACCAATCAGGGTCATCATCCCGATTACTGAATTCAAACCCCAGTTTAACCCTGGATTTACCAGAGATATCAAACATTTAGCACCATCTTATTATTTGTATCATGGGAGTAGAAGCAATCTAACTCACAGGACAACTGCTGTGGTGACAGACGAGGATAATAAGTCAACACTGTTACCCCCACGTTGTGCTTTCAAAAAAAAGGCGGAATGTAATAAGGCAAACAGACAGCAGCGAATAAAGTAACAAGATAAGAACTAGAAATCAGTTTGAAATTACGCATAGTTTTGATAAGAAGATCCAAGATTTCCTCCAGTCAAATGTTGCTTAGAGCCATCAGGTCTTGCATTGCATTTGACATGTTGATAAATCAGTTCTGTTCTTCAGAAATCGAGGGTGGGCGATTTCTTAACAGGCTTGCTGATATCTGCCAAGTAGGCTTCTAGGCGAGAAAGAATTTACCTGACAAAGATTGAATGGGCTTATGTGCTGCGATAAAGCTCTCCTTATTCGGATTCCACACTAAGATTTACTTTTTAATCTCTGGAAGCATGTGGCACATTACTGATACTTCGCATAACCAGGCTGTACCTGTGAAAACATGATCTATTCATAAAAGCGGCAAGATCCTATACACTTGACCTTTATTATTCTCTGGATTAAAAAGAGCAGCCCTTTTTCATTAGCTAAAGAGCATGCATACAAATTTATAGAATTCTAGTGTTGTTGTTTTAAGAAAACAATAACCATAGCTTTTCTCTGCCTCATATAGCCAAGAAGAAATGCAAAAAGCTCTTCACTATGCAAGAAAAAAACAACAACATTACAATATTCCATCAAAACCACAAATAAAGCGATGGGAGTTTTAAAAATGAGTTAAAAATCAAATAAAGGCCAGTAGCAAACTGGGTAATTAATAACAACAACAACAACAACAACAACAACAAAATAATAATAATAATATTTATACCCTGCATATCTGGCTGGGTTTCCCCAGCCACTCTGGGCGGCTTCCAACCAAATATTAAAAGCATTGGCAAAGTAGCGACACATTTTCTAAAATACATCATAAAGATAGTAAGACAGCAGAGCAAGGGTGCTCTCAAGGTGAGACATCACAACAGAGAAGATCCTATTCCTCATTAGCACCTACCATGGGGAATGGGAATCTGCAGCCCTCTTGATGTTGTTGAGCTAAACTCCCACTATCCCTAGGAGTGCTGCCTGGAACCAATAGGAGATGGAGTTGAACAACATCTGGATTTCCAGTGGTTCCCCACCTCTGACCTACCAATCGGACAACACCAGCTGCACGGTGGTGAAATCGTAGAATTCAGAAATTAGAATTTAGAGTTGGAAGGGACCCTGGGGATCATCTAGTTCAGGGATGTCCAACCAGTAGATCGTGATCTACCGGTAGATCCCCAGCTGATTCTGGTAGATCACAGGATCCTTATCATGCACAAAAAGTTACGGGGGGGCGGGGAGCTAAAAAAACAACTCTGTGCAATCCTCCCCCAAAAAAGCTCAACAACTCTGGGCAATCCACCCACCCACCCCACGCATGCTCCTCCTCCCTCCAATGACAATGGCTAGATCACTGCCAGTTAGTTTTTTTTAATACTGGGAGTAGATTGCAGTCTCTTGGGAGTTTGACGTGCCTGTCCAAGCCCCTGCAATGCAGGAACATTCAGCTGTCCCCTATGGGGATCGAACCTGCAACCTTGGTGTTAACAGCACTATGCTCTAACCAACTGAGCTCTACTATTAATATCCTTAATACGGGTGGATTTTTTATACTGGTTTTATTTTATTTTTTTAAACAGAATTTATTGACATTTTCATAAAATAACACAAACCCGACCCCACACCTACAAATACAAAAACAAATACAAATACACATAATGTCAGGATTCTTCTTCTTATTTATATACCTTACAAAAAAAAAATTTCTACTTTCGAATCTTGACGCTTGACTTCCCCCGCCTTTTCACCTTCGGTTTTAAATCAATATACTATTTCCTTAACAACTTTACTCTATAAAAAATTTAGTTTACTTAAAAATAACACAATTATCTTAATCTTACTATTATAACCTAAATCATAACCAAATATTCTTATAACTAAACTTATTTCTTCTATCCTTTATCATGCTGCTTTAAACTTAAAATTCAATATCTCCTTTCTTACTTAAAGTAAACTTATGATTAACAGACTTCACACTCCGCTTTCGGATACCATGGCAGACCATTTGGATTATACATTTAATGCTTCAACCCACTCCCCCTCTGTCCATTGTCTTTTTCTGTCTTTCACCAGAACCGGATCTCCAATTATCTTCTTCCAGATGTCCACAAATCCAGGCAGCATTCTCAACCAACCTTGCATCGAGCTTCAGGGTGTTCAGCATTTTCCTTCTGGGCTCCTCCGTTCCTTTATGCCATATTTCTTCTTCTTGTAAAAATCTTAATTCCATGTCCCTTGACCCCGAGCTGCCACCTCGGAGTCTGGATATTGTAAATTTCCCGGTTCCAGGGCTGCCACCCCCAGAAACCGGTTCCTTTTCCCGGAGTTGCCCAGCCACTTCAAAGCATCCTTCAAGCACCCCTCCCAGCTCTTTGCCAAGGTTTGATTCCATTTCATAAAACTTTTGAAAAGCCTCCTCTGTGGAATGTAGATTCTTTTTACTTACAATTCCACTCAAAGCTTGTAGTTTCCGATTAAGCAGTTCCAGCCTCAAGACAGTAAGCCTTTCCTCATCCTCTAAACCAGAGTTCAATACCAATGCAAACACAAAGTCCAGCATTTTCGAAGGGAGAGTGAGTGTCAAGTTTCAGTTCCTGTCTCTTCCTCCCTTTGTTTCAATTTTTTCCCACGGCAGTCCCGGTCGTCGCCATTTCTCCGAAGCCGAAGTATAAAGACCAAAACTTCAAAAGGAGATATTTTATCCCCAGTTAACCCCCGAAGGGAGATCTCAGCAGTCTCAGTTTTAAAATTCCCGATACTTTCTATCTTATTGTAGCAGCAGTCACTTAAACAGTTAATTTCTTTCGTCTCCCGAAGGGAGGGAGGCGGGCTGCCTTTCTTCTTTCCCCCAGATCGTTCCAAGAATACAAAGAGTCATTCAAATACTCACAGCCACTGGGTTCTTATCAGCTCGTTAAAGACAGGTAGAACTTAGACGCTCATCAAAGGCTTTGTCGCCGCATTTACATCCCGGTTGGGGCATGTCCCCTATAGCCCGGCTCCGTCGTCCCTTCACCCCCACTCCCCCTTTACAGGGGGAGCGGGGGAAGGGTTCGGAGCCACAATGGGCACAGCCGGGGAGCCCAGGGTGCGGGACGCTCTTCCCGCACCCCAACCGGAGCCCCGCTATGCGGGGGCAGGGCTCCTAACCCCCGGGATGGACTGGGCGCTTCGCAGCCGAAGCAGCCCACGACCACCCTCAATGGCGTCGCCGCCGGAAGTCACCTTTTTATACTGGTTTTAAAGTGCTGTTGTAATTTTAAGGTTTTGCTGTATTGTTGCTAGACAGCAAAGTGCCCCAGGTTCCAGTTACAGGTAGGTAGCCGCATTGGTCTGCCATAGCCAAAACAAAATAAAAAATAAAATAAATTCCTTCCAGTAGCACCTTAGAGACCAACTAAGTTTCTTCTTGGTATGAGCTTTCGTGTGCATGCACACTTCTCCAGATACCAAGAATCAGATACCAAGAATCGCCCCAGGATCGTTACTGATGAAGGCAGTTTAGAAATGGAAAGCGAGCACACTCACTTCAGAAGACCGGGGTAATTCTGAACAGGGTTTAAATAGGGCTCTCAAAGCTTAAAAACTCAAGCACTCTGAATTGTGTCCAGAAACGAATTGGCAGGCGGTGACATTCTTACGTTTCTTTAAAAAAAGATGACAAGATGTGTCCCTTATTAGATTTGTACCAGTTACAGGTAGGTAGCTGTGTTGGTCTGCCATAGTCAAAACACAGTCAAAACCATCATCTTCCCATCACTTTTCCAGCAAAGACGACCAAAAGGCAGCTTACAAATACAGCAATAAAAACAGTATAACCCACCCCCCGGTGAAAAATTCACACAGTACTGTTTTAATAACACATTCTGACAGAATTCACGTGGAAAGCCTTCCGATATAAAAACTGTCTTCAAAGCAACTTAGAAGCACAAAGAGCAGGTATTATTTGGGCGGAGGAGATGTGAAAGGTCTCTCAGTACCTGGAAAAAGCTCCGCTGGACACTTTGCACAAAAGAAACGGTGACCGGAATGTAATTCCACCTCTGTCAGTGAAACACACCAACATTCTCCACAATCCTAAAGCATGTGAGAGGATGCGAGTGTGTGGATGGGAGAGAGAGAGAGAGAGAAGAGAAAAAAGAGATTTCTTTTTACACGATTGGACAATCGAAGCTGAATGGTTTACCTGGCTGCATTCTTAACCTTCCCAAGAAGCAAAATTAATTAGAATGTTAAGAAACCTTTCTGTTAAGTGGTTCTTTCTTGCACTGTAAATCTGCCAACTAGAGCATGGCAAAATGTCACAAAATTTCAGAGCTGCCAAGAAGTGAGGAGTGGAAAACAGAATTGTATGCCGCCAGTCCTATGGCATCAAGACACCTAATATTCTGTGTCCTGTGTGGATCACACAAAATTAGAGAACATGTGCAAAGAGACTTCTTGTATATTTTGCTTCTTATTTTCTTACATGGGAACAAGAGCCAATGAACACTGGAAATCTTAATCCTCCCCACTACTTTTAGACAGGGAGTAGAGGCAAACCCTGAGTAGAAAATTTTGGTGTAATGCTAAAGGCAGCTAATCGTATTTGTTTAACGAAGAAAGTTCTACAAGATAACTTCCAACAAGCAGCTCAAAAACTTACATTAAATAATTAAGCTATAATGAAATGCCATTTATCATGTCTAATGTCTTGAATCTTTTGGAAGTATTTACAAGCAACCAAAATGCATGGAGACATTTGAGAGAGAATCTCAATTCTCTCTCTCCATTAATACAGCCGAACATTGGAAGTGGCTCGTTTAAAAGGCATGTGCCACAGATTTGTTATTTTAACTAATTCTGACCTCTCTTTGCTAGACTAATAGAGGCCCCAGAACATCACTGATTCAAATATTTTGACCTTACAGAATTATGTACTATTGACTTTTTAGCCAGGTAACACAATCTTCACTGAGAAGCTTTCAGCTATGACTGTATTATTTCAGAAGCAATTAGTAGAACGGCATTAAGGCATTTGTAGCATTTAACTGACTTGTCAGTTTTTCTTCCCAAAATGCCTTCTTCAAGTTGAAGCAGCAATAAGGAAAGATTAGCTCAGCCACTCCAAACTAGACTAACGGAACTGCGCTAAGGAACCACTTACCGGTAATACATAATATTCCTAGCCACAATGGAAAGACATAGAAAGTTAGGGAATACCATTTAGTAAACAAAGCTAAAAACTGCCTAGCTCGCGTAATATTTATTCACTGTTGGCATCCGTTCATTTTCATTAATGAGCTTATAAAACAGAAACTTTTCTGCAGATAAATGAAGCACTGGGATATTTGCTATTTTGCTAAATTTCCAACCTCGCATTATTAGACCAGTGGCTCGTCTCGCCCACTATTCTCCACTTTTACTGGATGCAGTTGTCCAAGGCCTCTAGTGGCGCTTTGCCGCCAGCGGATCCTTTTGACCAGAGTCCCGAGGGCGGGCTTTCTGCATACATCATGCGGTCCACACTGACCTATGTGCCCTCTCGTCTATTCCACTCGTGGCAAGGTAAACCGCCCAATACAAGGTGATATGTGTTTGAGACAAGCATACGTAAAGCAGCACCTGGCAGAACAAGCTCTGGATCAGACCACATTTACCAGGGGCTGGGCATCACTGGGGATCTGCAAAGACCCACCTCCCACAGTCAAGATCTGGAGGCCTCTAGCGCCACCTCCATGTTGGTTCACATATCACTTCAATACAGGGAAGACAAAACCTTGCAGGAAAATTTCTTCCCCCTACCCACACCATCAGGAAGAAAAAAAGCAAGAAAATTAACAAAGGGAGGGTGGTCGATTGGGCTCTATTTATAATGGGTCTGGTGAAACAAAACTTAAAATGGGTAATGAGAAGCAGGGCAACAGCCGTGAGGAGGACAATATAATGTGAGCTCACTGCCATCTAAAGTTCCATTTCAGGAATCCACCCGTTCTCTCTCTTGCCTAAGGAGGGCGTCTTCCCTCTCCTCCGAAAACCTGCGACCTCCGAAAACCTGGAGTCAACATTCAACATTACAACTCTCGTAAAATCTCTCCAGCGGCTGCTTCCAGGCTCCTTCCATGTCCAGCTAAATTTCCATGTCCCTCCTTGTTCGCCAGAAGCGGCTTGCTTTGCCCTTACCCTATCATCTTGGACTTGATATGCCCCTGCCCATGATTGCAGTAGTGATGTATATTGCGTGACGAAGAATTGATGCTTTTGAATTAGGTGTGACAACCATGGACCAGATCAAACCCCCAGGGAGCTTGGGAAAGGACTTTGGCCAATAAAGACTCTGGTGTTGGGAAAGATGGAGGGCACAAGGAGAAGGGGACGAACAGAGGACGAGATGGTTGGACAGTGTTCTCGAAGCTACTAACATGAGTTTGACCAAACTGCGGGAGGCAGTGGAAGACAGGAGTGCCTGGTGTGCTCTGGTCCATGGGATCACAAAGAGTCGACACGACTAAACGACTAAACAACAACAAGCAGCACCAGCTAACTATAGGACAGGAACCTCTATCAGAGAGCAGCCAATATAATTGAGAAAGCAGAAACAAAGGATGCTTGAATTTTACTTTGTGGCTGGATGGTCAGGAAAGATGATCCCAGGGCAGCAGTTAATAGGACACAGATAATTGACTTCAGCGCTACCAGCACACAACAACCAATTTATACACGCAGCTAACACAACATTGGCATGGTTGGAATTTGATTACTCGTGACCAAAACAAACAAACAAAAACTCATTCACCACATGGTACACTACCCATGGAGATACAGGAAAAGTCGGGTGTCTTTTCAGGCTTTCAGTCTGGTTATGGGGAAGAGACTGCATTAATACCCCTGAAAGACTGTATTTGTCCACAGAACAACATGACGGGAGGGGAGCTTTCTGCTGATGTTGATGGAATCCTCAGTAGCTATCAACACAACAGACTGTGCTATTCTTTCAGACCATCTCAAATTTATGTCAAGTGCCTTGGGAAGAATCCAATAAATTCAGCCTCTCTTTTTCATCTAAATGGACTCTAGAGGTTGGTTACTGAAGACGTCAGGTCAGTGGGTGTTAGTATCAGCTTTAGTATTGGGGTCCTCAATATGCTGATGACATCTAATCCATGTCCATCTTTAACAAAACACCAAGGAGCAACGCTCTCTCTCCATCTGTGTTCCAAACCAATGTCTTGATGCTCTTGATAGTCAAATGGACGAGAAGGAACAGCTTGAAGTTGAATCCAGATGAAGATGTAGGTCGGACTGTTACTGGAATGTATGAAACAGCCATTTTCTAGAGAGCGGAAACTTTTCTATGACAGATGTGACCCAACCTCATCAGATAAAGAGAACCATATTCCTGGACCGGATCCACTTCCTGAGAAGCAGGTTGGAGTTGATGCTAAGATTGTCGTTCACCATCGGCACAAACACAGCTGTTGTGTCCCCCTTACTATGTGACTGGTGCGTCTGTAACTTAAGGCTTCATTACTGCAATGAGCTTGAAGAGGACTTGGGAGTTATAGGAATAGGAAAATTTTTATTGGCCAAGTATCAATCATACTTGGAATTTTGCTTTGACTACATTGCATTGTAAAGAAAATGTACCTCATACAAACACAATTCCCCTCACGATACAACAGCCCAACAAAGGAACCCCATACCACCAACTGACCTCCCTTCCACACACAACTACAAATTCAACAGTTTGATGGCACAAGGGAAAAAACTATTCCTGTGCCTAGACGTTTTTGTGTATAGAGTCCTGTAACAACGTCCGGATGGAAGTAAATCAAACAGGTAATGACCAGGATGTGAAGGGTCTACGACAATTCTCTCTGCTCTCTTCCTGGCTTGGGCAGTATAAAGTGTCTCTAGTACCCTCTCTGCAATTCTTACTGCTCGTTGGAGGCTCCTCTTACCCAGCTTAGAGGCTGTGCCATACCAGACAGTAATAGAATTGCAGAGAACAGTTTCAATGGTATCTCTGTAAAATTGGATCAACAATTCTAGGGGCAAATTTAATTTTCTTAGTTGTTGCAAGAAATACAATCTCTGGTGGACCTTTTTAATAATAATATTGATGTTGCCTGACCAATTTAAGTTTTGAGAAATTATAGAGCCCAGGAACTTAAAGGACTCTACCACTACAACCATGTTACCAAGAATGGAAAGTGGCAGCGAGATGGGAGGGTGCTTCCTAAAATCGATTATCATTTCCACTGTCTTTTGGGCATTTAGCACCAAGTTATTCCTGCTGCACCACGAAACAAGATGGTCTACTTCCCGCCTATATGCAGATTCATCATCCTCCCGGATGAATCTGTATCAACGAATACAGAACATGGATTCACATCTACTCTCAAGAATTCAAACATTCAGTCTGTTTGGTAACTAATGTGCTTCTGGAACCAATTTCGAGGTGCTGATCTTGAAGCGCTGCTTTTGTGAGGGTCTCTTGCCATGCACAACCATCTTCCAGTTGAGATCCAGACAACTGGTCCCATCTTGGCAGGTCAGACCATCAGTAGATAGAAGCAATAACCGTATGGTCACAGATCTAAAGCTATGAAGCCCTCCTTCCTGAAGAAGTTAGGAAACTTCCCTCTTTAATAGGTTTGCAGCAGGATTGCAAAACATTTATTTTTCTGTCCTCTGCTCCACCCCCACTCCCACTGTTCCTGATGTGTGGTTAGTTTTTATCTTTTATAGATTTCACTTCTTGTTCTTATGACTGTTATATGATTTCTGGTCCGATTCAAAAGCATACAAAGGGAAGAAATGGAACGTAAGTTAATGAAACATTCTGCGCAAGTTGGTTTGTCTTTTGCGCATGTTAAATCAATACAATTTAGACAAGACATCAAGAAGTTAGCTACAAACCCTTTCAGCACAAACACCGCATTAAAGCAACCACAAGCTTCTTCTAAAAATCAATTTGCAATACCAGTGGCAGAAATCTTTTAACATGCCACAACTTCTATCCACTCAATGTGACTTTGAACAAGCAGGAGAGCTAAGCCACGGCTATAATATTCAACCTTCACTTGAAATTTATCTCCAGGGCAGAAAATAATTGGATGTCGCACCTATTAACTCAGCTTCATTCTGCTAATTATCCTTTAGCAATAATCTTGGGTTTCTTTCCTCACCACTGTATTTTGAGCAGGATTAATATATGCACTGGTGAAATTATTTTGAAGGCTATCAAATAATACAGCAAATCAAGCTTCTACGGCCATACCTACTTCAGTTAGCACCAAGGACAGCTCCGACACAGAATGCTTTGTACTAAATTTAAAAACAGCTCAAGAGCTGCATCTCTGCCTCAATTTCTCACTTAATCCTCAAATTAGCCTTTCCCGCAATCTTCCCTTCATTGTTACGTTCTGGTTTTATTTTAATAGACCATGAATATTGGTTTATGTATTGTGGCAAGACTGAACGCAGCCCTACAACAGCTATCACATGGCAACAGCCATTCCACCAGGATACAGCACAAGGAGAGATGGGAAGCTGAGCTGCTGAGTTGGCTCCACAGAGAGACCAGCTACATTTTACTTCTCCTCTAAATAAATCTGTTTTTTCTTCCAGCTGGTCATAACAACCACTATTGTTTCCTTCCCCCCCCTCCCCAATCCCTCTCCCTGTTCTGATTCTTTTAGATTAAAAGCCCATCAACGGAGACATCTTATTAATGTTTGTAAGCCACTCTGGGGGCCCCTTTTTCACATGAAGAGTAGGGTACGAAAAAAACATGCATTAAATAGTACAAGGCCGATCATCTGGTGTCAGGTACATGACAGTTATCTCCCGTTTAAGCACTATGATAGGAGATACACCCTACTTGAGACGAGACTGCAGCAGAGAGAAGCCTTCTGGCTGCACCTTGACAGTAACAGGTAGTATTTGTCCCCAACTCCCAGCCCAGAGCTGGGTGGAAATGCTGCTTTTCTACTCTTAAGGAGCAGGCAGGTATCTAAAGAGCAGGCAGAGGACTTTTATCTCCCAATATTAGCACTAAGCTATGAACCTCTCTATTAAAAGAACCTTTTAATGAGGGTGAAAGAGGAAAGCGCAAAATATGGTCTGAAGCTCAACATCAAAAAAACTAAGATCATGGCCACTGGTCCCATCACCTCCTGGCAAATAGAAGGGGAAGAAATGGAGGCAGTGAGAGATTTCACTTTCTTGGGTTCCATGATCACTGCAGATGGTGACAGCAGTCACAAAATTAGAAGACGCCTGCTTCTTGGGAGAAAAGCAATGACAAACCTAGACAGCATCTTAAAAAGCAGAGACATCACCTTGCCGACAAAGGTCCATATAGTTAAAGCTATGGTTTTCCCAGTAGTAATGTATGGAAGTGAGAGCTGGACCATAAAGAAGGCTGATCGCCGAAGAATTGATGCTTTTGAATTATGGTGCTGGAGGAGACTCTTGAGAGTCCCATGGACTGCAAGAAGATCAAACCTATCCATTCTCAAGAAATCAGCCCTGAGTGCTCACTGGAAGGACAGATCCTGAAGTTGAGGCTCCAGTACTTTGGCCACCTCATGAGAAGAGAAGACTCCCTAGAAAAGACCCTGATGTTGGGAAAGATGGAGGGCACAAGGAGAAGGGGACGACAGAGGATGAGATGGTTGGACAGTGTTCTCGAAGCGACTGGCATGAGTTTGGCCAAACTGCGAGAGGCAGTGAAGGATAGGCGTGCCTGGCGTGCTCTGGTCCATGGGGTCACGAAGAGTCGGACACGACTGAACGACTGAACAACAACAATGAACCTCTCTAAAGAGCATCCACACCACACCAGCGTTGCAATGGAGGACTGGAAATTCTATAAGTGAGTGACTAACTTGTCTATGTATGTGTGAGAAAGAACTAAAGGGTTCCTAGGGATCTGGTGCATATATGTGTTTATAACAATGGAGTGGGAAAAATAGAGGTGTGTGTTTTCTTTGTGGGGGGTTGCACCCCCTACCACTGAAATACAGCTCCAATCTGGCCCTTGAGCTGAAATAGAACCTGAGCAGCTTATTCTGCCTCGAAAGGTTTTCACCTCTAGCCCAACCAATGGAAGAAGACTCTGCCCAAATGGTTGCCGTAAGTGATAAAACATTGAATGCAGGCAAACGTGGAACTTCTGGAGTGCTCTGTTCCTCCTATGCCAGTTCCTGTTAAGTTACTTTTTTAAAGGCTAATCTATGTTCTAGGGTTATGAGCTGTCTCATGAATTTGTTCAAGATGCCTCAGTCAGGAGGTTCCCTATTTGCATAATGGTGGTCATAGTGGCATGACAGTTTATAAGAGTTCCGAGAAAGGTAAGTGGCTGCACAACATCCTAACAAAGATTGGGAGGCTTCTCTAATATTCCATCCTAAGTGTCAGCAATGAGCCAGCTCCAAGCAAAGGTTTGCAGCCAACTGCAGAAAGCAGCCAGGAACAGAGAAGCTTAGATGTTAGTCAGGCAGGGGAGAGCCGACAACTGCAGACTTCGGCTCTTCCTGACCTTGACAGGCAGGCTAATAAGGCAGTAGCTGAGAGTGGGATAGAATGCAGTCATAGCTTGCCGGAAGCACAAACAGGCGTGAAAGAACTCAAGGGACAGCCTCTCAGAAAAGGAAGAGGTGGGAGCTGATCCACTAAGTCCAAGGAGTCAGTGAATGGGAGGGCTGCAAGACAGGAAGCAAGACGTAAGGTTTGTAAGTTCAATTGCTTCTGGCGACGCCGGAAGAAGTCTTCAGAAGAGTCATCTTGGGTAATGGTGCCGGAGGCTTTGTTAGAGCCGTCCGGAGCCATCTGTTTTTTGTTTTTGTTTTTTTTTTGCAATAAATCCACCTTTTTAATTAGCTACGCTTACTGTGTTATCAAGCTGGGAATCTGGACTCCTGACACTAAGACTACAACCAGATGGCTTCAGCATCCGCCAACCTTTCCCTCCCCTGCAACCTTGCTTTTATTTACCACCTACCTTGTTGCAGATAACTCAAAACCTCGCATGCAATTTTGTGAAATTTGGGTTTGAGGAGCCAGTTATGACTACTTTCATGCAAAATATGGAGCATGTTATTGCTTTAGATGGGCAGTGTTGGGAGAACTGGTATTCAGAACAGTTTTGATTAGCTCAGCCTTATAAATAAAGGGTTAATACGAGGTCTCCCAATGCATGTCTTGCAAATGAAAAAAGGGTAGGCTTTTAAAACTGAAACAATGCCAAACAGAACAATCCCTCTTTAGCACCTTAAACTACAAAAAAACCAAATGAGCCAGAAATTAAATTTTTATAACAGCTTTTCATTATTTTAGACTGCTTCAAATTACTAGAGACTGCAACTCTCAGTCTGAATTTATTAAAATATAAGTTACATAGTATTAAGCAAGGCTGTTTATTAGCTTACTTTCCTATAGTTATTCATGAAAGGCTAATTACAGTTTGAAATGTATACAGTCTGTGTCATAATTAACCACATTGTGATAGTCTAATTAATCATTATAGTCTGAGACCTCATTTTTAATGCAGGAAATTAAGTAAAGGATTCTACAGCAACACAGAGAACGCTCTTGAAAGCGACGAGGAATACCAAGAGATCCAACTTTTGAAATGTAGTCTTCTTGTGCAAAAGGCTGCAAGCACAATTTGGCCACCGCGTATTTCAGAACAATCTCTTAAAAAACCGATGGTGTGTGTGGTCGTCCCCCAACACCAACAGCCTGGAAGTTCTCAACACCAACCTTGAACACCTCTGCAAGGTCACCAAAGAGAGAGGCTTGAGCAGCCTAGCCCCAAGACAGGTTTCAACCTGATGCCCTCTGGTTCTTTTGGACCACAACTCCCATCAGAGTTCAGCCAGCATGAACAAGGGTGCTGTCTCCCAAGCACATCTGGAGGGCACCAAGCTGGAGAAAGAATAGAGACGTTGGATTCTTATCTCATTATACATGATATAGCCATCTCACCCCTTGCTTTTTCCTGTAAGACCAATTGCAGTCATTAACAGTCGTCAACAGGTTTACCACACCTATCAGCCAATCACCCATTCCCACCACCCTTCTGAGTAATACCCCTCCCCACCCTCTCACTATATATAAGGGTCTGGTGACTTCTGTTTCAGTGTATCTGAAGAAGTGTGCATGCACACGAAAGCTCATACCAAGAACAAACTTAGTTGGTCTCTAAGGTGCTGCTGTGGCGTTAAACCACAGAGCCTAGGGCTTGCCGATCAGAAGGTCGGCGGTTCGAATCCCCATGATGGGGTGAGCTCCCGTTGCTTGGTCCCTGCTCCTGCCAACCTAGCAGTTCGAAAGCATGAAGTGTAAGTAGATACATAGGTACCGCTCTGTGGGAAGGTAAACGGCGTTTCCGTGCGCTGCTCTGGTTCGCCAGAAGCGGCTTAGTCATGCTGGCCACATGACCTGGAAAAACTGTCTGCGGACAAACGTCGGCTCCCTCGGCCAGTAAAGTGCCGCAACCCCAGAGTCGTTTGCAACTGGACCTAATGGTCAGGGGTCCCTTTACCTTTACCTTTAAGGTGCTACTGGAAGGAATTTTTTTTTACTTTGTTAGGTAACAATGAGCTAGATGGTCCTTAGTACAATGCCAGCTTCATATTGCGGTTGCCTGTCATTAGTAAGAAATAAATTATTCAGAGCATTCACTGGAGAAACAATAGGCAAGAAGTACCTCTGCCTACTAACATAACCTGAAGACTGGGGTGCAACAATGGATCTAGGATACTCCATTGCGATGGATAGATGGGTTCAGGTGCACCTGAAGCATCTGTAGAGTTAGAAGGGACCTCAAGGGTCATCTAGTCCAACCCAGAGTTAGAATAGGATAAAATCACCAACTGGACATCTACTTAATTTCTGCAATGGCTGCACATTCTCTCCCTAGAAGAAGAAGAAGAAGAAGAGAAGAGTTTGGATTTGATATCCCGCTTTTCTCCCTACCCGAAGGAGTCTCAAAGCGGCTAACATTCTCCTTTCCCTTCCTCCCCCACAACAAACACTCTGTGAGGTGAGTGGGGCTGAGAGACTTCAGAGAAGTGTGACTAGCCCAAGGTCACCCAGCAGCTGCATGTGGAGGAGCGGAGACGCGAACCCGGTTCCCCAGATTACGAGTCTACCGCTCTTAACCACTACACCACAGGGAACCCTAGGGATGTTCAGCTGGCGCCTTCATTATACACCTTTAAGGTCCAGGTGAAAATATTCCTCTTCAACCAAGTCTTTTAATGATTGACATCTGACACCCTTCCAGATGTGTTTTTTTTGGGGGGGGTGTTGTTATTGTTTTTTTTCCTTATTTTTATTATGTATTTTTGTGGTTTTGATATTGTAATTCTATGTTGTGAACCCCCTAAGATCTACAGACGATAGGTGGCATACAAATTTAATAAACTATATTATTATTACTATCTGAACACCAGTTTTCCACAAAATTGTGCCCAAATACATAACAATTCAAAAACCACATGGGGGGGGGAATAGAAGGGGAGGTTAACCGTTCCCAGTAGAAGGAAATGAGTCAAACATCAACTGACGTGCACAGCCATAAAGAGCCCTAATTTCCCTGCTATGGCTTAAGTTTTTAATGTAGCTGAAATATAGTAGTTGCCAAAAGTAACTTAAGCTTTTTTTTTTTAATTATTCTATTATATTAAATGTTTCCTCTGAAGGGAAAGAGCATAGATATAATTTATTAACAGAGTAGAACAAAAAAGAAGAAGAAAAAAGAACATGTATTACAACGAGCCAGCTACAGAAGCATATAGGGATCAGCATCATCATTGTTCCCATAATAATATATATTTTTTAAAAATCCATAGGTGTGATGGGATTGTTTTTTAAAAAAGTGTCACCATAATGGTTTCTGACAGACCAGGATTAACCATTAAGTATAATAAAGAAATGAAAGAATAAAAGTTCCTGATCAAGGGATTTGGGTAGCAGGCAACAGGAAACAAATCCCACCCCTCCCTCTTTAAAATGTCCACAGTCACCCCCACCGTTTACATTAACCGCAATGCAATATGTTGCTGAGTACGAAAATGATGTTGTTAGTGTAGCTATTTAAGAAGAAAGTTACAATCTGGAAAAGAAGAAGTTACAACGAAGAACGCTAAGTTTAAAGTTGGACTTGATGGAAATAATAGAATTACAAGAAGGAGCTGGAGAGGGTGGATTTTTTAGGGACAACTTGTGGGGGATGGGAAGGGAAAAGGTAAGGGTTGAGATGGACAGGAGGGGTGTGGGGTAAAGGATGATTTGTAAAGGGGATATGGAAAAAAAGGCTGACCACGGAACTCCGAAACCAGAGGGAAAACGGTGTATGAGAATTGGAAGAAATATTTAGGTTTTTATTGAGATGTGATTTATAAATAGGGGAAATTGGAATCAGTAGATATATAGGCTACAGTATTAGAAGTTAAGTGAAGAAAGGATGTAAGAGGTTGAGTTATGTAATGTAAGGTTTAATTTGATAAGAATAAGATTTGAGATTTGAGATTTATGGATGTAAGATTAAGATTAGGTGTGAGAAATAATATTTTATAATGTTACAAAGTTACTAAAGAAGATTAGAAATGAACGCAGAAGAGAGGACGTGAGGAAGTCCCAAACTAAGGATTATAAAGAAGGATAAGGATGGATAAATATGTGTTTTGTCTGTGTGTATTTTGTTTTGTAGTTTTTGTAGTGTTTGTATTTTGTGTATGTTTATTATTAAAACCCAATAAATTCTTATTAAAAAAATACATTAACTGCAGTTAAAACTAAGGAGGAGTCAGTCTTCAGGGTTTGAAGCTGGTTAAAAGGATGGCCTCATTTGAATATAATTATAAGCCGTGGTTAGTGGCTCATGGGGATTTAGCAGCATGCAAGTACATGCACCTTTCCAGAAGCAGGGCCGTCTTTACCCAGGGGTGCAAGGGGCGTGGGGCACCCGGGCGCTGAATTCTGTGGGGCGCCAGATGTATACCTACTGCATACCAGTCCTTCTCGATCAGCGGCAGTGAAAAGCGATGGAGCGAAAGTCCCCCGCCCTCCTCCTCCTCCGTCGCTCTTTTACTCTGTTGTGTCAAATATTCCCGAGCCAGGAAACAAAAGCAGTTTTTTTCCTGCTGTGTCGTTGCTCGACAACTTTGGCTTTCCCCCTCCCCCCAAAAAGCTCAGTTCACCCCCTTAAAAAAATGGTCAACAACTTTGGCTTCCCCCCTCCCCCCAAAAAGCTCAATAAAAGTTAATTTGGGGGTGGCTAAACTAAATTTGGGGGCGCTGGGCGGATCTTTGCACCCCAGCGGCGCATATGCTAAAGACGGCCCTGTCCAGAAGTGCCAAACAAGCCATAAAGACTTAGAATCATAGAATCATAGAATCATAGAATCATAGAGTTGGAAGAGACCACCAGGGCCATCCAGTCCAACCCCCTGCCAAGCAGGAAACACCATCAAAGCATTCCTGACAGATGGCTGTCAAGCCTCCGCTTAAAGACCTCCAAAGAAGGAGACTCCACCACACTCCTTGGCAGCAAATTCCAACTGTCAAACAGCTCTTACTGTCAGGAAGTTCTTCCTAATGTTTAGGCTTCACTTGTACGACTGTGAAGCCATGGTCTGTTCTTTGCAAGCTGATCATGTTTTCTACGGGATTGACAAACCCAAATTTGGACATAACGGCAAGACGAGGCTTCATGGTTTGTTGCTTGTGTCAATGGAGGAGTAAGGTGGGAATGAAGGACCTGATAAGACCTGCTTGATGGCTTCTCATTGTGAACAAAACGGACTCGGTTGTGCGTCCATGCCTGGGCAAGAGAGGGTTTTTATGCAAGGAGGACAAAGAACAGGCAACACCAAAGTCCTCTCCCCAGTTATGATAGTGTGGCATCTGCACCCAGCAGTTATTGATGGCCATTTTTATGTATGTTGTTCAGTCGTTCAGTCATGCCCGACTCTTCGTGACCCCATGGACCAGAGCACGCCAGGCATGCCTATCCTTCACTGCCTCTCGCAGTTTGGCCAAACTCATGTTAGTAGCTTCGAGAACACTGTCCAACCATCTCATCCTCTGTCGTCCCCTTCTCCTTGTGCCCTCCATCTTTCCCAACATCAGGGTCTTTTCTAGGGAGTCTTCTCTTCTCATGAGGTGGCCAAAGTACTGGAGCCTCAACTTCAGGATCTGTCCTTCCAGTGAGCACTCAGGGCTGATTTCCTTGAGAATGGATAGGTTTGATCTTCTTGCAGTCCATGGGACTCTCAAGAGTCTCCTCCAGCACCATAATTCAAAAGCATCAATTCTTCGGCGATCAGCCTTCTTTATGGTCCAGCTCTCACTTCCGTACATTACTACTGGGAAAACCATAGCTTTAACTATACGGACCTTTGTTGGCAAGGTGATGTCTTTGCTTTTTAAGTTGCTGTCTAGGTTTGTCATTGCTTTTCTCCCACAAAAAGACCACAAAAAGGAATTTCATGTAGTCTCACATGTCAAAACGTGGGGTTTGTTAATACAAAACTTCTTTACAAGTAATGAGAAACCAAACTACATACATTTATGTTTTACCTGATTCAAACATTCTGCATCTAGATACACTGCTCACTAATAATAAAAGCAGATGAAGGAAACACAGAAGGCAACAAAACGCCATGGAAAAAAGCTCAGATTTAAAAAATAAAATAAAATTGGAGGGGGGAATACACACAATAAAATTGTCATTGATTTAATAACGAGCTGAAGCAGGGCAACAATTCCATTTTCAACATTAGAACTTTATTGATCCTTGTAAGAGCAATGACAGTTCATGTCTTGCACCAGGAGTTCGTTGAATAAAGCTAGGTTCTATAATTTTCAATTTTTTTATTGCCTTGCCTCTTCTCATTACCCCCAAAAAAGAACACAGAGACAAAAAATAAAATGACCAATGCAGTTTGATGGAATGGTAATATGGATGCCCTTTCAAAAATTAAAAAAGGTAAATCATGTTTCTCTGAGCCATTTTTAAACATATTGCCTCAAGATAAAAAACACCACAGAAATCAATGGAATGCAAAGATTTATTTCAATTGCTGGGAAGGGGGACAACTGTGAGAAAATGGAGGTTTAACAAACCACAAAGGTTGACTTAAGTGAAACAAACCATGATCCCCGGATTGGACATACCGCTAAGCTAGGTTGGTCTCTAAGGTGCTAATGGAAGGAATTTTTTATTTTATTTTGTTTTGACTATGACAGACCAACACGGCTACCTACCTGTAACTGGTTTTTCAGTCGTTAGCTTATCCCACTTATCTTAGCCTACCTTGATTTTATAATCTTGTAATTACATATTGTTTTCACTTTTGTGCCATATTTTCCCATTACCTCTTACCGTTAATTATTTTCCATTATTACATCTTAACTTTTATGCTTGTCTTCTTAATTGTAAGTGTTTAATCAAACCCTGCGAGCGAGTCCACTTCTTTACGATATTTCTGTCAGTACCTCATAAACGGTTCCCAGTCCTTTTTTGAAGTCTCTATTGTCCTCATCTTTGAATCTTCCAGTTAATTTAGCCATTTCAGCGTATTGCATCAGTTTTTCTTGCCATTTGTGTCACAAGCGTTTTAGTGCCTTGCATTCCATCTTTACAGCTCAGATTAGGGTAAAGGTAAAGGGACCCCTGACCATCAGGTCCAGTCGTGTCCGACTCTGGGGTTGCGGCGCTCATCTCGCTCTATAGGCCAAGGGAGCCAGCGTTTGTCCGCAGACAGCTTCCGGGTCATGTGGCCAGCATGACTAAGCCGCTTCTGGCGAACCAGAGCAGCGCACGGAAACGCCGTTTACCTTCCCGCTGGAGCGGTACCTATTTATCTACTTGCACTTTGATGTGCTTTCGAACTGCTAGGTGGGCAGGAGCTGGGACCGAGCAACGGGAGCTCACCCCGTGGCAGGGATTCGAACCGCCAACCTTCTGATCAGCAAGCCCTAGACTCTGTGGTTTAACCCACAGCGCCACCTGGGTCCCTATAGCTCAGATTATATTAGCACTATTTCAAATGCATGGTCAAGTCTCAGGTCTTGTACAATAAGTACCACGCAAGTCTTTCGCCAACCTACTAAAAACAAGTATTCCTACCCAAATGTCTCTTGTATTGCTCACGGAGATGTGTTTATAATAGCAGTTGACAAGGCAGCCCAGGTGTTTTATAGGCACTAAGCTGTTTCTCCTATTATTAGTTTGCTGCCTGAGGACAACTACCAACCATGTTCCTTCTGCCGCCCACTGCCTCTTAGAAGAAGTGAACACTGCAGAGGTTTTTTTCCCCTGTATGGTTGTTCCTTTCACTTTCAGTAGCAGCAGGAGGCAAAATTGAAAAGAAGCAGCTTGAAAGAAATAAAGGCAATTCTGAAATTCTGAAATTACCACTGCTTCATAACCCGTTGCCTCAAGGGGGGTCGGGGGGGGGGGCAGGGGGTGGACAGCCAAGGCTACATGAACCTTTGCCTCCTAACCTCTCACTTTTATAAAAGATTTTTATTACAGAGGCACAGGGATGAACTATCGCTCCATACTTCCTCCAGAGATGTCATACTTTTAAACTCACCAAAATCCTGTTACAAGAGCAGATGTTTGCAAAAAAGATTTGGGAAACTAGACCATGTTTTTGCCCCAAGGCGTACAAAAAAATAAGCCAGCCCTTCCCAAGCATTGGTGAATTCTTTTGGGTGCGATAGCAAATCCTACAGACATTCATTAGAGAAAATGTTGCTGTTTTTATGTTTGCATAGCCAAAACACTTGGGCAGATTCAACTGCCACTCAACTGGACACTGGGTATGTATCAGTCAGTCTTTCTGGAAATGCATGGCTTTTTACCTGGTGCATTATTGTAGAAACATCTATAGCATTTCCAGAGCAATCCTAACCATGTCTACTCATGTTGGCCCTACTGAATCCACTGGGACTTATTTCCAAATAAGTGGGGCTAGGGTTGCAGCCTAAGGGGGTCAAACAAATCTTTACTATTATATTCACATCTCCATATTAGCTGGGTATCTATTTTGAACCTAGATGTAGAGTGTAGTCATCTTGCCAACTTTCTGCCATATGGGAGAACTGGTTAACCAACTTTGCAACTGCGGTAGCAGGATTTAAGTTGAATAAAGCAAAGACTAAAGTTTTAACTAAAAACTTATCAATTATGCAGGTACAGAAATTACAAGCCCAAACTGGACTTAGTTTTGTTAACAAGGTTAAGTATCTGGGAGTGAATCTGACTCCTAAGAATTTGAACCTGTTCAAGGAAATGAGAAATTGAACCTGTTCAATTATGAGAAATTGTGGAGTGAGATAAAAAGAGATTTGGACATATGGACTAGATTGAAACTGTCTTTGATGGGCAGAATAGCAGTTATCAAAATGAACGTACTACCAAAGATGCTGTTCTTATTCCAAGTGCTTCCGAGTATTGACAAGTTGGACTGTTTTAGAAGATGGCAAAAGGACACATCTCCATATTAGCTGTTGATGGGTACCTATTTTGAACCTAGATGTAGAGTGTACTCATCTTGCCACTTTCTGCCTTATGGGAGAACCGGTTAACCAACTTTGCAACTGCCTACAGAGTTTACAGCTTTGGAAGAACTAACGTACAAGTCTGCCAAATAAAGGTTGTACAGATATGCATGTATTTTTAGAATATATTTGGAGGGGCACCATCACACTATATTAGCTATTGGGAGAGAGAAAAGGGTGGCTAGTTCTGTTTTCTATATCCTGTTACAGTTCTGAAAACAACACCTTAAATACACAGGAAGACAACGCATCGTGGTTGGTCCTAATACAGCTCACAAAACAGTGGCAAAAAAAAAATTGTATTCCTCCACTGTGGGTTTCGGAAGTTTTTTTTCCCCCCTTTATGGATCAATACAGTTACCTTCCCTTCTTACAAACCAGCACAAAGTGACTCACACCACAGAAGAGAGAAACTAAAACCCCAACATAATTGACAGGCATTTCAGAGAAAAGTCGCAAGAGAAAACAGATGTGCCCAAATTATAAAACTCTTATGTGAGAATTTTAAGCACAGCATGAAATTTTGCATTCCTATAGCTAGGTCGGAAAACTTCACGATAATGCAGACGGAGGACTGACATTTCCTATGAGCAGGTGTTGTTGCTCAACACTTGAACATGTTGAGTATTACTTCCACGCCCTAGAAAAGGGGACTGAAATAAGCAAGTTGGAGGAAATCTTAAGACACAAGATTCCCTGTGAATCAGAATATTCAAACCAACCAAAAAAAATGCACCAGTAAAGCAGCAAGATGCAATATTTTAAATACATGCAAAAGAAAATTAAGTGAAAGTGTTCCGCTGTTTATTACAGAGCGTCACATATCACTTCCATTCAGAAAAAAGGGGTAATGTATTTTAACCGCCACGTAAATATTCAGTATCTGTTTGTAACAAATATGTAAATGCTTAAATATATTTAACCTGTAAGAAGGATGTTGGTGCAAAAGCTACCGTCCCTTGATAGCACAACCTGCTTTATTCTCCTCCCGCCCCTGAACAAAACCATACCTAGTAATTTGCAATTGTTGACTGCGCCTCAGCTTCCCTTTGAAAAATTGTTCTGTATCAAGCGCTCTCCCTTTCACACATTTCAACCCAATTAGAGACAAGACAGATTAGTGTGAAAAAGGCAGTTAATTTTAGAAAATGTATGCATAAAATCAAACGTGTTTAATTATTTCAATATTTCCAGCATATGACAGACTTTTAAATAATGTTTCACAAAGTAGAATGAGAACAGCAGATTGACCAATAAAGGTCTTTATACCGGATTTTAAAAGCATAATGTTTCAATTTGCCTTTCATTCAAGTTCTGTATTAGATTTTACTAATAATATACCACCGGAGATGCAAATTCTGAACCACGCAGTTTCCCCCACATAGACTCAATGAATATTTTTGGCCGTTTGTTCTGTGATATGCAGGCTGTTATCTTCTCCAAATTCACTGTAAATTAGCGGGGAGACTTTTAATCATTTTAAATATTTAAGTGTGTTACTATGCTGGCAACATGCAACTTTTTGCTAGCATGCACCGCTGTCATGTGAGAGACAAGAGCTCTCAGACCTGAATAGCAGCAAGAAAAATAGTTCACACAGAGAAGGACAACGATGTGCAATTACAAACGTCAATCAACCCTGCTTTCCTAGACTTCTTAATCCCATCTACACCTCCAAATGGATTGAACTGAGCTCTGAGCAGAAGAAACACAATTTATGAAGATAAAAACATCGCAGAGATTGGTTGCTTGTAAGTGTTTTGTGGATTCATTTTTATTTTTTAAAAAAGCAACAACAACCTGAAGAATCATGCCTAATAAAACTGTAAAAGATTACAGTCACAATTCAGTAGGACTTACTTATGTGTAGACATGGTGAGGATTGCATTTCGCAAGATACTTTGGACACTCTATAAATCACTTCACAAACATTAGTTGAACATTACTTGAGCATTAGTACAACAGCTTGCGAAGGAAATTTGGCGTAATTATCCCCATACCAATGATGAGGCTGAACAAGAATGGTTTGCCTAAGGCCACTCAATAAGTTCACAGCTAGAGGCAAAATTTGAAACATAAGCCTCGAAAGCTCACACTCTGAACCACCACGCTAAACCAGCTTGGGAAGCGCCTGGGCTGAAATCTCTTCAAAACCAAGAACTAATTCACTACATGTCAACTTTGTTAGGTCCATGGGCACACCTGGAGCTTTCACACCTGGAGTGCTGTGGCCTCCACCTCCTCTGGTAACATCTCTTCACACACACACACATCCAAGAAACAGAAAGAAAGTGTCTGCGCGCACACTTCACTTTTCAAAGGGAATTGGGCAAAAGTTGGACCCATTAGAATTCATCTCAATCTTGAAAAGCACATACAGCTGGAAGAGGAAGTGGAAAACAGCACCATCCTCCAATTCCTTGCTTCGGCTCAATGCACATTTCGAGAAAAAGGCAAGCCATCTTCACTACCACATGATTAAGGAGGAAAGCGAGTGTGTGTGGGAAGGAGATTCAGAAAGTTTGTGGGCACCAGGGGATGCTGGAAACTCAGTAACGCAAAAGTAACAATACTGCCCAGCTTTATAGGGATGTTGTAAAGGTTGCGGAGACAGAGCAATCAGAATGATGTGCATTCACACGGGACCATTGTTATAAATGAGAGAGGAGTGTGGCAGCACGCTAGCTTCTTATTAAACAAAGTGTTGTGAGAAGAAATGGCGTATTCTCTGCCGGGGTGGTTGGTGAGCAACGAAGACCGGAGAAAGATGAAAAGAGAAAGGAATTAAAAAGGTAGCAAAGAAGATGCAAGAGGTAATGCAGGTTTCACTAGCAGCTGGTGGAACAGAGAAAGTCTATCTATGGTGGCCCTGGGTAGGCTTTGCCACTGATGTGGAAGGGCTACAAATTTGGGAACCTTCAAAAGAAGCAAACTTCTCCAATTATACTCAGGGGAGGGCAGGCCCAGGCAGCAGAAGCAGGAAGAGCTACCGAGGCAGAATGGAAAGCTCCCAGACACCAGGAACTAAAATAGGTGCATGGTTGCCCTCCTCTTTCATACCACTGCTTTAGCATCCTCCTAAAAGTAAACAGCGTGCAAGAATAGTTGGTTCCTCAAAAGGATGGAAAAGACATAGAACGAATAAGACTTTCCTTATACCAGAACACTTTGTTGTTTTGCTCATCACCACCAAAGCACTCCCTGTTCCTATTACCTCAAACAGCTGTTAGCCAGCTCTTCTGCACAATCCCAACAGTTAATTAGCAACAAGAAACAGTAAACATGTACAGCCTGCCACATTTAATTATACTGTAATTTTCTTAAGTTAGAAACAGTGCATTATTCAAATGTATGTCCCTTTTTTAAAAAAAAAAGAAGAAGAAAGGGGAGCAATTTTTTAACCTTACAACTAAAAATGTCTCCGAGTTCTATCTTTGACAATTCTAAGATGGTTAAATTGCTTCAGGTGTCTACCGTAACTTCGCAGAAGGTAAACCATGTAAGGAACTAATAGGCATTTTAAAATTCCCTGTGTTTTACTTCACAATGTGATAAATAAAGCTTGGTGGTGCCTTCTTTTCTCTTCTCCCAGTCTTAAGAAACTACAGGATGAAATTGTACTTCAAGATACTCTATTTCAGTACAGCTGACGCTCGGGTTGCGAACTCGATCCGTGCGGGAGGCGAGTTCGCAACCCCGCAGCGTTCGCAACTCGCGCCGCTGCATCTGCGCACACGCATGATGCAATTCAGCACTTCTGTGCATGCGCAAAGAGCAATTTAGCGCTTCTGCGCATGCGCTGAAACCCGGAAGTAACCCGTTCCGGTACCTCCGGGTTTGGCGCAGAGCGCAACCCAAAAAGACGTAACCTGCAGTGGGCATAACATGAGGTATGACTGTAATTGTTTTTTGTTAGTGTACTAAAACAATCACTTCGTGGAATTGGTGGAGAATTCTGCTGAGTAGAGGAAGTAACTATCTTGCCCACCAGCAAAATCCAGTTTCCCACCCCTGAAACACACAAACACACACACACACATACACGGGTTCGTTTTCCATTCAGGGATGCGATGTTACAAACTATTCCCAAATCAATAGTTAACTCTGAGGACCAAGTAAAGTTTTTGCTGGTGGACGCTGATCCACGGATTTCTCACGTGGTAGCGGTCTTTGTGGTGAAGGCTATGAAAACTAGGGTATGGTTCTTGGATGAAATGGTGAGGTCCCTCCCATTGCTCTCCTAACCTGTTGCTGTATCTTCTTTCCTGAATGGTGGGTTTTTTGGGTAGTTTCCTTTGCTGGGACAGCATGGCATGAATTTTAGCTTATTTTTATAATTTTATCGCTTATCTTTTTAATAATGTTTTATGGTATTTTGTGTAAAGGCATGGACCTCACAAATTTAATAAACTTGTAACTTTACTTACTTGTTTTCCATTCACTCAAATACCTTATTATACAGACATTTTGGAACTACTGGGCTACCACGAGATTGCAAGCTCTTTAACGTTGTTCCTTCTCCCCTTTAACAAGCTACCATATTCACTGTTGTTGTTTTTTTTAATGGGAGATGGCACATTGTGCTGTGTATACAATGAAAAAGTTGAATACTGCAAACCACAAAACAGCAACTTGAAAAGAATAAGCTGATAATTACACCACATCTCCTTTGCAAGCCTCTTGTAAAGATGTTGAACGAATGCAGTTTTTTTTTTTTCCTTTTTGAAAAATATGCTTAGGGGTACTCTCATTTTGACTCAAGAAAATCACTATTTCATAGTTCAAATCGGGAAAAAAATAAATGGACAAAAGCACAAGGATTCACAAAATGTTTAGGGGTATGCGTACCCCTGCATACCCCCAGGAAAAAAGCACTGGACGAATGCTTTATAGCAGGGGAGGCCAACTCCTAAGAGACTGTGATCTACTCACAGAGTTAAAAACTGGCAATGATCTACCCCCTTTTTGGGGTTCAGGTCAAAGTTGTTGATTTTTTTTTAGGAAGGAGAGCCCTGTTTTTTGGGTTCAGGTCTAAGTTGTTAAGAGGAGGAAGGCCCCATTTTTGTGGGGTGCAGGGGAACAATATTGAGCTTTTTTAGGGGGGCAGGGTTGTTGAGCTTCTTTGGGGGGAACCAGTGATGTACCAGTGATCTACCACAGGTGTCCAGTGATCTACCGGTAGATCACGATCTACCTGCTGGATGTACCTGCTTTATAAGGTTTTAAAATGGTGTCATTCAAAACAGTCCAAACTTTTTTTCTCTGCCTGTGACCTTCTAAGCACTAACCAAGTTTAATGAAACAGCTGGTTTTATATACAGGATTTTTTAAAAAAACCCTCTGTCTTTAAAAGTAGCACGGAATGAAGAATGGTATCCAACTAATAGATCCATTGTGACCAATTGACTTAAGCCTACTTATTACAATGGGTCAATACTCCGAGTATGATTTAGACAGTTGATTAATATACTTTGAGTTGAGTGTCTGATGTGCTTGTGTTTAGTCAGGGCCAGAAAGCAACACCATAAAGTAGCGTTTCACAAATATTACACAAAGATTTGGAGACAACGGCTCTTAATGAATGAATAGCATGGGCAATGGCTCAGGATTTGCTTTGAATTTAGAGGTTCCCGTGGTTCACTCTCTGGTAATTCCAGCTAACATAGCTCAAAAGTAACAGGGCTGGGAAGGTATTTCTGGAGAGGCCCTGGCAGTCTCAATTCAGTATAAAGCAGATCAATATGCTTATTTTATGTGCAGAAGCAATCACTGGCATTTGCCATGTTAGTACCAAGGGAAATAATACAAAAAAGGAAGAAGAGATGCCTTTAATTTCATTAGAATCAACTACTTTTTTTTTGCAGTGGCAGACTAAACATTAATTGCAGCAAACAGGAAGAATTCACCAGGCAGCCAACGGCGTCTACCTTTCAGGTGATCTCTCATATGAAAACAATGAACAAGAAAAGCTTGCTAGACCACTCACCTCTCAACTGGCACCCAGACCCATGAAATCTCTCTCCCAGAAACCTCCTATTGCCCCCTTCCCTTCAATATTTAGAAAAATGAACACTGCCCTGCTTCAACAGCCCATCAGTACTTCAATATTGGTGCCTTCATTGTTGGTGGATTCAGTGGCGTCACAACGAGGGGGTGGGGGGCAGTGCACCCGGGTGCCATGTCTGGGTGGTGACAAGAAGGCACCCCGTGGTGGGCTCACAGTGGCACGAGCAGCTATCGCACCGCCGCATGGGTGGATTCTTTTGAATGGAACAGGCAGGTAAAAACAGGTGGCTCACTCCATCTTGTTTCTGCATAAGCCCCACTGAAGCCCATGCCATTTTGTTTCCATGAGGGTTCCCCCCTCCCCTGAGAAATTCTGAAAAATCCTTCAAAATTCCACACAAAAAAGAACTCCAACCACGATTTATCCCCATACTATCCCCCCTGAGCGTGATGACATGTTATATCAGGTACTATCATTGTGAGGGGGAATTAGAGCAGAGCACAGAGCTACCCACAGCTCTACCCACAAACTACTTCTCGGGGTGGCTGGTATTATCTGTTTTAAAAAGAGAGAGAGAGGCAGCCCTTGTGCCACTCTGTCATGCAACCCAGCAGCAGTGTAGATTCTGAAGTGGACCAAAACCGACCCGCACATTGGTGCAGGCAGTGTCAATCATGTGAGTCCACTTCAGAAACCGAGTTTCTTGGATTCAACTTTTCCATGTGACCAAAGTCGCAATATGGTAATCTGAGCATGAAGCTAAGTGAGGATCTTAAGGCAAGTGTGTGTCTACTGCATAGATAAATTATGAGACCATGAGAGTAGTCAATGGGGGCAGGGAGTGGCAGCTTCCCCCCAACCACAAATGAATAAAAATACAGTGGACCCTCTAGTTACATACCGCTCTGGATATGTAACTTTCAGGTTACGAACGTGGCAAACCCAGAAGTGTATACTTCTGGGTTTCGCCGTGCATGCATGCGCAGAATAGCTCAATAACACCGTGCACATGCGCAGAAGCGGCACCTCTGCCTATGGACTTTTCGGGTTGCGGACGGACCCCCGGAACGAATTTAATTCATATCCACAGGGTCCACTGTACATAAAAATACATAGCTAACTGAGGTTCTGCCCCCCCAGTAACAAAATCCTTGCTACGCCCATGTACGAGACCCAGAGAATTTCACTGAAAAATACACAGGTGTTATCAAAAGAAAGACATTGCTTTCAAAATGTGGATCAATTAAATGGTGTGTGTGTGTGTGTGTGTGTGTGTGTGTGATTTACTTTATTATAAATATTTCACACACATACAATGAAGCAAGGCTGCCTTTGTGAAAACAAACAGAAGCATCAGAGAATCGTAAGAGTTGGAAGAGACCCAGGGGTCATCTAGTCCAACTCAGCTGAAGCATCAATCTCAGCTGAAGCATCAATGACAGATGGCCATCCAACCTCTGCTAAGAAAACTCCAAGGAAGGAGAGTCCACCACCTCTCTTAAGAAGAGTCCATTCCACTGTCAAACAGCTCTTACTCTCAGAAAGTTTTCCCCGAATGTTTACCGTAGTTGGAATCTCCTTTCTTGCAACTTGAAGCCGTTGCCTCGAGTCCTACCCTCCGGAGCAGGAGAAAACAAGCAAGCCCCCACTTTCATGTGACAGCCCTTAAAAGTATCTGAAGGTGGCTATTATATCTCCTCTCTTTCTTTTCCAGGTTAGACATAACCCAGCTCCTTCAAGAGCTCCTCATAAGACTTAGTTTCCAGACCCTTGATCATCTTGGTTGCCGTCCTCTGCGCACGTTCCAGCTTGTCAACATCCTTCTTAAATTGTGGTGCCCAAAACTGGACACAGTATTCCAAGTGTGGTCTGACTAAGTCAGAATAGAGCGGTACTATTACTTTCCTTGATCTGGCAACTATACTTCTTTTAATGCAGCCTAGAATAGCGTTAGCTTTCCAAATCAACACACATCTAAAACCAGTGCTTGACGTTATCAGCAGCTACTTTTTTCAGAATTGTAAAAGGAGCAGGAAATATATAGTTTTAAGCAAAGTCCTAACGCAAAGTAGAAATGCATCATGTTGCTTCCGTCCAGCATCGATACTGTGCAGCAGCACTGTACCTCAACAAAAGCCTGCCAACATTTAATTATTTGGGCTATTCAACCTAATATCACTCTATGAAATAGCTACTTAATCTATTAAGTTATATGAGGTTATAACACAGTCAAGTAGAGCCTTAATTCAATCTGACAATTTCCAGTTAAAAATAGAGCATTATTCTCCATCTACCTTATCTTTGTCTTCCACAACATCTGCCAGGATGTCATCTGGGTCCAGGATTCCTCCATCTGTGTATTCCAGATGGTGAATATTCACCCAATACGAAGGATCCTGCAAATGAAACATAAGTGCATTTTCTCCTTAATTTACCACTTTAGCACGCTTCAGTCAGCAACAGAATATCAAAATATTTAGTTAAAAACATTGTCTTAAAATCAGGACGTGTTCAAATAATCTCTCCTCGGAATATTGCAATTCTTTTTAAAGAATATAATTAATAGCCGTAGCTCCCCCAAAGAAGCTAGAAAAACTTTGGCTCCCCTAAAAAAGCTCAACATCTTTGCCCTGCACCCCTAAAATGACCTCTCTTTGCCCTGCACCCCTAAAATGACCTGAACCACCAAAAACAGGGCTTTCCTTCCTAAAAAAAACCTCAACAACTTTGACCTGAACCCCCCAAAAAGGGGGTAGATCACTGCCAGTTTTTAACTCTGGGAGTAGATCACAGTCTCTTGGAAGTTGGCCACCCCTGACCTAAATTAACCAATATCCCAAACCAGGATGAGATTCTTAGCTTGTAAACCTATCTAAATGCAGCCACTGATTCCCAGCTGTTTTCAATAAGGATCTTCACGTTCACATTTAAAAAAAACAAGTGCATCCTCACTGTAATCCAGTGTCACAAGGAAGTTGCATTTTTACCTGGAAGGTCACCCTGCTAGTCCAAGTTAGCATAATTCATTAACTACTGTATATACTTGAGTATAAGCCTAGTTTTTCAGCACATTTTTTGTGCTGAAAAAGCTGTGCTGAAAAAGCTGCCCTCGGCTTATACTCGAGTGAGGCAGGCGGTGGGGGCGGCGAGAAAGAAGCCCTTTCTCTCCACTCGTGCCGCCGTCGCTCACCCCAGTCAACCATTCCTTAAGAAGTGTACAAGAACGGCGGTTCTTTACTCTCCCCAGGCAGCTTGTTCCATTCCTGAACTGCTCACATAAATGCAAACTTTAGACCCCAGAAGGCAGAAAGCCTATCAGTTAAGGAAGTATTAAAACCCCACAGGTGCTCACTTTCCCTGGCTCCTGCTTAAACAGGACAGGATCCCAGCCTTCTCTGTATAACACAAGGGAACATTGCGCTGTGGGTTAAACCACAGAGCCCTAGGGCTTGCCGATCAGAAGAATGGCAGTTCGAATCCCCACGACGGGGTGAGGTCCACAGCAGCAAAGGAGGAAGAGGAAGGAGCAGCCCGAAGGGCTGCTTTCGGGCTGCTTGTTCCTCCTCCTCCACAGCGGCAAAGGTGAACCGGCTTATACTCGAGTCAATAAGCTTTCCCAGGTTTTTGTAGGAAAATTAGGTGCCTCAGCTTATATTCGGGTTGACTTATACTCAAGTATATACGGTAGCTAAATATGGACAAAAGACAGTGACATTCAGAAATAGTTAAGCACCAAGTATTCCCAACTAACAATAGCAGCAACAAAAGCTTCCAGGTCCTCCATCCAAACTGACCGCTCTAGGCCAAGCTAGCACAACTAAAGTGATATTACAACTGAGTGATATACAAGTTAACTATACTTCAGTTTCTGCCAGGCATTCCAGAACAGGCATCAAGCAATGTCCAAGGTTGTTTATCATGCCGCCAACACCTTTCAGTTCCCAATCTTTTCACAGTTCAGCATTCCAGTCCTCTTGGTCATTACAATACTTTCTGGCAACTCCTTGCTTTTTCATAGTTTCTTTTGAGAACTGGATGCCTCACGTATCTGATAAGACTTACACATGCAAGCGTTCACTAATAAACAAGGCAATTATTCAACACTGTTTGAAGAAGCCATTTACTCTCTCTTTTTTACATAACTTGTTAGATAAAAATTAGTCTAGTTTACAACGGTCATGAACACAAAAGACGGCACTTCGTAAAATAAAAAAAAAGCAAGCCAAGCTTTCTTTTCTTCTGCAACAGTTCCGACATTTACTATACCCCAACTCAAATTGTTTCTGCTTTTAACAACACCCAGGGCATTTCACATATTTCTACTCACATTTCATAGCATCGCAGACTTGCAAGGAACCACAAGGTTCATCAAGTCCAACCCCCTGCAATGCGGGAATCTTTTGCCCAACGTGGGACTAAAACCCATGTTGATCGGCACCTGAACAGCTGATCTCATGCAGGCAGGCAGTACAATGCAAAAGACATGGAAGCAATCTTGTCCTTTTGCTGCACACTACATACATTTTCATTTGTGTAGTACCATATTTTTCGCTCCATAAGACGCACTTTTTTTCCTCCTAAAAAGTAAGGGGAAATGTCTGTGCATCTTATGGAGCGAATGTGTGGTCAATCGCTGGCTCCCTTTCTGGTCCCGGCCCCTTTCCCAAGCCTCCATTGTTGAATGTTCTGCAGACGGAGGCTGTTTGTTTCCCCAGCGACATGTGACTGGCTGATTAGATTATCTGTCTGGAAACTGTAGAAACGGCTCCCTTTCCTTTCCTAAAGAAGCTGCAGAACTGTGAGTTGAACCCCATAAAAACAGGATTTTTTTTCCTTTTGCAAAGTAAGCTCAACAACTTTGAGCTGATCCTCAAAAAAGGGGCTTTTCCTCTTTGCAAAAGAAGCTACACAACTGTGAGCTGATCCCCCCCAAAACAGAGCTTTTCCCCTTTCCTCCTCTAAAAACTAGGTGCATCTTATGGAGCGAAAAATACGGTCGTTTGGTTTGTTTACAGTTCTATCACTGTCATACTAGTTTTTCAACGTTTCAATGAAGTTTCGTGTGGTAATTGCTAAACACCAGAACTTCCCGCCTAGAAGAAGCTATTTCAGAATAAACTGTTAGTTAGCGGTACTGGTTTATATATGACATAGTGCCAAGTACAAATTCTTCCTCAGCCTGCTCCAAAATCTTCCTACAGAGTAACTTAATGATAAAGTTTAGGATAGCACTCGCTAGACTTGTATTTGATCATTGTTTCCCCTTTTAACCCTTCAATTTTGTGTTGCTCTCTTTCTTCAGTGATTTCAGACATACACGGCTATATGTAACTTTTACTGGAGCATCTCTGCCAAAGTTGTTATGCCTTACATAACTGAGACTTAGTGCTGAAAGAGAGTATGGAGAGATGAATGGCTTCAGCCATGGTGAGCTTCTCAGTGGTACCCACTGAATGGACAAAGGTTGTGAACGCAGCCCTCTGATGTCCGAGTTCAGTCACATCTGTGTGCATATTTTAATTCCAAAGAAATCAATCATCTTCTTCATTCAATCAACACTCTTTAAAAGCCAACGTAAATCTGGTCTAGATTCTACCCACCTCCATAGGACATTAGGCGAGAAAAATACCTTACTGTAATTCAAAATGCAAATATAAAAACAGGCAATGAGGTGGCATGAAAACATACATAACTTGTGTTCTGCTAGAATGGAATACAGACATCTCTTTTCCCTAGGATGATAGTTTATTTAGACTGTCCGTGAAAAGATGAAGTTGCATTATTCCATTTAAATGCACAAAAATTAACATTTTCAATTTATTTTCCAATTGGCTAGTTGCTTCATACAATGAATTAAAGGGAAATAATTGAAGAATAGATCCTTCTGTTGTGGGGGGGGGAGTCTCAATATTACAATGTGCTGTAAATATTGATCACTCTCTTATAATCATGAATCTTGCAAGCTTGATGGTATCTTAAAAGCTGAACTGGGGGGGGGGCGGGAATCAATAGAACTGGGGTGTATGAGTCTTCTGCAGCTGAAAACCAGGGCAAAAATACTTTAAATAACAAACAAACCTTTCCTATATAAAGAAGTTGGAACTGAAAAGCTTGAATATGTGTTTTCAAACTAGAATACAAATTAAAGCAATGCAGGCCCTGTTTCTTTTAACTCATGACTTTAAGCCAATTTCATGGGGATTTGAGCATTTGAAGGCGAAGGGAGTGTAGTCCTGGCTAACAATCAATAAGGTCATGAATAAAAGCTCCCACTCAGTGTTTCAGAATCAGACCCAGAAAGGGCAAGAATACAGGCCCCTTCTTTTCAAGACCAAAGTCTTTGCAGAACCTTGTGGGCTGGTGTGACGGATCGGCCCTAGGGTGGAGGAGGTATGACATCCCAGCGCAGAAAGAGTTAAGCCACCTTCATTTTGACAGACAGTTCATCCTTTGGGGGCGGGGCGATCCCCGGTTTAAAAGGAGGGAACGTTTTGGCAGTTGAGAAGAGGGAGGGTGTGTGTGGAGACAGGGAAGAAGAGGGGTGTGGGGCCAGGATAGTGGTGGTTAGGCTAGGATAGGATGAAGATTATACTGAAAGAGTTTATATTCTAGATGTAACTAAGCTGATGAACTATTGAAATACGCGAAACATGATGTTCTGAAATAAATAAAGACTTGTTTTTGTTGAGCCAAGAGAAAAGAGGCATTTATTTGGTCCAGCGATATATGGATGCTCATGAGGAGGTGAACTCAGGGAAAAGACAAAACTGACCTGCAGGGTGATAGTTTGTGTCTTGGAGTTTCACTCAGGAGGGGCAAAAGGGCAGAAACCTCAGTAAGGCTACACAGTTACTAAAAGGGTTTAGCTAACTGACGCAGTGGGGGGAATCTAATGAGAGAGAGACCCGGCAATGATAGAGCTGAGAGGTATTCTTAACTCAGGAGCCCAGAGCAATATATAAATATAACAAGCTACGACAGCTGGACAAGAGAACCCTGTTACTAAGTTATCCCTAGTTATAATAAAAGGGGATTATCCACACAGACGGACCTCAAGAATCGAGGTGGGGTGGATAGAAAAAGTGACCCCGAACACCTCAGAAATAATACACTTAGTAACAGAGGGGTAGTGGGCAGGGAGGTTCGTCGCAGCTGGATTCACCTAAACCAGGCGTAGGCAAACTCCAGCCTTCCAGATGTTTGGGACTACAATTCCCATCATCGCTGACCACTGGTCCTGTTAGCTAAGGATGATGGGAATTGCAGTGCCAAACATCTGGAGGGCCAGAGTTTGCCTATGCCTGACCTAAACAGCCACATCAGCGAATGCCCTGGCACAAGGATTTCCAAGAGGGCTTCGCTCTACTCCTTCACCCAATGTCCGTCCCCAAAAAAATGGCTAGGGGAGATTCTGGAGAATCTCCAGAATAGTGTGCAGGCCGGGGCAGGGGGAGAGGCACAACTGTTCCATCTGATGAACTGTAATTTTTGTGCATACAGAACATTTGTAATACAGTAGTGTAAAGTTGAACTCTATCCTGTGATTTTTATAGTCTCACTCACCTCCTCTTCAGCACTGAGATTCCGACATGCTGGAGCCCTTAGGACCCAGCTCTTGAGAAGAATGACACAGGTGATTTAACTTTTAAACACTTTTAAATTAAACGTTGCCTGGCATGCGAAAGTTTAAAGCTAAGAATTGCCCGAATCGCTGCAATACCAACAGCCCATGAAAAGATGACAAATGTGGGAAGGCTGCTATCAAAAGTTTTAAAATTTTTATTAGAAAGGTAAATGCTAATATGATAATGTTAAGAGTTATTAACTGAACTGCATTGCTTAAGTTTCCACATTATTTAGCATACATTTCAGTTAACCGGTTTTTAAAACCTAAATGCCATTTTTAATTTAAAAAATTTAAAATGAGCCATAGAGGGGTTTGGTTGTTGTTGTTAATCTTATAATTTTGGCGTCATGGTTCCCAAAACACAACTACAAGAAATTTGTCCGTCTTCTATATTTTTCAAAACGCTAATGCAATTCCAAAAAAAAGTAGCATCGTGAACATGATCCAGAAAACAAGATGAAGCATTTGAGCTTTTATTTGCACACACAAGATTGGAGCAACCATTTTCACCCAAATTAGCATGCATAAAGATTTTTTTATGGGTTCTAATAAATCGCAGGCGATGAAGACTTAGAAGAAAAACTATGCGCTCTTCAGGAATGCAGCTTGATGCCAGAAGACAAGACCACCCTTTCTGCAAACACATACCCCACCCCACCTCAAGGACTCAGAGCTACAAAAGAATTAATTTGCAAGTGTAGTATCTGCACAGATATGCACAGCTCAGCAAAGTTTTACTCAAAAAAGTACACTATGATTATCTGCCTTAAGGCAAGTAAGATTGACAGGTATCCAAATTCAGTATGGAACCTCACTAAATGGATTAGAGGAAGTGGTTGCAATGAGATTTTATTTGTTTTTTTTATGTTACACTGCAAATAGCAAAACTACTACAGACACTAACATTAGCAACTCCGCTGTTGCCAGAACTTCACATACAGTGTTCCAGTTCACACTTCATAGCAAACCACAGTTAACAGCTAACCATGAATGTCGAGATCACTACAATTTCACTCCTAAGGGGAATGGGAACAACAAACCACAACCCCTGACTTTGCAACATGTCCTAACCAGGGATTGTAGATTGCTTCACTGAAACAAACGGTGACTGGCAAGCCAAGGACAAAAGTTGGCTTCACATTGTTGGGAGAGAAACTAATCGTATTGCAGGGTTGGGCATAATTGTAACCTGATGTTTATTGGTGAGCCAAGCAGGAACCACGATGCGCTGTTGTAGCTTTCTTGGTTTACCACTGTGGTTTGTTGGGAGAGAAACAAATCTCAAGGACTGGGAAGGCAGCCATGGGTTTGCTCCCTACACATAAGTAAGGAAGGAGGAAGGGAGGCATGCCACATGAGCTTCTGAGCAACGCATGCCAGCACGCTGACCACTCACATTATACCTCAGTTTCATTCAAACCACGGTTTAATGTGACACATGGACCAGGTCTGAGAAACACATTACAGTGGTACCTTGGTTTTCGAAAAGCTTAGTTCCTGAACAAACCGGAAGTAGGTGTTTCGGTTTTCGAAATTTGCCTCGGAAGCCAAACGTGCTCCTGAGCTTCCGTTTTTACCCCTGCACTGCTAATCTGAGTCCCCCGGAAAGTAATTAAGGCTTCCTTTTGTTTTTACCCTTGTGCAGCTCATTTGGAGAGCCAGTGTGGTATAGTGGTTAAGAGCGGTAGACTCGTTATCTGGGGAACCAGGTTCGCGTCTCCGCTCCTCCACATGCAGCTGCTGGGTGACCTTGGGCTAGTCACACTTCTCTGAAGTCTCTCAGCCCCACTCACCTCACAGAGTGTTTGTTGTGGGGGAGGAAGGGAAAGGAGAATGTTAGCCGCTTTGAGACTCCTTCGGGTAGTGATAAAGCGGGATATCAAATCCAAACTCTTCTTCTTCTTCTCCCCCCCCCACCGTAATTAAAGCCTTCAGTTTCTGATTGCAGTGTTCTGAGGTGATATTTGGTGCTTTTGTTTTTGCTATTTTTTGTGTTTTTGTGTGTGTGGCTCTTTCATTTTATTATTGAGTGAGTGAGTGAGTGAGTGAGTGACTGCAGAAATTGATACAACCCCCCCCCCTCCAAACAAGGACTATCATCAGTGCAGGTAAAGAAATTTTTTTTAATTTTAATTCATCATCTACAATACTGTCTTATTTATTTTATAGTACAGTACATTGATTATTGCTTTCATTTTATGGATCAATGGTCTTGTTAGATAGTAAAATTCATGTTAAATTGCTGTTTTAGGGGTTGTTTTTAAAAGTCTGGAACGGATTAATCCATTTTGCATTACTTTCTATGGGAAAGCGCGCCTTGGTTTTGGAACGCTTTGGTTTTGGAACGGACTTCCGGAACGGATTAAGTTTGAGAACCAAGGTCCCACTGTAGTCCCCTGGAGACTCCTACAGTTCCACACAATTCTTGTGCAACCGCTTGAAAAGCACTGCAGCGTAGAGTTAATAGGGTCATTTAGTAAAAGCATTTTATGGTCTACTCTTTTGAATAACTTCTAAACTCCTAATTATGGGAATGGCAATTATCGCCTGCAGCGTGACATACGTTAGCATATGTGCTAAGCTACAGTTCTATCTATAGTTTCAATCAAGACATCATACTACATTTTTAAAAGAGGAGGCATCTGAAAATGCCTACTTACTTTAATTCACCTCGGCACTTCAAATGAATATTGAACAGCAATATTTAATGTGCGTGTGCTATTTGCCTAAGGGCTGAAACCCATGTTTAGAATCAAACTATTCCAAGGTTGTTTATGATCACATTTTTTTTTTATGCAAAGAGCAATGCTTTCAGGGTTATTATGTAAATATTTTCCTCATCACATATATATTTTTAAAAGCTAGTCACTTGAACGTTAAAATATATATTTATATGAAGCAGCTTATTTAGACAAATTTAAGTCACCTCTTGCAGTGAAGGCTGTTCAGAAAAATCAAATCCCCACCAATAATTTTACCTCACCTCTAAGCGCTAACAACGCAAAGCTCGTTTCTAGACTCACAACACAGCAAAGGAATAGGTGGCTAAGGAGATATATACTAACACAGCATCCCATGCTGGTTACAAGTCATGGTGTTCGACAAAAGACGTAACATGAAGCAAGAAGAAGGGTGATGAATGAATACAAGCAAGGACTAGGGGTAGCTGATGCACAACGGCCACTGAAGTTAGATCAGCTGCATTTGACTTCTCCTCTCCCTGAACTTCCTCCGTTGCAAATGGTCATTACAAGAATTACCGTGCAACTTTAAGAATCCTCCATTCTCATCCTTCCCCCTTTCCGTCACCTATTTTAGATTGCAAACCTGTGACCAGGGACTGTTGTTTCGATGTATATTGTGTAGGGGGCTTTCCCCATCTTTATGTAGGAGCCTTTATCTGGGAGTCTTTCCAGCAGAAGGGTGGGCAAAATGCTTTAAATGACAACAAGCCGTGGGCTGTGAACCAGGACTATGGGGCCCAGGTGTAACGAGAGCAGGTTGTGTTAGGTATTTCATTGGTGTTAACTCAAGGATGCCCCACCTTACTTTTGTACTGAACAAATTAGGAGTTTTTGCTTTTACCTGCAACTTTAGATGCAATGTTTTCAGTTTCTCTAATTAAACACTGGCTAATAAGGAAGTAATAGTACCACTGTATTCCGCTCCGGTCAGACCTCACCTGGAATACTGTGTCCAGTTCTGGGCACCACAGTTCAAGAAGGATACTGACAAGCTGGAACGTGTCCAGAGGAGGGCAACCAAAATGGTCAAAGGCCTGGAAACGATGCCTTATGAGGAACGGCTTAGGGAGCTGGGTATGTTTAGCCTGGAGAAGAGAAGGTTAAGGGGTGATATGATAGCCATGTTCAAATATATAAAAGGATGTCATATAGAGGAGGGAGAAAGGTTGTTTTCTGCTGCTCCAGAGAAGCGGACACGGAGCAATGGATTCAAACTACAAGAAAGAAGATTCCACCTAAACATTAGGAAGAACTTCCTGACAGTAAGAGCTGTTCGACAGTGGAATTTGCTGCCAAGGAGTGTGGTGGAGTCTCCTTCTTTGGAGGTCTTTAAGCGGAGGCTTGACAGCCATCTGTCAGGAATGCTTTGATGGTGTTTCCTGCTTGGCAGGGGGTTGGACTGGATGGCCCTTGTTGTCTCTTCCAACTCTATGATTCTATGATTCTGTTAATTTAATCCCTAGTCTCCCTAGATAAATTTCACATTTTACATTATAAGAGTAAGCCATGGTTGTTACAAGAAGAAACCAGCACGAGCCTCAGGCTCATCTCACACGATGCCCCGTTCCACCTCACAGCAAGCACAAGGAGGACACTGAAAGGACTCATAACTCACTGTATCCAAACTTGGGCAACAATCCCCGTTCTGTGTTAGGCAACAATCTAGAGAGGAGCTCTTCCAGGGGAGGGGGGGCATAAGAGCTCTAAAACAGGGGTCAGCAACTTTTTTCAGCCGTGGGCCAGTCCACCATGCCTCAGACCATGTGGTTTGTTTTTTCCCCCCTGCCAAAATATAGTCCGGCCAACCACATGGTCTGAGGGATGGTGGACCAGCCCACAGCTGGAAAAGGTTGCTGACCCCTGGTGTATACATATCAAACAATTACCAACAATATATAAGTGTAGCTATCATTTTTATGGCTGGGTCAGAGCATAGTCTGCTCCCACACAAGTCTGCTCAGATGTTCCAAAGAAACCACAAGTTATAACTGGGACTTTTATAGCTAGGATCACTGTAACATGTGATCTACATACCCCTTTTACAAGATAAACAAAACCTCAATCCAAAACCAGGAAATATGCCAAAATCATGAAAAATAAACTCACTCTAGATAATGTGCATGTGGAGCTGGTTTTCAGCCAAGAGAAAGAGTCTTCAGTTCCCCACAAAATTATTAAGTGGCTTCATTATTACAAAAGGGATGACATAATCAGAAAACAAATGGAATTCCTCACAGCCTCCAAGTGAAATGATATGAAAACAGTCCTGTTTTCAACCGAAGTGCAATAATGCATTTCTAAAAAGGTACCCAGTATCAACTTGATTGTGCCAAACATCTGTTTGGATACAGATGTTGTGAAATCACTTTTATACTACTTAATTAATGTGGATACATTAATTAATGTATTTTACAGCAAGTTTTCAGAAATTCTCAATATGCAAACCAGGTAAACCTTTGGCTTTGCGTGTTGGGATTTTAAATGAATTCTGGGAGCCGGGTTGACATTTGCAATATTTTTAAAAATAAATAAACAAAAGTCTACATAAAATTGTCTTCCATGGGTTAAGTCCATGGGAAGTTAAGTTATGGTGTCTGTATAGATCCAGTAGCAATCCCTTCCTTCTTAATATCCCAGCATTTGATGGTTGCTTTATGGGAAATATTTTCAAACCAGAGGGAGTGTGGAATTAAAATGCTTTGAAAAAGGATTATTATTATTATTATTATTATTCAGTATTATTCAATATTTCTGCAGTTTCCCCCCAATAACAATCCAGGGTGCTTGCATTCAGTAATGCTTATTACTAGAGATGTAAAATTTCCAGAAATTTTGAAGCTTGGAAAAAACCTGGTTTTTTCGGGGGGGGGGGATGAAAATTTTCGGAAAAATTGAAAAAAAAAATGCTACATTAGCACTTCGTTTTTCTTTTCCAGATTGAAAGTCATTCTGTTACTTTAGAAACATAAAATATAACTATGGACAATTTTAATGGGCATAAAATTATCACAACTAGCATATTAAAAATATAGTGTATCCAAACAATTATTACAAACAGAATTTACTTTTAAAATAATATTTATTTGTATTTGTAACAAATGGAGCAACAATCTCCTGAACTGTTTACTAGTTTATGTGGAACAAAAAAAAAACTCCACAAAACAATTTTTAAAAATCCAGAAGTAACAATTATTCATATTTCCTCTCCACAGTATTTAAAAAAAACATTCTCATAAAAAGAACTGAAGAAGGAAGTGGGACTAAGTTTCAATGAATGGGCATGAAATTTAATCAGAATCATTTTCTGAGCTGTAATTAAGTATATACTTTCAGGCCCTTTTTGTTGCTCTATATTTTCTTCCAGTGCTTTGAGGCCTAGTGAAGAGGAACAGAACGCATGCAAAAACAAAACTGAAACCTTTTTCTTTTCTGGTGACAACAGCACCTCCTAAAGGAAGAAATGTATCTTGTTCTTGCATTGGAGAGTTCAGTTTGTAACCTAGGACTTGCTTGTCCTCACAGAAATTAGAATAATCTGATACCATACATATTTTTTAGAAATGATTTATAAAATATTTGAACCCCTTATCTTAAAATATTTTATTCATCATGTTAAAATAAAACATTCCATAATCTATTTTTTATTTTTCCATTTTTTTTCCAATTTTCCAAACAAAAAAGGCTTCAGGGGAAAAACGAGGGGAAATGGAAAAAAACAGTTTCACCCCCCCCCCGAATTTTTCCAGTTTTTTTCCGGGCCTTCACACCTCTACTTATTACACTGCTAGATTCACAAGAAGATGTTTTGCTTCATGAACTAGCTTTCGTCAGTTCTGTTTTTAATTATAGCTGTTTTTCTAAGCACAGGTGTTACGAGCAGTTATGTGACCCCGCATTAATGATGGGAAGTTTTATTTCAGCTCTCACCAGTGTCACAGGCTTTGACGCTGGCAGAAGACAAGAAAGAGAGGCTTGCTGGGGGGCTTTCAAAAGGTGTCGCCAAGTGAATTGGCAACCAAATGGCTAGTTTTCGTCACAGCCAGCTGAAACTTAGGAGGTGCTAGAATGGAAGGCGACCCTAAAAGGAATGTGGTGGTCTTTGCTTACTCCACATATTGGGTGCACTGGTTCTTTTGCAAAAGCTAATAACCATGGGTAGGCAAACTAAGGCCCGGGGGCCAGATCCGGCTCAGTCGCCTTACAAATCTGTCACCAGACAAGGCACCACAGCAAAACATGTCCTCTGCCGGTCACCTCAGATGGTGGGGACGTTCTCAAAACCGCACTATCAACTGGCTAAAATGTACACAGGAACCAGCAGTATTTTAAGTACAGTACAAAATAAATTCAGAAAAAATCCTTCCAGTAGCACCTTAGAGACCAACTAAGTTTGTTATTGGTATGAGCTTTTGTGTGCAGTATTTGAAATAATCAGAGCCCATTAATATGTTTTCAGGATGCCAGTTGTCAAACACAAGATATCCAGGCTCCAGGAAAAGATATACCGGTACAAAGCTGTCATTACTGAATTCAAGGCAACCAACCACCCCCAGATTTAATTTGTTCATGAACCTTAACAACTTTGCAGAATGCATTTTGTGACACTATCAAGGTGGCACCCATTGTTCCGGATTTATTTGACGAATCAAGCAGTCAGTCAATCTAAAACCGGCATACAAAAGGTTCTGCACAGCTCACAAAAGGACGGGGGAGGACACACACAATCACTGCAGTGTTCACGTTTGAACAATGGCTAAATAAGAAGGAGCATCAAGGATGCAGCCATCTAGAAATGAGAGTATTCTTCACATTATCTACTCAAACCTTTAAAAGATGAAAGGTCAGCGGTTGGACTAATATTCTGCTTAGTAATATGCTAATTTCGAAGCCATAGCCATTTGAAAAAAAAATCTGTCAGGATCATAATAAAGCAGACAATTCATCAACAGGTTTACCTTCTCCAAATTATAAGGTATAATTTTAACACAGAGACACACAATATGCATCTCAATTAAGGTCCAGCACTTTATTTACCAATGCAAGCCACAGCAGGGGAGGGAGTTAAAATACAGGCACATTTTTATTATATGTGTGTGTGTGTGTGTATACATATGTATGTATATATATATATATATATATGTATGTATATATATATATATATATATATGGCTTTAGCATTTTACAAAACTGGGAGTAATAATAGTAATTCTGCCAGCTATTCTGTAACATATTCCCGCTGGAGCACAGGAATAATGCAATCAATGTATGGTATTTTTAAAATGGTTCTTCCAATAATTATTGTTGTCACTCAATATGAATATTCCTTAGCCACTCTTCCTATCCCTGGGGAAACTTTAGATCAAAGCTGATTTCCGTTTGCTGCCATAGCTGTCAACCTTTCCCTTTTTCTGCGGGAAATTCCCTTATTATAGCATTGGGAAACAGCAGGGAGGGTTGACAGCTATGGCTGGTGCTCTGTGTACAGAAATAAATAAGACCGATTTTAAACCCACAGAGAAGAGCACATTTACCTTATGAGCCATTGTGCCAGCACAGCAGTGCACAAGTAAGATTTGAAAGATTCCATCAACGGTGTCTCCGAAAAAATTTACACATCACTTGGGAAGACAGGCGAACTAATACCAGTGTACTGGAAGAAGCAAAGATCACCAGTGTTGAAGCAATGATTCTTCAACATCAACTTCGTTGGACTGGTCATGTTGTGTGGATGCCTGATGATCGTCTTCCAAAGCAACTACTCTATTCCGAACTTAAAAATGGAAAGTGTAATGCTGGTGGTCAACAAAAGAGGTTTAAAGACTCTCTCAAGGCAAATCTTTAAAAATGTAGTATAAACACCAACAACTGGGAAACACTGGCCTGCGAGCGCTCCAATTGGAGAACAGCCTTTACCAAAGGTGTCATGGGCTTTGAAGACACTCGAACTCAGGACGCAAGGGAGAAACGTGCTAAGAGGAAGGCACGCTTGGCAAATCCACACCATGATCAACTCCCACCCGGTAACCAATGTCCCCACTTTGGAAGGATGTGTGGATCCAGAATTGGTCTCCAAAGTCACTTACGGACTCATTGTTAAAACCATGTCTATGGAAGACAATCTTACTCGGCTACGAGTGATTGCCAAAGAAGCAGTAGCAGCAGCACAGGATAATGGATCTCATCATTAGCAATGCCACAAGTCAGGGCACTGCAACCAACCAGCATAGGATCTACTATGCCAATAAGGATGCCCTATCTACAAGGCACAGAAGCCCCCTCGGCCAATTTTACACTGAAGAAACAAGGGGGAAAGGTTCTCTCAACAAGTAAGAGAGAGTAACCTTTTACTCTCAAGCAAGTAAGCAGGATAGCTAATGAAGGGGTTAATCAGCTAACCTGTATATATTTACCTGAATGTATTGTTAGTCCAGAAGTATAAAAGAACTCTTTAAGCTTTTCTTTATGAAACCTCTCTGTAAAGCTGTGAACTTTGATCTGCATTGCACTTCTTTCTGGCAAGCTATGACTAAGAGTCTGGAGATAACAGTAGAAGGTCGACCTTGCACAGAGAGGAACTGTCTAGGTCAGAGATAGGATGGCCTTGCTGGAGTGCGCATGAACCAACTCAGGGCTAAATGTCCTTTTGCCTTATATGTACAACAGGAAATGTTCCTTATATGGACAAGAGGAAGATTCCTGGGGTGGGAAGATGAGCCAGGGAACTGTCTATAAGAACTGTCTGAAAATTGATTTTTTTGTACTTGATTGGGTGTCTGAACACCGCAAGTGCCTCTGCATGCAGAAATAAATCTTTCTCTCTCTGAAGCCAGCAGCCTCAGGTGTCTTTTCTGCTTCCATGTTTTCTCACCGGGCGCAATCGTGGGAACCCGTAGGGGCAAATAAGGTTCCATTCTGCCAGGGACAAAACACTTCTGCAGATGCCTAGCGCAACAAAGGACCTCAGCAGAAGTCAAAAGGCTCAAATCCATGTCAGCAAGAACTAGGGGAAACCAAAGCAGTTATTAAGAGGGGGGATGGAGGGCCGTATGCCACAAAAGTAAACCAAGGAAATCGCTGTGGTTTACCAAATAACATATGCGAAATTCTGGGTTTGAAATCTATGAGATCATTTTGCGGTATAATTCTATTTTTTGAAAAGAATATATGGCCATACTTCACAAAGCACACTACATCTTTCTCGTTCAACATTATGGGACAAAGTCTTTCATTTATGGGACTATAGCCTCCATTGACTTTTCTCAGCATTGACTCGTATTTCAACTATGACCCTTCTTTGACAGTGATACCGTCTCAGCAATCCATGCACTGGTAAACCCCCCCCCCCATGACTGCAATGTGTTGAATATGCCTTTGAAGACCATCTGTAACTACAAATTGTGAAGAATACGGCAGCAAGATTTCTACTTGAGTCCTAGTGCTATATGAACACATTACACTAGTGCTTTATTCCATTAGCTAGGTCCTTGTCTAGGTTTACTGCAAAATGATGGCTTCAACTTCAGGTCCTGCACCACTTAGGACTTGGGGTACCTGAAGGATTGCCCCTCTCCCGACACAAACACACATCTCTGGGCCCCATAATAATAATAATAATAATAATAATAATAATAATAATTTATATTTATACCCCATCCATCTGGCTGGGCTTCCCCAGCCACTCTGGGCAGCTTCCAACAAAATATTAAAATACAGTAATCCATCAAACATTAAAAGCTTCCCTAAACAGGGCTGCCTTCAGATGTCTTCTAAAAGTCTGGTAGTTGTTTTCTCTTTGACATCTGGTGGGAGGTGTTCCACAGGGCGGGTGCCACTACCGAGAAGGCCCTCTGCCTGGTTCCCTGTAACTTGGCTTCTCGCAGTGAGGGAACCGCCAGAAGGCCCTCGGCACTGGACCTCAGTGTCCGGGCAGAATGGTGGGGGTGGAGGCCCTCCTTCAGGTATACTGGACCGAGGCCGTCTAGGGCTTTAAAGGTCAGCACCAACACTTTGAATAATAACTAACAACTCATTGCATTTTCTGCTTTTAAATATCAGCTGTAGAATATCAATGGGGTGATATACCCCAGAACGATGGGGTGGAGACACTCCTTCAGGTATACTGAAAATCATCATCCTTTGGACGGCCCCTCAATATGAGACAGAAAGAGGGAACATCAGTGAAGCCCTCAGTCATGGGATGCCTTCCCCAGAGATGTCTGCCTGGAGCTGACATTATTCTCTTTTCAGCATCTGGCAAATACCTTTTTTTTTTTAATTTAACACCATTCTCCAAGCTGGTTTAGAACTGTATTAACATCTCAAACCCTGCATTTCATGACTGGTGTGTTGCTTTAGCTCGGCAAGGATGTTTTACAATTCCGTCATTTTAGGATTTATTTTACCTTTAGAATACTTTAGAATTTATTTTACCTTCCATGTTATCACTGGTGGTTGTGCTTTCATAGTTGTTGTGCCAATTAATGGCTAGCATTTCGTTGGATTTTATTATCTGAAAATTGTTTTAATTGTTCACTGCCCAGAGTAGTTTACTATGGGGCAATTAACACATACAATAAAAAAGCAAGTAATAAAATTCATACTGTGAAAAGGGTTCTCTCTCCTTAACCTGGCAAGCAATCACCGGCAACTCCCACAATAACATGAGGAACTGTTGCACAAAATGATACTTGAGCTTATTAATATGCTTGTCATGGTGAACGAACTTTAATGCTGTACAGCTTAATTAAGATTTTCTATTCAAGAAAACATATTGATGCAAGGGCGAATTAGAGGGTTGTTAATGAACTCTGATCCATAAAGGATAAATTAATATTTAGTTGGGTATGAGACGGTATAATCTTGAACATGTCTGAATAAGTTGCATCTAAAAACTCCGCCTACAGTTTCTCTTGCTACAAGAACACAGATAATCCTACTCACTGGGAAAATTAGAAATCATTGTCTCTATCCAAGCGGGGAAATACAACTGAAGGAAATCACTATAGACCAGTGGTGGCGAACCTATGGCACGGGTGCCAGAGTGGGCACGCAGAGCCCTCCTTGTTGGCACGCGCCATCACGCCAGCAGTGCCGTTGTTTGGGGGTTTTTAAATTGGCCAGCAGCTTCCCCCCACACCTCCTTATGAGTAAACTGCTCCCACCCGGCCGGCAGCAGCTTAGAGGCAGTTTATCTCCCCAAAGCAGCTATATTCCTGCCTCCCCGCCCCCCCCGGCCATTGGTGGGATTTTTTTACAGCCAGCAGGCTGTAGTTCATGTGATTGGTGGCTTTGTCAAGGGTTTTCGTTGATTGGTTGCTGCCTGCGATCCTTGAGACTATGTGTTGTTTCTGCTCCTTGTGCCATAGGAAGCGTTTATAATTCGTGTGAGTGTTCTTCTCCCCCCCAAAAAACAACTGTGATCCAAGCCCCCCCAAAAGCTCTGCTAGTCTTGGCAACCCCCTCCCCCAAAAAACTCTGGGCAATGCCCCCCCCAAGCTCTATGTGTTGTTTCTGCTCCACGTTTATAATGCGTGTGAGTGTTTTTCTCCCCACCAAAAAAACTACTGTGATCCAAGCCCCTCAAAAAAGCTCTGGAAGTCTTGGCAACCCCCCCAAAAAAACTCTGGAAATGTCCCCCAAAACTCTATGTGTTGTTTCTGCTCCGCGTGCCATAGGAAGCGTTTATAAGGCGTGTGAGTGTTTTTCTCCCCCCCAAAAAAACAACTGTGTTCCAAGCCCCCCCTCAACAACTCAGGGCAGCCCCCCCACTCATTTTATTACAGTATATTAATTATTATCCCATATTAAATTGCTGTGTTGGCACTTTGCGATAAATTAGTAGGTTTTGGGTTGCAGTTTGGGCACTCAGGCTCCAAAAGGTTCGCCACCACTGCTATAGACTAACCCTGGTTGTTACATTGTTACAAGCAATAATTTCACCTTCCCCTCTTAACAAATACAATATACCACACTGCTTTAGCAGCTACCAGTATGTTTTGCTTCTTAAAAAGAAATGCCTAGGTATTCATGGGGCAACAATGTCCAAAACCAACCAGAGGTCAAAGTAACTAGAAAACTAACCCAGAATTTAGCACAGAATTAACATCTTTGTGTGTCCTGACTCCTGCCATCTTCCTCACCTCTAGTTTATTGAAAGACCCCCATATAAGTGCTCTGCTCAACCTGGGAAAGAGGGTGATACTGCAGGAAGTGTGTGGGTAGCATAGACTATACACCTCATTTGGCAATTTAACCTCCCCACCCCAAAAGCAGCAGGAATAGGACAATCACAGAGCTATCTCACCAACATTCATTCCTTTGGTCAACAACGGAAATGATCAGTTGCAGTTGCAGTATATACAGGTAAAAGGGTCTCCTGACCAATAGGTCCAGTTGTGTCCGACTCTGGGGTTGCGGCGCTCATCTCGCTCTATAGGCCGAGAGAGCCGGCGTTTGTGCAGACAGCTTCCGGGTCATGTGGCCAGCATGACAAAGCCGCTTCTGGCGAACCAGAGCAGCGCACAGAAACACCGTTTACCTTCCCGCTGGAGCGGTACCTATTTATCTACTTGCACTTTGATGTGCTTTCGAACTGCTAGGTGGGCAGGAGCAGGGACTGAGCAACGGGAGCTCACCCCATTGTGGGGATTCGAACTGCCGACCTTCTGATCAGCAAGCCCTAGGCTCTGCGGTTTAACCCACAGCTCCACCCACGACTGAGTGGTAGTTCGGGCTTATTCCTAATGCTTGCACCTTCCTCTAACAGACTCTGTGGTTTAACCCACAGCGCCACCTGGGTCCCTTATATACAGGTAGTACTGTACAGTATATACAGGTAGTGCTGTACTATACTTGCCCTCCAGCTGCACCTAATTGTTATAATATGCTTATTTTCAGAAATATTCTCATTTAGTCTAGTTCACTTCTTTTTTGCAGCAAAATGCTCTAACTATCCAAGTCATTTATCTACTGTTCGGTTTCTCTAAATTCAGTCCCTGGTTCACACATAATGCTAAGCCACGGTGCATTTAACAAACCACAAGTTAACCAAAATTTGTCCCACGGATTTTGAAACAAACCATGTGGAGGAGCGGAGACGCAAACCCGGTTCACCAGATTACGAGTCTACCACTCTTAACCACTACACCACACTGGCTCTCAGTGTGCAAAACTCAGAAGCAAAAACATAGTTTGGTTGAAATAGTCCTGATGCACAGTTACTCCTCCTCTTTCAATACCAGCAGTAAGTTTTTGTCTCTTGCAAGGACTAAATTCTTGAGACTAAATTCTTGATTGATCCCCACAGGAAATCCCAAGAGGCAAAGGCAAACACCCAGAAGCCATCTAAGCAGAAAACCTCACTGAACAGTTGCAGCTCAGAGTCCTACTTCTTTATAATTAAAGGGCCACACCTCCGGGTTACAGGGAGTTAGGCACAACCTGCTTACTTCTGGTTGGTTGGTAACAGTTAACTGATTTGTATTCCCACTGGGGAAAAAAGTTACTCTGCCAAAAAGAAAGAAAAGAAAACTAGGCTGTTTTGGCATTTGTTTTTTTTTTTTTTTTTTTAAATCCATGTTAACTACTGTTAATCATCTTATTTTCTTTTAAATGCTTACAAAATCAGTTACAAACTACATTCACGCAGCATTAACTCTGCTGGGTGTGTGACGTTTCTCTAATTGGATTACAGGTTGTAGAGCAACTCTAATTTCTTTTTTAAAAAATCAAAAAAACAACTAAACCATGAATACAGAATTTCTGATAGTTTTGAGATCAGACTACTAGAGATAAGGGCTTTGAAGAAAACATTTTTATTTTTATTTTTTGTCACAGGAAAGATATAGCCCCCACGGGATTGGTGTGTGGCACCACACCAGTTTACATCCTTGTGATTGAACTTTTTTGTTAATTATCCATTATTGACAACTTTCGATAATCAACCAAGCGTGTGGAAAGCAAGATGTCTGGGTGGCGCCTGACATCACCACCATCTGGGAGGTGCATGCCTGGGGAATCCTTGGATCTTGACCATTTTCACAAACGAGCTACACATCCTATAGAATTCTATCAGATATATTTCATCTGCACAATCGGAATGAATTTCAGGAACCCAAAAGTCATATTACAAATTTGACTTTTGAGGCATCTGGCCCCAAAATGGCAACTAAGCCTTTCGTTTTGGGGACCCCTGACCGTTAGGTCCAGTTGCGGGCAACTCCAGGGTTGCGGCGCTCATCTCGCTTTACTAGCTGAGGGAGCCGGCGTACAGCTTCTGGGTCATGTGGCCAGCATGACTAAGCCACTTCTGGCAAACCAGAGCAGCACACGGAAACGCCATTTACCTTCCCGCTGGAGCGGTACCTATTTATCTACTTGCACTTTGACGTGCTTTCGAACTGCTAGGTGGGCAGGAGCAGGGACCGAGCAACAGGAGCTCACCCCGTCACGGGGATTCGAACCGCCAACCTTCTGATCGGCAAGCCCTAGGCTCTGTGGTTTAGACCGCAGCGCCACGCGTGTTTGGGGACTGTAACCCTGCTCTAAGGAGCCATTTGGCGCCTAGCTTACATATCTGAGTTTCTAATGCTGGCGCATGCTTAAGACTGCAGCCATGAAGCACAACCTTGTATATGTTTACCTATAATGGAGCCTCGCTGTTTGGTGAGGCAGACTCCAAAATGTGCACAGGACTGCACCATTGAAGTGGGTTATCGTGTACACGATTAAATGAGAAACTGAACTGTTTTTTTTATCACCCTGACTGACAATGTGTAACAGAAGCGGCATATACAACTTGAGACTTATTCACAACATTTGACACCCTGCTCCCAGAATGATAACAAACAGCACAAGAAATTTTAAACAACAGCAAAAACCAACACATCAACCATAGCAGCAACAAAAGGGCACTATTCCCATTCAGTCAATTCACTGATATGTGGGGGGGACCTTAGGTCTCCTAGAGCAAAGCAGTTTCAAGACTTATTGGGGGTCACTGCTTTACAAGGCCCCCAATCCCCTGATCCTAGCCTGAAAGCTTACATTGTAAACTGGTGCCAAGTATTAACAGAATTACAAAATTGTAGAATTGGAAGGGACCATGTCGGTCATCTAGGCTAACCACCTGCAATGCAGGAATTTTTTTGGCCAAGGTGGGGCTCAAGCCCATAACCCTGAGCAGACCCGTCTTTCCCTTTGGGTTTAGTGGCGCGTTGTGCCAGGGCACCAGCCTCCCAGGGGCGCCCCAGCGAGTGGGGGAGCTGCGCGGCTTTGCCGGCGGCCTCCCCTTTCCCTCCTGCACGCTCGCCAGTTGTGCCCCGTCAACCGTATGCCCGGCTGGCATGCAGCTTACCTCCCAAGGCTTCTCAGGAGGAGAGCGATCCCCGCAGAGGCTTAGAATGGAAGGTGTGCCCCGCCAACTACATGGCTGGCGCACGTGCAGCTTCCTTCCCAAGCCCCCCACGGGAGGAGAGCGATCCGCACAGAGGCTTCGGAAAAGGTCGACAACTCTGGGAAATGGGGGGGGGGCGCCGGAGGGATCTTTGCACCACAGCACCGGTTATGCTTAAGATGGCCCTGACGCTGAGATTAAGAATCTCCATGCTCCAGCAACTGAGCTATCACACAGTCGTGCACATAACATGTGCATAAAAAACTTCATAAAGCACCACCATTGCAGATGTTCTTTTGAGACTGGAATTATTACAGGGCAGCGATGAGAAAACTTCACTTTTCAGCAACATTTTTTAAAAAATAACCCTGTTAGAAACAAGTCTATCAGTCTTATAAGAACACACTGTTTTGACGATGTCTAAAAAGACTGGCTAAATATAACCAGCCTCCTCCAGGTTTAGCAGCATTAGGTTTCCAAACTGTGACTATCACTTGAGAATAGATAATGGCACATTTGTTTTGTTTTGTTTTGGTCTCTCACAAGCATGAAGGAAGCCTAAGGCCTAAGGGAGGTGTGGGCAATAGGGGCAAAGTCTTCTCCAGCCCTCCTCACCACGCAGTTTGTGAAAACAAGTTATTGGCTGGGATCCGAAACAAAGGTGCCATCCATCTGCACGCCCACGTAAGATGTGAGGGAGGAAAGCACTTGCGCTTGGTTGCAGTAATATTTCATAGTCACATAAATACTATACAAAAATATACATTATATGCAAGCCTAAAGAAATAGGAGGAAGGAGATAATACAAGCTTAAACAAGACTTCTATAAATAACTGTATGATTTGTTCACATACATAATTCAGAGTTTGTGTTGTTTATCCTACAGTCCCCAGTTAAATATATATATATACATGTACTACTTTGGCTTTTATAAACAATTTCAGTAAAGCAACCTCTTCAAAAATGTTGCCCATCCAATGACCTTTTAATGATTTGTCCTTTCCTACTGTTTTTGGGGGGAACAGGGGGCGGGCAGGTGTGGGGGACTCCCTGGTCCTGAACGGGGTATCTGGCTTGCCTTTCCCTGCAAGACCAATTGCAGCCGTTAAGAGTCGTCAACAGGTTTTCCACACCTATCAGCTGATCACCCATTCCCACCACCCTTCTGAGTAATACCCCTCCCCACTCCCTCACTATATTAAGGGTCTGGTGACTTCCGTTTCAGTGTATCTGAAGAAGTGTGCATGCACACGAAAGCTCATACCAAGAACAAACTTAGTTGGTCTCTAAGGTGCTACTGGAAAGAATTTTCTATTTTATTTTGTTTTGACTTTTAGAAGACATCTGAAGGAGGCAACCCTGCATCGGGAAATTTTTTATGTCTAATGTTTTGCCATTTTGTAAGCTACCCAGCCACGTGGGCGGGATATAAATAATAAAATTATTATTATTATTTATTTTCCCACTATAAATCATTTAAAGGGCAAAATATTAACTTCCAGAACTCCCTTGCATCTTGTGGGTGCCAGTCCAAAGGGCCCTGAGAGATTCAGGAAGGTCAAGACCACAAAGGTGAACAGATCAGCAAACACAACACTTTGGCTCGCAACCCAAATCTTGACTATGGAAGGAAGGCTGCTAATGAGCATTGTGCCTCTGAAAGCCCTAATATTTCTCTCTATGGGTAGCAAGAGCACAACATTGCCCATGAGAGCCAGTGTGGTGTAGTGGTTAAGAGTGGTAGACTCGTAATCTGGGGAACCGGGTTCGCGTCTCCGCTCCTCCACATGCAGCTGCTGGGTGACCTTGGGCTAGTCACACTTCTCTGAAGTCTCTCAGCCCCACTCACCTCACAGAGTGTTTGTTGTGGGGGAGGAAGGGAAAGGAGAATGTTAGCCTGCTTTGAGACTCCTTCGGGTAGTGAAAAGCGGGATATCAAATCCAAACTCTTCTTCTTCTTCATGTAGTTTTTATTTCCACATGGTCCTTTCCTAGCTAGATACATCTTGGTGTACATGCCATACACACCAAGAGTTCAAACTAACAATTCACCCATTTCAACTTAGTACGCCCATGAGGTGGTTGGCGGATCGAATCCCTGCGATGGGGTGAGTTCCCGTTGTTCGGTCCCTGCTCCTGCCAACCTGGCAATTCAAAAGCATGCAATGCAAGTAGATAAATAGAAGAGAAGAAGAACAAGAGTTTGGATTTGATATCCCGCTTTATCACTACCTGAAGGAGTCTCAAAGTGGCTAACATTCTCCTTTCCCTTCCTCCCCCACAACAAACACTCTGTGAGGTGAGTGGGGCTGAGAGACTTCAAAGAAGTGTGACTAGCCCAAGGTCACCCAGCAGCTGCATGTGGAGGAGCGGAGACGCGAACCTGGTTCACCAGATTACAAGTCTACCGCTCTTAACCACTACACCACGCTGGCTCTCAGGTACTGCACCAGCGGGAAGGTTTCCGTGCGCTGCTCTGGTTCGTCAGAAGCAGTTTAGTCATGCTGGCTACATGACCCGGAAGCTTCTGCGGACAAATGCCAGCTCCCTCGGCCTATAGAACGAGATGAGCACCGCAACCCCAGAGTCGTTTGCAACTGCATTTAACGGTTAGGGGTCCCTTTACCTTTAATAAGCTTAGACGAGTTACTTTTTCCTTTTTTGGGAAACGCTCTCCATGACAAACAAAAACATTGCAGCTCAATGCTGAGAGACAAGCTTGCTGGCTACTTTCTGCTTATTCCCACCTACAAGCCGTTGAAGATATTAAGCAGTGCAGTAAAAAAGGTAACCATTCTGGTTGTTCAGCTTTAATGAGCTCACTGGTAACTTTTTAACAAGTCGTGGAGCTGGGAGTGATAATCCCATACAGTGGTACCTTGGTTCTCAAACGCCTCGGTACTCAAACAACTTGGAACCCAAATACTGCAAACCCAGAAGTAAGTGTTCCGGTTTGCGAACCTTTTTCAGAAGCCAAACATGCCCTGTTTTGAGTGTTACGCTTCAGATTTGAGTGCTACGCTGAGGTCAGTCTATTTTTGCTATTTATTATGCGTTTTTGTGGCTTTTTTGTTTTGTTTTTGTGACTGTGTGCAACCTAGTTCAGTTACTGATTGATTGATTGTGTGACTGCAATACATTGATTATTGCTTTCATTTTATGGATCAATGGTCTCGTCAGATAGTAAAATTCATGTTAAACTGCTGTTTCAGGGGTTGTTTTCAAAAGTCTGGAACGGATTAATCTTTGGGTTGTTTTCAAAAGTCTGGAACGGATTTCTTTGGGAAAGCGCACCTTGGTTTTGGAATGCTTTGGTTTTGGAACGGATTTCCGGAATGGATTAAGTTTGAGAACCAAAGTCCCACTGTACTAGTCAAAGTTCAGCCTAATAGTAGTTGTGGCCTCTCATTGAAATGTCCCACACTTTCCCCAAATTCCAAATAGCTATTTTATCTGTTAGACACCACCTGGTTTAGATCAGGGATGGCAAACTTCAGTTTTCTTAGAGGCCATTTTATTTGCCACACAAAATTGAATGCCTCACAAGTAATCAGGCTCTGTAATAAAACCAGCACTTCTATTTCTTACATGTTGAGAATGTTTTAATTGTACCTTTATTAAAATGTGAGGCCAGATAAATTACCTTAGGATGCAGATCTGGGGCTCACCATTCAAAAACTCCTGGCTGGGATTATGGCTCCTAACTAGTAGCCACTATTAACTCTCCTATGTCTCCTTATACCTGACAAGAGGCTTCATTTTAATATATATTTTTCTGTTTCAGAATTTGTCTCCAAATGGCTAGTGCAAGAGAAGGACATCCCATCCGTATTATACCCAACAATGCAGGCTGTTTTGAGAATCTCTCGCAAGAAGTTTGACCTGAATCTTTCAGGTCTCTGGAATGTTTGTTTTGGATTCCATAACTTCTTGCTCCCTTGTGAAACAAACTTATGAGGAAGTTTTGACTGTTGGTTTTACCATCATAATTAACGGTGACAATTTAGGCTTAGATAAATAATCAGGCACTTTGGACGCTATACACAAATAACTCAGACATTTATCAAAGACAGGAGAAGCTGAATCTTCATCTTTCCTCCCCTGAAAGCATTGCTTAAGAGGAACATTTAATTGAATGGAACTTCCCACACGTAACTCAGACTGCATCCCAGATTCTTGTGAAGCGGATACACATATTTGCAATCAGTACGACAATCGAGATGGGGCTGATGGATGCTATATTCCAGGGGTCAGCAACCTTTTTCAGCTGTGGGCCAGTCCACCGTCCCTCAGACCATGTGGTGGGCCAGACTATATTTGGGGGGGGGAATGAACGAATTCCTATGCCCCACAAATAACCCAGAGATGCATTTTAAATAAAAGCACCCATTCTACTCATGTAAAAACACGCTGATTCCCAGACCATCCACGGGCCGCATTGAGAAGGCAATTGGGCCGCATCAAGCCCATGGGCGTTAGGTTGCCTAGCCCTGCTATAGTGCAAAACATCTGAAGGGCCATAGGTTTCCCACCACTCCTCTAGAACAGGCACAACCAACTCCCAAGACACAGCGATCTACTCACAGTATATATATAAAATAAAACAGACAGTGATCTAACCATTGTCTTTGGAGAATGGACCAGAGCTGTTGAGCTTTTTTTAGGGAGCCAGAGTGCGGGGTTTTTTTGTTGGGGGGGAGAGATCGTTAAGGGTCCAAAGATCGACCACGATTGACCAGGAACACCTTGCGATTGACCAGTGGATCACGATCGATCTGTTGGACATGCCTGCCCTAGAACAGCAGCAAATTAATTTCCTGGACTTTTGTCACAGGGTTACATTTATCACGGGCCCCCGTTCCAAGCCCCCTATTTATTTCATAGGTGAAAACTTTAAACACATCACCAAAGCTGGAACTCTAAGGTAAGTTCTGAAAGAGATTATATCTTTCGGAACTCAGAACATAGGCACAGTGATTACAATACATTTTTTTCATACGCAAATAATTCATAGTCGGTGCGCAAATTGTAATGCATTGTAATCAGCATAAAATACAAGGTATTTCCTTGTCAACAGAATAAGAAGAAAACTTAGGAGTGTTTCCTAGGGCTCTTTCTCAACCAACTACACTGATACTGCATCTTGTGGATGAAAGAATACTCAGCTTGTGAAGCAGCATTATCAAGGAGGAAAATGTGTCTGTAATCAGCTCTCTTCTAAATCAATCACACGACACACAGGTGTCTAGGGTTTATGGTGTTAACAGAGCAATAAAAATGAAACACTTGCAGAGTACCTGATTTACATCATCAGCATGTGCTTGTTTTTAAAGGAGAAGGAAGAAAGCTCTGATCAGGCATTTGTAGAAGCTTGGAAAAGGCCCAAAACAGGCCCAAACACACACTGATTTGAGAACCAAGGACTCTGAGGGGCATCGAAGGCAGGGTGGTCCAATGACTGCATGTGGCCCTCCAAGGCCTTTCTTCGGGGCCCTCAGAAACATCTGACAGGGTCCAGAATGTCCTCCCGCACATGGAACTCGCAGAACTGACTGCGAAACTCCGAGACCAGAGGGAAGAAACGGTGCAGGAGGATTGGAAGAAATTTAAAGACTATTTGAAACGACGTGAAAAGATAGACATTTGAAATTAAAATCAGAGGATATATAAGGCTACAGTAATGCCAGAAGTTAGATTAAGATAGGATATAAGAAGTAGTTAGAAATGTATTATGTTTATTTTTATTAGGATTAAGATTTTAGATAAATGATGATTATTGTTTATAAAGATTAAGATTAGATGAGAATGAGGATTTTACAATGTTATAAAGTTACTAAAGAAGATTAGAAATGAACGCAGAAGAGAGGATGTGAGGAGGTCCCAAAATAATGTTAGGAATAAGATAAGAATAGTTGAATAAGTGTTTGTTTGTTTGTTAAGATTTTTGTATTTTTTGTAGTTTTGTAATTTGTATTATGTATTTTGTTTTATTGTTAAAAATTTAATAAATTCTTATTAAAAAAAACCAGAATGTCCTCCCGTATCCTTCCCAGGAGGTAGGAGTGCTCTAGGGCAGGCTTCCTCAACCCCGGCCCTCCAGATGTTTTTGGCCTACAACTCCCATGATCCCTAGCTAGCAGGACCAGTGGTCAGGGATGCTGGGAGTTGTAGTCTCAAAACATCTGGAGGGCTGAGTTTGACGAAGCCTGCTCTGGAGCTCTGCCAGAGCTTTGCAACTCCTTCCCAAAGCCCAGTGCATCACTTACCCAGCTTTGGGAAGGCAGCATGAGGGTTGGAGAGGAGCATCAAATTTTGCCTTGACTCCGCACCCCTGCACAGCACAGCAGTGTGCAGCCAGCAGGATCCATGTTGAAGTACCCATTCAATATAAAATGTTGGACCACCCTGATCTATAAGTAAATATGCACACCATCACAACAGTTTACCAAATACAACCACTCCCTTTACGTCCTACTGCTTTATCTTCATTATACTGTACCCACATTTAACACAGCAGAGTATAACGTATGTTTAGCAGCTCAATAAACATTCTGAAATAGCGACCACCCATTATAGTGGAGGGGGAGTGGACTGGGAGTGGCGATTTGTGTTTAAAAATGTTTCATGAAAAAAATCAAGGCAGGAAACTTTATTATCATATGGCAGAGCCAGTTGGAAAGCCAAAATCAGCCATCAAACCTCATGAATCTCTGAACTGTTCATGTACAGTGGTACCTCGACTTATTAGCGACTTGACTTCCACATTTTTCGATTTCCGAATGACCTCCGGAAGCGAAAAAATGCTTCCGAAATTTTCAACTTCCGAAGTGAAAGCAGCGGCACAATACCTCGACTTACGAAGATTTTAATGCGCTTGTTTTGACGTATGAATTTTTTTCCCGTTCCAAGATGGCGTCTTCGACTTGTGAAGATTTCGACTTACGAGCGCGCCTTTGGAACGGATTAACTTCGTAAATCGAGGTACCACTGTACAAGTTATTGGTTTTTTGCTACTCAATGGTTTGTTTTCGATTAGTGTGATCCTCCAGCAGTTGCCAGGAATGTGGGGCAGCGCGAGAACTCAAAATGAGACTGATGGAGATGGACCCACGTAGCAATTGCTGTTAGATGCTACAGACTGGGTGAAGATCATTCATCACAAGGAGGTTGGTTTTGCTGGCCATCTCCTTGGCAAAATCATAATGAAAGCTAGAAAGTGACAGTCAAGTCGAGCGATGCAGACTTTAACAAGTCTACGGCCCTTCAGTTTAGGAACCTTTAGTCACCTGTGGTATGTAGCTCAGAAACAAAGAAGAAAAATAGTTAACATGGAAGTTAGCAGCACTGCAAAACCCAGGACACTTAAATTAGAATAAAGGCCCGTTGAAGCGGTAAACAAAATAGAGCTGTACGTCTAACCTTTCGATTGTAACAATTCTTACAAACATATTTGGCAGTGCTGTTCTGAGTATTATTGCAACCTCTTGTCTTCCTTGTACCCAAGAGCTGCTATTGGCTGGACAACCTATCAGCTCCCCGGGAGATCTTAATGATGGTGGTATATAAATCTAATAAATAAAAGTTTGGCATTGCTATTTGCAACTAACATTTTGCCTTTAGAAACACTTCAGCCACCCATAAAACACAACAGGGATTTTTTTTCCCCTTAAAGGAAACCAGACAATATGTTTATAAGCAACATTTATGAAGGGAAAATTGACATGGAACATCACAATCCCATCTCTCATCTTACGCTGTGGTGTCATTTTTGACAGCAGTCTACCATCTACACGAAAAGGCCATTCAAGCAACTGGCAATGTGCTTCCCTTTCAAAATATGTACGCATGTAACAGAAGGATGCATGCAATCGCCTTGCAGCCAGAAGCCACCGGAGGCGACTTTGCCTTGCTGTGTTACAGGTGAGGAACATCCCTTACCTTTTCTTTGGTTCTCAGGTATCTCTGGAGAGCCTGCTGTGTTAAGTCTCTAACCGGGAAATGTCCATCCTTACAGGGAACCACAATCCCCGTCTTGCCAAAGCAAACCGTCACTTTCATCTCATCCAAATAAAAACCTATTTAGAGGCCTGTTGTTGCTTTGTTGTTGTTGTTGTTGTTTTTTTTAAAAAACAAAAACAAAAAACGAGGGGTTTCAAAAGGAAAAGGGGGGGGGAGGAGAGCACTGTGCCAGCAAAGTGAGCAAAATAACATTCACCTTCCAACTCTTAAAACAGATACTAAGCATCAATGTTGGGGGGGGGGGCAATGGGGTGGGGTAGAGAGAGAAACTAAAAGCTCCTCTGAGCAGCAGCAGGTGTTTAAGGAAGGGGGAGAAAGAGAAGGAAAGAGGGCCAGAACTGCTGGAGGGAGGGAAACAGGCCCGGGAGATGGAGGCAGGCCAAGCAGCCCTGGAGGCTGAGGCAAAGCGAAACGGCAACAAAGGTCACACGCGAGTTCTCCAATGGAGAAAGAGAGAAAGAGGCAGAGTTAGGGAAGGAGGGATCGAGGCAAACTGGGTCTGCTCTATGGAAGCCAGCTGCACACACACCACGGAGAGGGGAGAGAGAGGGTGGCGGCGGCAAGCGCGCGGCCTCCGTCTCCTGCGCGCCCAAACGCAAGCGGCGGCGCCGGCGGCTCGGAGGGAGTTGGGAAGCGGCGAAGGCGCGCAGCGGCGGCGACCCCGGGGGCGAGGGAAAAGGGCGGCCCTTGGCTCCCTACCCCGCCGAGCCTTCCCTACAGGCTGCTTCCCCAGAGGCGGAGGCGGCGGCCAAAACCGGAAGGGAGAGATTGGAAGCGTCTGTGCGCCCCAGGGGAAGAAGCGCAGGCCGAGCCTTGGAGAGAGGCGCGCCAAAGCGGCGAGGCACCTCAGTCTCGGAGGGAGGGCAGCTTGGGAACGGCGGCGGCGGCGGCGGCGGTGGGGGGGGGGTCCTCCCTCTCTCCCTCCTCTCCGCCCGCCCCCTCTCTGTGGGGCAGCTGCCTGGGCGCCCCGACTCCCGCCCCTTCCCGCGCGCGTCGTCGCGCGCCCTGCCCAGATCTCTCCACCCGACTCCTCGCGGATCAACGCCCAGGCACCCCGGGAAGGGAAGGCACGGCTCTCGGTCGTGGGGGGTGGGCAAGGTTTGCGCGCGTGCTTTGCTTTGCTTCCTCCCGCAGCAACGGCAACAGCTTAAAGGGGCCGCGGACACCTCCTGGGCCGGCCGGCCGCCCTCCTGCTCCTGCTCCTCCTCCTCCTCCTGCTGCTGCATCGAGCGTTTTAAATGCAAGCTCCGCAGCGGCGCAGCAACAAGTCTTCTCGCCAGGGCGAGGCAAAGCGGAGGGAAACGTTCCCCTGCTTGATCTGCTTCCCACCGAGTTGCGTTTTTGTTTTTGTTTTTCCGAAACTTTGTTGAGATTTTTAAATACAGTTGCCAAGCCCTGAGTGTTGACTTCCAACACATGTTAAGTGTTGCAGGCAGACTTCGACGCTCCACGGACGGCAGCAAAGCAAACTTGGGGGAATCTTTCACATTTACAGATCCCAGTTCTGAAAGGGCATATGGATTCTTGAAGGGAGGAAAGGGTCATCTAGTCCAACCCCTGCAGGAATCTTAACACGCGGTTCCCCCATCCGATTTGAAACCGGACCGGAGCCTGCTTACATTTTCAGATTTCTCCTTAGTGCAGATTACTATTTGTTAACAGACAATGCGAACCAGCCAAGTTGACTTGGAGAGGTTAACCTGCTTTCTGTGATCTTCCTCACTTTCACCAGGGACTGTGCAAACCCTGTGTGTTTATGTGGCAATTAAGTTCCACCAAATTCACAAGTATGGCCTGGGTGGCAATGGTACGCATACTTCCCAAGGCAATAAGCAGGGCCGGCCGACACATGAGGCACATAGCTGTTAACTTTTCCCTTTTCTTGTGAGGAATCCTATTCGGAATAATAGAATTTCCCTTAAAAGGGGGCGGGGGAGTTGACAGCTAGGGTGAGGCAACAACCTCAGGCAGCGGGATCCACAGGCAGCAAATCCCAGTGTAGACCTTCAGGCACTTAAAAGTCTGGAGTCAGCACCCATAGAAACTGCAAAGGCTATTCTGGCAAATAGGTTCTCCGACCATTTTGATTGAGCAGTTTTGCATTGCTTATGCAGAACAACCATTGCTCCTTAGGGTGAAATAAATGCACTGAGAAAGGAAGGTTAGTGAGCAGGCTGGAGGGTGTCATTCTAGGATTCTGCACATGCCCTACATAAGAGATGTGCAATGCAATACATTTGCTCAGAAATAAATCCCACTGTGAAGGCAATATGGTTTATAGAAGCTGTAATCAATCATAGCTGTATTCCCATATTTTTTTAAAACAACAGCAACATCCAAACAAACTAGCACCCCACATCATTTCCCTTTAAAATGTTTAACATGTTTAACGTGACTTAACAGTCAACTATTTAGAATGACAACAACAACAACAATGTATAGAAACAATAAAATCTCTGTGAGTAAAATAGCAGCAAAGCAGCAAAAGAAAATACAGATGATTAAAAGCTCAGGAGATTAACACTGTCTTGGCCTTCTGCTTGAAGGTTAATGAGACTGGTGATGAGGTTCTCTTTCTTGGGATGATATTCCACAACCAGGGCGCCACCACAGAGCAGTCCCTATCTTTGGTGGTAATCAACTTAACCTTTGAAGACTGAGGAAACAATAGACAGGAATTTGTAAAAAAGTGGGAGAGATATAAAAAGTACCTGCAAGGAATTGAAAATGGTATAAAGTCTGTGGCGGCCTTTGAATGATCCTGGAGAAAAAATAATGAGTGTGAGAAAATGAAGCTGTATTTGGTAATGTAGAAGGTTTTGGATATAAATAAAGGATAAAAAAAATGTTAAGTACTTTCACAAGCAGAAAAGGAATACACATCAGGAAAGATAGGAAGTCTAATTATGTATTTGTTAGTGATGTAAGTATTAAATTTGGATTTGGGTTATGTGTAGATTTATGTAAATAACCGAGGTTTATAAATTTATTTTTCTATTTATTTAGTTATTATTTTTCTCTCATTATACCGTTTATATATTGTTTATAATAAGTATGATATTGCTGATGTAGAAATATGGAATCAAATAGTTTCGTACAAATTACATATGAGGGGGGGAAATGAGACACACAATTATGTATTTGAATACTTTATTAGTACGAAATGGAAAATAGGTAAAATATGTGGAATGTGTTTAGTTATGTAAATGATTGTAAAATGATGGATATCTATAACGACAATAAAGCAATAAAAGCAAAAGCAAAAAACAAAACAAAAAAACAACTTAACCTTTGAAGACACAGTTACTTAGAGTAGTTTGGCACCCATTGGAACTGGTAGGGTGGCAAACAGAACATGAAGCCAGAGCCAAAGACAGGCAGAGGTACCCCCCTCACTGGTTGTAAGCAAGAAGGCAGGCAGGCAGGGGGTAGATTGTGAGTGATGGGGTACTGTCTCATTCACTGTTATAGAACAAGGCTCCAGTTACCATTATTATTCGGTTGCTTTGTAAGGAGAAAGCAGGGTCACTCTTGGCCATGTGGAAGTACACTTCCTCATTCCTAGAAACAGCTGCAGTGGCTTTGGATTTGTTTCCTAGCACAGTTCCAAGTGCTGGTGTTGACCTTTAAAACCACATTGCTTGGGTGCAAAGTACATGATCGCTGAATTCACTGAATTCATTGCTGGAGGTTGTTCCACTGTATGAAGTGAAAGAAGGATGTGAGCCTTCTTGGTGGTGGCACCTAGCCTGTGGGATGTGGTGTAGTGGTTAAGAGCGGTAGACTCGTAATCTGGGGAACCGGGTTCGCATCTCCCGCTCCTCCACATGCAGCTGCTGGGTGACCTTGGGCTAGTCACACTTCTCTGAAGTCTCTCAGCCCCACTCACCTCACAGAGTGTTTGTTGTGGGGGAGGAAGGGAAAGGAGAATGTTAGCCGCTTTGAGACTCCTTCGGGTAGTGAAAAGCGGGATATCAAATCCAAACTCTTCTTCTTCTTCTTCTTCTTCTTCTCCTCCTCCTCCTCCTCCCTACAGAGGCTCATTTGCTGCTCATGTGATCTTTTTCACATCCCATGCAAATGACTTTTCTATTTCCCCAGAAGTTTTAACCCTAAGCAAGTAAGATTTGTTAGTTTTTTAAAGCTGCTGTTACCTAAAAAGGTAAAGGTAAAGTTACCCCTGACCGTTATGACGCAAACATGTATTAAAACACTTCCAGCATTCTGAAACTACTCTGATGATGATGCCAACCAAGGCTGTGATCCTAACCGCTTGCCTGAGAGTAAGACTGATTGAATTCAATAGGACTTACATTTGAGTAGGCATGTTTAGGATTGCATTACTGGTCATTAAACATGACTACCACATCTGAAGAATCCCTAAACCAGGGGTCAGCAAGATTTATCTTGCCTGGGCTGGATCAGTCCCATGGAGATCCCTCCATAGGCAGGATCACGCATGTGCGTGAGAGCGCGTGCGCCTGAGATTTTCAGCGCCACAGAAAGGAGTCCCTGCGCTGTGCTGTGCCAGTTTAGTGCAGCATGTGAGTGGGCAGCTTGGATCAGGGGGGGGGGACACACACTTGTTGGCTGGTCAAATGACCTCCCCGGGCCACTTCTGGCCCATGGGCCTTAGGTTACTGACCCCTGCCCTAAACAGTCAAACTCCCTCAGTCATAAAGACAGCGGTTCCTGTGAGATGAAGTTGGGCCCATTGAGACATTAGGAATTGGCCATCCTAGCTGCAAAATATTCAGAGTCAGAAATCTATTCAAAGAGCAGAAGGAACAGGTTCATTTTGTAGTCCAGCTGATGATCAGGAAGAGGTGGACCTGACTGTAGCAAAGCTTCTCAGTCTTTTCCTGGCCTTTGCTTGTGCAACAGTTCTTAGTTGGCCTTTTGTTGTTGGGTAGCCCCATAGCTGGGGCTGATTGATCTACCTCAGCTGAACGGGAAGGGGTAGCCTGGGTAATATGTCACAGGCCCATCCTATATTCAAGGCTGGTTAGAATCTGGTAGGAGAGGCTGCTGAACTGGTCAGACAAGTTTAGCTAGGTTGCAATAGATACAAGGAAGTGATGGTGCTTTTTAGGAAGTGGGGGCTAGCATTTCTCCCACTCCGGATGCCACATGAACCTAGGATGACGAACACTTGGCCAAGGGGGCTGTCTGTGCATAGGAGAGTTGTGAGGAAGAGCTGGCTGATGCTGGAAGATGGAGAACAGAGGTATGCCTTGCAGTGTGCTGGGCTTTGGGTTCTGCTGAAGTGTGAATGTTTTGTTTTTTTGTTTTTAATATATTTTTATTAAATTTTACATAAAATTTCCAAACATTTAACATTCCTTCATATCTTATACAATATTTTTTTGGACTTCCATCAACCACGTCTAAAGATTTCTAATCTTCATATCTTAATCTTTTATTTTCCTAATTTCACTATTACTTTTAATAATCTATAACCAATTATCATTTTCCTAAATTTTCTCTGTAATATTTCATATAGTTCTCCTTACAAAACTTCTTGCAAACCTACTAGCGTAATTTGTTGTTTACAATTGTTTTTCAAATAATTCTCAAATTTCTTCCAATCTTCCAAGAATCTCTGGTCCCATCGGTTTCGAAATCTTCCTGTCATCTTATCCAATTCTGCGTAGTCCATTAACTCCGTCTGCCACTCTTCTATCGCCTGTAGTTCTTCTGAAGTGTGAATGCTTTGAGCCCCTCCATCCTATGTCCAGGTTACATATATCATGTCTAAATAAAATACCCATGGCTATTAAGGTAAAAAAAGGTAAAGGACCCCTGGATGGTTAAGTCTAGTCAAAGGCGACTATGGGGCTGCGGTACTCATCTCACTTTCAGGCCAAGGGAGTCTGCATTTGTCCACAGACAGTTTTCCGGGTCATGTGGCCAGCATGACTAAACCGCTACTGGTGCATGGAGTACCGTGACGAGTGCCAGAGCACATGGAAATGCCGTTTACTTCCCCGGCGCAGCTGTACCTATTTATCTACTTGCACTGGTGTGCTTTCGAACTGCTAGGTTGGCAGGAGCTGGAACAGAGCAACAGGAGTTCACCCTGTCACGGGGATTCGAACCTTCAGCAAGCCCAAGAGGCTCAGTGGTTTAGACCACAGCATGGCTATTAACCAAGGAAGTCTGAATATATAGTGGCTGGCCAAAAGTAGGCTGCCAGAAGAAGCGGCCTTTGCTAGTCATCATATTTTGCTGGAAGTGAGGCACAGACGAGCTTGTGTGGTGGCCAATGGGCTAAGTCAAATATTCAAATCATCTTCAAATCATCTTCAAATATCTAAAGGGCTGTCATATGGAGGATTCTATAGGCTTGTTTTCTCCTGTTCCCAGGGGCGGAGCAAGGGGGGTGTAGGGGCCGATCTGCCCCGTGTTCCAGGGGAGGGGGGTGACACTTGGGACGGCCTCGCCCCGCAGCCTGCTCGCAAACCTGCTCGGTGACCTGTCAGCAGGCTGTGTGTCAGTGGCCTTTCAGCAGTACGTGTGTCAGACGCAGCAACGTTGCGCACGTGTGCTGCCGCTGGGTCCCCAGGTTTGCTGCCCCAGGTGATGGAGTGGCTCAGTACGCCCATGCCTGTTCCAGAGGCTAGGCTTCAAGTTATAAGAAAAGATATTCCGACTAAACACCAGGAAGAAGTTTCTGACAGTAGGAGCTGTTTGACAGTGGAACGGACTCCCACAGAAGATGGTGGACTCTCCTTCCTTGGAGCTTTTTAAAGCAGAAGTTAGACGGCCATCTGTCATGGATGACTTAGTTGAGATTCCTGCGTCTAGTCTTGTAGATCCTAGGATTCTATTCTTCAAGTTCGATTTTTAAATCGAGAGAGCGAACTCCTCTGAGAAAGCTCTCAATCCCATTTGCAGCTATTCATTCCTATCTGCTTATCTTGCTACTTTGGCAATCATTCACACACACACACCCAATCTCCCTGCCACCTTTTTTCATGCCTTGTTGGATTACCCTAGTCAATCAGGGTCCGCATATTGGGGTAATGATGTCACAACACTATATAATCAAATAGATTTAGCTATGTGCTGGTGTCACCAAGGCAAATGAAGCTCATTAGAATGAGGACAAAGGAGACGACTCTGAAACTTATATCTCTGCCAATTTGTAGCACTCCCAAAAAAATTGTGAAGTGGGTTTCATCTTGATTCTGACAAAACTTCTAATAAGGCTACCTCTTTTAGCTCTGTAATTGGAGCTGCAGCTACGGTAATGTGAAATCATATTCTTCACATGTCAATGTGGAGCAAACCTCAGTACAGCTATCAGAAGAAGAAGAAGAAGAAGAGGAGGAGGAGGAGTTTGGATTTGATATCCTGTTTTATCACTACCCTAAGGAGTCTCAAAACGGCAAACAATTCCCCACAACAAACACTCTGTGAGGTGAGTGAGGCTGAGAGACTTAAGAGAAGTGTGACTAAGAAGGAACATTTTTCCATATGTGGCGGACGTGCCCAAAGGTAAAAGACTTCTGGGAGAGGATTTATAATGAATTGAAAAAGGTGTTGAAAAACACTTTCAGTAAGAAACCAGAAGCCTTTTTACTTGGTATTGTAAATCAGGAAATCCCAAAATGTGATAGGGTTTTCTTTATGTATGCCATGACAGCAGCTAGAATTTTGATAGCTAAAAACTGGAAGACAGAGGAGTTACCAACGATAGAAGATTGGCAGATGAAAATGATGGACTATATGGAACTTGCTGAGCTGACCGGGAAACTTCGTGACCAGAGAGACGACGCGGTGGAAGAAGATTGGAAGAAATTTAAACTGTATTTAAAAAACTATTGTAAGATTAAAGATTAGAAGTAAGCTGAAAGATAAGATAGGCTGTAGATCCACAAGATAGATTTAAGGTTTATAATTGCTGGAATAAACGATAAGGATAGTAGAAAAAGAAGAGATGTTAAGGTTAAGAAATAAAAAATGATTTTAATAATGTAAAGAAATTACTAAAGATGATTTTCAAGGAACGCAGGAAGAGAGGACGTGAGGAAGTCAACCTACAATGATAAGAAAGGAAGATAGGTTTATTAAGATTTAAGTGTTTTATTTGTAGTATTGTTTTTATTGTTTGTGTGTTTAGGTTTATATGTTTGTTTTTGTTATATTCTGTTAAAACCAAAAAAAATATTTTATTTTTAAAAAATTAAGAGATGTATGACTAGCCCAAGGTCACCCAGCAGCTGCATGTGGAGGAGCGGAGACGCGAACCCGGTTCACCAGATTACAAGTCCACCGCTCTTAACCACTACACCACACTGGCTCTCCTTGGTAGCCACATTTGAGAAAACCTGTGCCAGAAATGAAGAAGGAACTAGAACTCTATTAAAGCTTCTGCCCAGGAGGACTGCCTGCTGAGGGCCTGAAGGGTGCCTGCCCTTGCCTATCTCCACCTGGCTTGGGGCGAGGCCTGACAGGCTTCACAAGGACTGGAGCTGTTGCTCAGCAGAGAGAGCTCCTCTTTTAAATTGTTTTTTTAATTTTATCTGTGTTGTTTTAAATGAGACCATCTTGGCTGTGAGCCCTGGAAGACCTGCACCCTGCCTTGCTGGCCTTTTCCCATCTGGCCTGGGAGAGTGGAGTGCTGACTGACTCCAGCTACAAAAACTGAGGCTGTTGGAACAGATTCTTGGGCTGGAGTATTGCTTATGAGGAGTTGAGAGAGCTTGTTGCTGTTACTGATATTATTGTTGCATCTTTAGTTTTAGGTCTTGTGGTTACATGGAAATTATTTCCATTTGGTTGTGTACGTTTTGATGTGTTTTATTTATTGTTTGGGATTTCTGCTATGTTTGTAACTATGTAATTTTGTAATTATGTAAATCTTGTCATGTTGTAAGCCACCTTGAACATAGTTGCAACTATGGAAAGGCGGCATATACCGGTACCATATTTTTCCGCTCCATAGGACTCACCAGACCATAGGGCGCACCTTGTTTTTAGAGGAGGAAACAAGAAAAAAAATATTTTTCTGGTTTTCCTCCTCTAAAAGCCCTGTTTTTTTGAGGATCAGCTAAAAGTTTTGCAGCTTTTTTGCAAAGGGAAAAGCCCTGTTTTTTGAGGATCAGCTAAAAGTTTTGCAGCTTTTTTTGCAAAGGGAAAAGCCCTGGTTTTTTGAGGATCAGCTAAAAGTTTTGCAGCTTTTTTTGCAAAGGGAAAAACCCTGTTTTTTGAGGATCAGCTAAAAGTTTTGCAGCTTTTTTTGCAAAGGGGGAAAAGCAAAGCTCCTTTTGCAAAGGGGGAAAAGCAAAGAGGAAAAGCCCCATTTTTATGGGGTTCAACTCACATTTCTGAAAAATCTTAAGGAAAGGGAGCCATTTCTACTGTTTCCAGACAGATAATCTAATCAGCCAGTCACATGTCGCTGGGGAAACAAACAACCTCCCTCTGCAGCACATTCAACAATGGAGGGCGGGGCTGAAAGGGAGCGGGACTCTTATCTCTCTCCCGATCTCTTGCTGATCAGCTGCTGAGCGGGGTCCTTTCAACACCCCCTTTTCTCTTTGTAAAATAAAAAGCATGATCCTCTTTTGGCCCCTGGGCAATTCAGCTCCAGGGACCACCATTCGCTCCATAAGACGCACAGATATTTCCCCTTACTTTTTAGGAGGAAAAAAGTGTGTCTTATGGAGCGAAAAATACGGTAAATAAAATGATTGATGATGATGATACCCCATCTCATCTTATAATTCCTGTTAAACAAGCCATATTATACTGAGCGTATCTTAAAATAAATTAAGACAAAATGAGGACCGGCTGTTGCTTACAGTTGCCTTGGGGCTAAGGACAGGCAGAGCCCTAGAAAAGTAAGAGAACAGGGGCCCAGAGGTCTGCTATGCCCTTTTAAGATCCTCCTCAAAGGAACCAGGCCAAGCTCCATTCTAGGTGCATCTATTTCACACCTTGAGAATTACTAGCTTCGACAAAATGTGTAAACTCAGTAAGTTCTCTTTTTAACTATTTTTTTGGGGTGGGGGAACAATCACCATGCAGAACACCAATTAAAATTTCACCGTCACAGCACCACTTTAAGAGCTCTCATTCTATAAGTAGGTTGCTTGGCTATGTAAAGGATGGCGTGGTGGTAAAAGGAGCAAACTTAAGAAGACTTAACACATGGGGAATAGGAGTGAGCATTTGTTGTTGTTGTTCAGTCATTCAGTCGTGTCCGACTCTTCGTGACCCCATGGACCAGAGCACGCCAGGCACCCCTATCCTCCACTGCCTCCCGCAGTTTGGCCAAACTCATGCCAGTCGCTTTCGAGAACACTGTCCAACCATCTCATCCTCTGTCGTCCCCTTCTCCTTGTGCCCTCCATCTTTCCCAACATCAGGGTCTTTTCCAGGGAGTCTTCTCTTCTCATGAGGTGGCCAAAGTACTGGAGCCTCAACTTCAGGATCTGTCCTTCCAGTGAGCACTCAGGGCTGATTTCTTTAAGGATGGATAAGTTTGATCTTTTTGCAGTCCATGGGACTCTCAAGAGTCTCCTCCAGCACCTTAATTCAAAAGCATCAATTCTTCGGCGTTCAGTCTTCTTTATGGTCCAGCTCTTGTAACATCAAGCAAATTCAGGACTACTACTGAAGAGCAAAGGGACAAATAGTTAATTGGCACTCGGTTAGACCTTCAAACATTCCCATTTTCCTTAGCCTAGTTATACACAAGCCATCTGGAGCAGCCTTGCCGAATTTCCTACCTCTCATCTATTTATTTTTTTAAAAATCAGGGACACTCCCTTGCAATATCCTTTCTCCAGATGGTGTTTGTTTCTTGCACATACCTAAAATATGCCAAGCCCCCACCCCCTTTTTAACTTGAGCAACTATTTATGTATGAACAACAAAATATGTAGCATCCTTGGTTCGTAACGTTAACAGGCTTTTCTCTATTTCCAGCTAAGTTGCCCCTCCCCACCCCCACTTCTGCATCTTCTTTAATTAACAGCGCAACATCCTGAAATTGTCCTGTCTGCTGACATCAGCGTCTTCACCGCAGTATTTCCAAAGGGAATTGCACAACCTGTGTGCAACTGCAGCTAAGGGGAGGCCAAAAAGCAGAGATGAGGCAGGCTGCTGAAAAAACCAGGGGGTCTCTGGCCCCTGTTGCAACCAGCTCCCCCCCCCCCGCTCTGTTGTTCCAGAACCCAAAGAGGTCTGAAGAGTGTTGAGCAAAGACAGGCAAGATGAAGGAGACTCAGATTGCTTGGAAAGGACCCTGGAGAGGAGGTGCCTTAGGCAGGTGTGGGAAGGCAGGGCCCTTCTGTCCTCACAACTGCCTCCTAGGGGCAAAATCTACCAAAAAGAGTTGCTGTACTCATTAGGTCTAGCACTACCAAGCAGCCTTGTTTCTTCTAATAAAGAGTTAACTTCACTTACTCTGTGTGATTTATTGCTGACCCACAAAATTTATTATTATTATTATTATTCTGACATATAACTTCCGTGGAACACCTTCTAATGTCTACACATCAAGCTGATTAAAGAAACCGTGCTGTGTTTGGCAATCCCATTTCTTTCACATTTGACAAATGGGGTCCCATTAGATCTGCTCAAGGGCACTGGTGAACGGAGCCACTTGGCCACCCGAAGTGGCAAATGCAGGGGCACCCCCGGGGGCGGGGTGTTGCTCCGTAGCGCGCATGCGTCACGATGCATGACGCATGTGTGCTACAAAGCGGCGCCGCGGCAAACCCCAGAAGCAAGCGAGGCAGCGTTGCTCCGCAGCTTGCTCGCAAATCTGTTTGGCGCCACTCGCTCCGCGACTCGTAAGGTTGCCGCGGGAGCAGCAGCACAGTTGGACTGCGCACGTGCGGGATGCCGCACATGCGCAGTCTGTCCGTGCTGCTGTCACGCGTGGCAACCTTACAAGCCGCTGAGTGAGGCTTTTTTACCGGGTGGCGGGGCTCAGCTTGGGAGTCGCGGGGGTGCCCCCAAGTGTCACCCCCCTCCAGAGTGGCACACGGGGCGAACCGCCCCCAACGCCCCTACCTTGCTCCGCCCCGCTCAAGGGCCAGAATTGGCCCTGAGGAGTCCAGCTGCTGATTTGAGTATACATACGTTCCTTAACTCATATTGTCAACTCTGATCGTGTACGTAGGTGTCTCGCTCATGCTCCCTTCAACACCTGGGAATAACTGTTTTCTGATTCAAACTACAAGAAAGAAGATTCCACCTAAACATTAGGAAGAACTTCCTGACAGTGAGAGCTGTTCGGCAGTGGAATTTGCTGCCAAGGAGTGTGGTGGAGTCTCCTTCTTTGGAGGTCTTTAAGCGGAGGCTTGACAGCCATCTGTCAGGAATGCTTTGATGGTGTTTCCTGCTTGGCAGGGGGTTGGACTGGATGGCCCCTGTGGTCTCTTCCAACTCTAGGATTCTATGATTCTGTCTACAGCCATGCACATCACAAGTAAACCGGTCTATTTGGCAGGTCTAATGTGGTTCAGTAAAGGTCATGGCCATGTCATTGTAGAAGTGCTTTTGAACAGCAGCGAGCAGTTATCACAATTAAAAGAAAATTGGTGGAAATGGCAAGGTAGGTTGTTCGGGCGGCTATCTATGAAATATATAACACGGAGAATAAGTGATAGAAGAGATACAGATATTATAAAATAACGTGCATTAAAGCACAACATCTTGAATGAAATGCACAGTAATGAAATTCAGCTTTGTGTACAAGACCCCCAGGTTGTACATTAGAAGGGTTTTCTTGCCATCCATCACAGTAGGGAGTGTACTTCACAGACTGATGACATTATTTTAATTATGCTGATGTTTCACAGTCCTCCTTGTATTACCTGAACAGAGTATTAATACCCTGCAGAGGTAGATATGCATAAGGAAGCTACAGAAGATAGAAAGAGGATCAATTGAAAACAGATATATTTAGCAAGATTCTAAAGAAAAGAGTGTTGATTGGTAGTGATTAACTATACAAGCTGGGAAAATGCAGTGATTAGAGTTCAGAGAATTGATATACAAAAAGCTGCGTTTTACATTTTGGGGCGCTTGAATCTGCTTGATATGCGAGTTTATCTAGGCTATTTATTTCCATTTTGAGTGCTTGCTTCAGTAAATGAAAAATCTGAAGGCAATGATTTTTGTGCCATACTTGTTTATATGAAATGTGATCTGTAATTGAAAAAAAAATAGATTTTTCTCTCTTTTAGCCATTAATGTTCTTGGAGTCATTAAAGTTTCTAAAAATAATCTCCAAAGGGTGATGACTTTGGTTTATTCATTTCTCAGTCTTTAGCTGAAAGAATTCTAATGCTAATATAGTTTTTGAGACCTGCTGTCCGATGTAAAATAACTAATGTAAGCATTATTTAGTTTTGCGAGAACTTAGTCACTGTTAAAGTTTTAAAAAATCACTCTATTACATGGCCCAATTCAGAGTTGACACCAGACTATAGTTTGAGCGATTCCTAGTCCAGATTTGGATGTAATATCAAATTATGGTTTGTTAAGAGAATTCGCCATAATCAGACTTGAGCTCCTATGCTCTCCACTCTCTCACACAACTTCTTTTTTAGCACAAAGAGAGGAAATGCAAAGCTGCCACTTGCAAACCACAGTTTTCTCATTCATCCAAATATGGAAACTGGGGCTGTGAAAACCATATTGAGTTAACATATGTGATGGGTGGATTTTGGGTCATAGTCCAGGGGACTCAGAAACCTATCAGGGCTGAGTGGAGTGTCATCCAATCAGGAGAGAACAGAACAGAACCTGTCAGTTAAATTTTCAAATAGGGTTGGGTAGAGTCTAGATCGGGCTTGGAAAGGGCAGAAATAGGGCTTGATTGGCATATAGCGCTCAAATAGGGATTAGATTAGATCCTTGAAAGGGCTTGGTTAGGAAATAGCTAGGCAGGGCAACCCAGATTATTTCCTGAGGGGAAGGTAAAGAAGAAGAAGAAGAAGAAGAAGAAGAAGAAGAAGAAGAAGAAGAAGAAGAGGAGGAGGAGTTTGGATTTGATATCCCGCTTTTCACTACCCGAAGGAGTCTCAAAGCGGCTAACATTCTCCTTTCCCTTCCTCCCCCACAACAAACACTCTGTGAGGTGAGTGGGGCTGAGAGACTTCAGAGAAGTGTGACTAGCCCAAGGTCACCCAGCAGCTGCATGTGGAGGAGCGGAGACACGAACCCGGTTCCCCAGATTATGAGTCTACCGCTCTTAACCACTACACCACACTGGCTCAGATCCCAGAAGAGTGTTTTACAGGCTTTGCAGAACAAAATATCCATTCTAGGAGGAATCATTTATGCAAACACAGAAGTGGGAATCTTAAGTAAGGTTTTTGACTAGATCTGTAAAGAGTTTCTGGCTGGGATTGGTTGAAACCAATAAACTGTAACCCTCATTGGGTATAAATATATAAATAACATTCCAGTTTTCTTTCTAAAGTCCCTCCTTCCTTGGATCCTCTTAGTTTGCAGTAAAATAAGTAAAGGACAAGTAGGACTTTGCAACCCAGGTGCTTGGAGTAGTCCTGGTCTGATTTAGATATACCAGTAACTCAACATGGATAAACTGAAGGGAAAGAAGGCATTAAAGGGTCCTACATTTGTTAGCCTTTCCTGTGCTCAGGACTCTGGACAAGACCAAGGCAGAATTTATAGGGTGTATGTTATGTAAAATTATTATCAGGTGACGAATGCTTCCGTGGCAACCCGACTCTTATACTCAGATAACCAGCCTCTGTTTTGGAGCAGCGGCAATATCTGCTTCAGTAGCTTAAATTACAGTGATTTCCATTTTTGTTTTTTGTTTTTGTAAAATAACATTGACATTTTTGAGGCTGATGCATTTACTCATATTATCAATGTGCCACAGCATTGTTACCTTAATGGATAGCTTACAAAATTATCTCTTGCGTCGTTTCCCCCTAATACGTGATTTTATATCCATGTCCGTAAATTTTGTCATATTGTAATTCCATCACACAGCTTGTGATCCATGTTAAGACCATGCCTTGGTTTTCTGATTAATGCGTGATCGTTTGCTTTTCTAGTAAACAACGGGCAGCATTTGGGTGGCTGGACAAGCTAGGGACGTTTCGTCAAGTCTGTATTTTCTTCTACAGTCACGCTGTCGCTGCAGTGGATGCTCAGCTGATTTACTGTATCTATTTACTATATCTACGAGTGGAGTGTCACAATCACGCTGAAACGGCCAGTTTAGACATACCTGCTACATGGCTTTGTGCAACTCTGCTTTAAGGGTAGCACAAAATGGCTGGCGGTAGGGAACACACCAAAATTAGTCCACACAGCTCAAAGCAAGGGACAAAGCAAGTTGTTGTTGTTGCATGGCTATATCCCTCCCTCCCAGGTGAATAATGACACAGGACACATTTTAAATGGGCGTAAAGGCCACAACTTTATTGGTTACAGATGTTGAGCAGTATTGGCTTAGGCATTGGATCCTAACCACTATATCTGACCCCCAACCCGGGTGTTGGGGGTCCGTGAAGGGTTAACCACCAAGGGCAGCACCCCTGAAGCATATCAAGGGGAACTGCCCCTGTGATCACCGTTGGGGCGTGGCTCAGGCCCTAACCTCCCTAGGCTTCGAACCAATGCAGCTGGGGGCAGCGAAAGGAGAGGGGGAAGGATTCCCGCCGTCTCCAGTTAAAGGGCTGTTAACCCCTTCCCTCAGCCGACCAGATTGGTCAGCCACTGGGGAGAGGCGTCGGGAATCCTCCAATCGTGCGGGGGCTGTGGGGTTGTGACTCTGGGGTTGCGGTGCTCATCTTGCTTTACTGGCCGAGGGAACCGGCGTTTGTCCACAGACAGCTTCCGGGTCATGTGGCCAGCATGACTAAGCCGCTTCTGGCGAACCAGAGCAGCGCACAGAAACGCTGTTTACCTTCCCGCCGGAGCGGTACCTATTTATCTACTTGCACTTTGACTTGCTTTCGAACTGCTAGGTTGGCAGGAGCAAGGACCGAGCCACAGGAGCTCACCCCGTCGCGGGGCCTCAAGCTACTGACCTTCCAATCAGCAAGTCCAAGCAGCACAGTGGTTTAAACCACAGCACCACCCGCGTCCCTCTTATAATCCATACCAAACCACAAATAACCTAAGTGCAGTCAGGATGTGTTGGTGCAATACATCTCAGGGGAAGCTACAAGTAGGGATTTTCCCAGAGTGAGATAAAACACTCTAATCGTCCTGGGTTTGGGCGACATTGGCTTTTCCGGCCCTTTGAAATCTTTGTGCCTCAGTTAGGTGACTGTGACAGTCTTGTTCCACTCAGCATAAAGCTAACAGAACTCAAAACATTTTGAAGAGCAAACAAAACCTCTCGTTCTCTTCTTATTGGTTTGTGTTAGGTCTTAAGTATTGCTTTGAGGTTGTTTGTAAAAGGATCATCCGTTCTCTTCATGAGCTTCTCCCATTAAGGGGCTAGCTCTTCCTGGTTTACTCTGTAACTGCATATCATAAAATGAAGTGATCATCTCATCACTTTTCTTCTTCCCTGACGCATCCAGATGTACTTGACCCAGCTCTCCTTTAAAGCCTAGTATGTTTAAATCCAGTTGTTTGGTTTGGTTTTGTTTTAATTACCAAGGGACAGGCTGGGTTGCTTTTACAGTGAGCATGTTTGGCCAAACTGCGGGAGGCAGTGGAGGATAGGCGTGCCTGGCGTGCTCTGGTCCATGGGGTCACGAAGAGTCGGACACGACTGAACGACTGAACAACAAGAATGTCTTAAAAAAACAACAACTCTTAAGAACCTGTAATATGAAAAATCTGCCCTTCTTCCCTTATGGGGTACACAAGAGCCCTTGTAAAGTCCTTTGCAGGTTCTCCATTGGTAGGAGTAAAAACAGAGGCCAACCAGAGAAGCTTGAGAAGCGAAGCAGCTAGTAAGCTTGATCTTTATTGAAGCGGTGTTTCTCAGGGAAAAGACCCAGAACAATGCAGGCATGCTCTTATAAAGACATTTCAAAATCCCTCCTGGAGTCTAGCCCACCCCCAGAAACATCATCCAATCAACAGAAGAGATGTAACCCAAGACCACTACCCCCCATACATCAGAGCTACATCACAAATTGGGAGGGTCAGAGGAGGTAACTTGGGAATTTTCCACACCTGTGCCATCTCTCCTTGACCCCTCCCAGACACACATTTCTGCAAAACAAAGGTTTCCTGCCCTGGCCAGTAGGGCTAATGGCTGTTCCTTTGTGAGGGAAATGGCCCATCCTCAGGCAGAGACTTCTCACCTCCTCCCTGCAGATGAAAACACTTGGCCAGCTAGGAGTCAAAATGGAGTGAGGCCTGTCTTTCTGTGCTGTTTTCAGACATGTGGCCTTATTTGTTTGGTAAATTAATAACAATTATATATATATATATATATATATATATATATATATATATATATATATGAGAAAGACCTTAAAATCCTTACAACAAACCCAAAATTATTCTCAGTTATGTGCTCTCTCGCATACCTTCAATTGAAGGCTTGTACCATTTTTTATTTATTTATTTATTTTTGTTATTGTCCTGCTCCTCTGCCCTTTAACAACGGATGGGGAGAAATGATCCAGCAGCTGAAGCTTTTCCTGGTGGAGAAATAAACTGGCGGGCAACACTTCATTTGTTGAATGTCCCTGTATTTGTTTGGTTGCAATTATTAACTTTTCCTTCAAGGATAAAGATAAGCCCTTACAAGTATGGTTTTGGGTTTGTTTGTTTTTTAGTATCTCAAACCAAGTTCCAACGTATCTTAGCATCCTGAAATTTCTCAAAACAAAAGTCATGTGTGTTCAGGGCCGGATTTAGGTTTGATGAGGCCCTAAGGCAGGCATAGGCAAACTCGGCCCTCCAGATGTTTTGGGACTACAACTCCCATGATCCCTAGCTAGCAGGACCAGTGGTCAGGGATGATGGGAATTGTAGTCTCAAAGCGTCTTGAGGGCCGAGTTTGCCTATGCCTGCCCTAAGCTGGAGATAATGGGGCCCTTTATATGTCCAGCTGTCCTTTGTCAACAACAAATTGTCGCTGTTTTTTGTGTTGAATGTATGCTATATGGTAATTTATGGACCTAATAGGTATCTAAAGCCATTTGCGTAACATAACAAAATATGTATCTTATCAAAGTAATTTTTGAACTGAAATACAATTAAGAAGTATATTAATATATCTTATATTTTGGAAATTTACATCCAGTTTTTTCCTTCAATTTTTTTGGGGGGCCCCCCAAGAGAGTGGGGCCCTAAGCTATAGCCTGTTTAGCTTATATGTAAATCCGGCACTGTGTGTGTTATGTCATAGTATTATAGAATTACGGGGCTGGAAGGGACCACAATGTGGGGCTCAAACCCATGACCCTGAAATTAAAAATCTCATGCTCTGCTGACTAAGATATCCAATCAGAAGAAGGGAATCCTACTTCTCTGGACCAGTTTTTGTTTGAAAAACTCCACACACACTCTCACACAACCCTAAACACATACGTTTTATTCCTACTCCAAACAATTCGCTAATTTCTCCCGGAATCAAAGGAAAACAAGGATTACCTAGGAATTGGACCTTGGCCTAATAAAGAGTAAGAACCCATCAATGCAAATAACAGCAATGATAACAAATTTCTAATAATGTCCGCAAGGGGATATCACTGTACACAATAATAATGAGGACACTAAATCATGTATATAATGTCAAAACGTAACTGCTGGCAGTGGATGGAGGCTTGTAAACATTAAGTGATGGCAATAATCTCATCCTGTATCAGTTCCAGACACGAGTTTCTTGTGTTATTTAGGTAGCCTTTAGCTGTCTGCTCCAGATGGTAGTCAGCAGTTGCTTTGACAGAAGAGACTGTCTGTTTATTCCATAGCAAATATCTCAGACCATGGTGTCCCAACTGTGGGATGTAATCTACTGAGAGCAGTCAAGTACAACATTCCTTGTTTTCCTAGAGTGGACATGCAAGGGAATGTTTGGTCCAGCCAGTTGAAACTTCCTGTTCCTGGCCTGGAGCATCCTTCCTTGCATGTGACTAGGGGGTGGGTGTGACCTTTCCAGACCTGGTAAAAGGACAAGGCATGCTGCCACTCTCTCTCCGTTCCATCTTCCTTTCGTCCTGTGAACTTCCCGGACTGTTAACTGCAGTCAATAGGTCAACCCACAAATGGGGTAAACCTGTTTGTATATGCTTGTAACTTTAAGCCTTAAGCCTGCCTTCAAGGGATCACACTGTGCTCTTTCTGATCGCGAGTAAACTTTCTTTTTATTGCTTTGAATAAGACTGTGGTGTCTTTATTCTTTTAGGAGGGATTCAAGGGGTCTTACCAGGAAAATATTAGAACACATTTCAATCTGGACAAGCCAGATTGAATTGCATATTGTCTTAAGAAACTCACATGAGTTTGCAACTAGTTTTCTGCTGTGTAAAGGGGAATGCACTCTGCTAAGTAAAGGAACTTGCTGCTGCAAGTTAGGAAGGATATTGATAAACAATATATCCTTTCCTGCCACCCTGAACATTCCCACACCAACATGGGCTCAGTTTGAGGAGCCTGTTAGAGGAAGGTGCAAGCATTAGGAATAAGCCCAAACTACCACTCAGTCGTGGGTGGAGCTGTGGGTTAAACCACAGAGCCTAGGGCTTGCTGATCAGAAGGTCGGCGGTTCGAATCCCCACAATGGGGTGAGCTCCCGTTGCTCGGTCCCTGCTCCTGCCCACCTAGCAGTTCGAAAGCACATCAAAGTGCAAGTAGATAAATAGGTACTGCTCCAGCAGGAAGGTAAACGGTGTTTCCGTGCGCTGCTCTGGTTCGCCAGAAGCGGCTTAGTCATGCTTGCCACATGACCTGGAAGCTGTACGCCGGCTCCCGTGGCCAGTAACAAGAGATGAGCACCCCAACCCCAGAGTCGGACATGACTAGATCTAATGGCCAGGGGTCCCTTTACCTTTACCTTTACCACACAGAGTTATGGTGAGAGGGACCTCGTATGCCAACCTGATCTCCTCGCAGAAAGGGTGGGGTCACAACGTCTTAAAATGTAGTTAATTAAAGCTCCTCAAGCCTGGCTGAAAACAGATGTGAGTAAGGTGGACTATTGCAGGGGTAGCCAACGTAGTGCCCTCCATATGTTTCCGACTGCAACTTTCGTCATCCTCTCCCATTGCTGGCTGGAGCTGGTGGAGAGCTGGAGTTCAAAAGAAGGCCGCCACATTGGCTATGCCTGGACTATGAGCTCTTGGTGTCGAAAACTCTGCCCCTTGTGGTGAACTGTACAACCGACATGACTTATTTTTGAGAAACCTATGCTGGGTCTTAGTAAGCACAGCACCCTTTTCTAAGTGCTCATAGACCGCCTGTTGAATTATCAGTTCTAGGGCCTTTCCTGGTATCCATGTCAAGCTCACCGGCCGGTAGTTACCATGGGGCTTAAAAATCACTCCCCAAGCATCACCCTCTGGGAACGACTATCCAAGTTGGACTAGAATCAGTGCAAAGCAGTTCCACCCACTCCCAACTCGGACAGCTGCTCCAGAAGGACACCATGGTTGATTGTAACAAAACCTCTGAGAGGCCAAGGAGAATTAATATGGACACATTTCCCTGTCTCTCTCCCGTCTAAGGTCATCATGCAGGGTGACCAAAGCAGTTTCTGCGCCAAAACCAGGCCTAAACCCCATGAAATGGATCAAGAAAACCAGTTTCCTCAAAGAGCAAAATTAAATTAGTTGTCTTTGCCTGTCACTGACTCCGGCTCTAACTGCATCTAGGAAAGCCTTTGTTGTATTACTATAGATAAAACCAATAAGCAGAAAAAAGAAAGACAAAAAGGGAGGGAGGCAGAGAAAGAGAGAGAGAAGACTTTGATTATAAGTTGTGAATCAGTAACTTTTTAGAGCAAACTCGAAGCTAGGAAGGTAGATTGATGGGAAAGAAAGCCTGTCAGCCAAGAAGGTTATATAAGTACAGAATGACAACCACCTGTGGAGAATCTATCTGTCCCTCCTTATATGGAAAGAACATTGCTGTGGGAAGTTTTATTTTTTGCTTCCAATATTTATCTGTTTCAGTGCTTTTGGAGACAAGTGTCCCAGCAGGCATCCTCTGCACTGCCATCCGTTCCTTAGAAAATTGCAGTGCCTTTTCGCCATTCGCATTTTGACACGGTGTGTCTGCCTGGGACACCTGGCGCTGTCAGGGGTGAGGTGAAATCCTTTGGGTAACTATCAATTTGAATACATTGCTGGCTTCATTTGTCATATATCTACACAACCAACAGAGTTACTATTAAAAAAACAACAGCAGCAGCAGCTACTGAATTTTTGCCTCATATTTTTCTGTGTACAACACACCCCCTTGTATAAGACGCCCCCTATTTTGGGGGACTCAAAATTAAGAAAATGGGGGGAGATTCCCCAAAGCTGTTGAGCTTTTTAGAGGGGAAGTGCAGAAAATCGCTCACCTGCAAGACCGACAGTGCTGCTTGCACGCCTCGCAAATGCCACCGATCCTCCGTCAACCTCGCCGTCAAAGGCAGAAAATCGCCCCCCCAATTGCCGCAGCGACAGCCAATCAACACCAGCCCTTGCCGCACCCACCAATAACAATCTACCATTTGCAGCTGCAACCAATCCCACGGCTCCACAACGCACCATCCATGTATAAGATGACTCCCAATTTTAAAGATGATTTCTGAATAAAAATACCTAGTTTTATACATGGAAAAGTATGGCAATTCTTTTTTTGCGAAGGTGCTTAAGCACCCCACTCCACTGTTTTTGCACTTGCTTCTCCTCACGCTTATTCAAAGAAGAAATCTCTGCTTGACTTTAACCCACGAAGCGTTACAAAGCCATGGAATGGTAAGGAAAGGAAGGGAACAAAAATGGAAGCCAACCCTGGGCTCGTCTACACTTCTGCTTGTCCTACACAGGTCTGAGTGGGTTTGCGATTGCCCTACAGCTTCCCCCTGGGAAACAAACTCCTCAGAACTGAATTGGAATAAACAGCCACCCATGGAAAGCCCCATTTGGTCTGATTCAGCAGGTAAACCGTGGGTTTCCCCAGGGGAAAGCAGTGAGGCAAATGTTTCTGGTCAGCTACATTGGTTTGACGGCCAAGTAGCATCTTTTCTTTGGGCACCTCACACAAATAAAAACAACATATTCCATGTGAAAAATATAAAACAACGTAAGCAGCACATTCTTTCTGGGAGGCATACAATAAAACACAAATCATCTTTATTTATTTTATTAAATTTGTAGGCTGCCCTTCATCCGAAGATCTCAGGGCGGTTCACAGCATAAACGTAACCGAGCAGAACCCTTAGACAGTTAATCCCAGTCAAATTCGACTTTGGGGTGTGGCACTCATCTCGGCTTTCAGGCCGAGGGAGCCAGCGTTTGTCTGCAGACAGCTTTTCTGGGTCATGTGGCCAGCATGACTAAACCACTTCTGGCATATGGGACACTGTGACAGGAGGCATAGCACATGGAAACTCGGTTTACCTTCCCAGCACAGATGTACCTACTTATCTATTTGCACTAGTGTGCTTTCAAACTGCTAGGTTGGCTGGAACTGGGACAGAGCAACAGGAGCTCACCTTGTTGTGCGTATCTGAACTGCCAACCTTCTGATCGGCAAGCCCAAGAGGCTCAGTGGTTTAGACCACAGTGCCACCCGCATCCCTACTCACAGCATAAAAATACAAAGTAAAAAACACAAAATGCATAATTAAGAACAAGAACAAAGCAAACCAATATCTCTCCCCTCCCCCAAGAAAATCATTTAATAGGACATAGAATGCTAATCAGCCAAAGGCCTGGTTGTAGAGGAAGATTTTTACCTGGCAACTAAAGATGTATGATGAAGGCACCAAATGAGCCTTCCTGGGGAGACACTGCAAAAAAGGCCTGTTCTCATGTAGCCCAGATTGATTGATTGAATGAATGAATGAATGAATGAATGAATGAATGAATGAATTTATTTTTACGGTCACAACCAACTTACTAGATCAATAATACAAAAATAATACATTAAAATTTGCACATCAAAAACCATACACGTATATATACGTATACAGCAGCATTTAAAATATATAGATTAGAGTAGCCCAGATTATAAAATAACTGCTCCAAAAGAGATTGGGTATCTCAATGAATTGGTACTTCTTGTGACATTGCCGTTCAAGAAGGCACTCAAATCCACTCCTGTTGAAATTAGCTTGTGCATAAGAACATAATGACTTGTTTGGATATGGGTGTTAACAGTTACTGTTTTGAATGAGAGCGATTTGTGATGACTCCCCTCCCCTAGTTTTCCTTGTTCTTATCAAAGGCAGATATTTGTAGATTTCACACATCTCACCCATGTCTTGTCAGCAAGTTCTGAATGCAATTGTTTTTCTCCATGGATACTCCACCATTTGAAGAATGCTTCTCATGCAGTTAGTGCTCTGTTAGAATTAAAAATGCTCAATCGATGGCACATTTGCATTCTTTAAAGCCTTCAGTCGCGTAGCCACAGAGTGTCACTCGGTTATCACCCCCTCTGGCAAAACAGAACAAGCGTATCTTCCCCATCTACCCTCACTTTGTGTGTCTTCCTGGCCATTCTGAAATTAATTTACCTGTTTAGGGCTATTATAGCATAGATAACAGTGTCCGGCACTTGGAATCCAGACGTGAGAAGAGAAATGCCATTCACTTTTTGTTTATTAATTTCACTCGTCGTAGATACAAAAAATAAAAAATTGCAAATACAAAAAAACAAGTCTATATATTTTGCGTTTTCTTTTCCGCGATTATTCTTTTATTTTTGAACTGCTCTCCCTGCCTGTCTGAGGGTGGGGGGAGATTCTGACTGAGACCCAAAGAAAGATGTGCTCTCCCAAGCCCACATTCCCAGCATGTTCACACTCCTGTCTCAGTAGCATCTATGCTGGCTCGGTCATGTCCACAGATTGGAAGATGGTGGGAACCCCAAGTATGTGCTCTATAGGGAGCTGGCTTCAGGTACCAGGCCTGTTGGCAGACCAGCTGTGTGTCGCAGCAATGACTGTGAAGCAAAGAGCCCTCTCTGGGCTCAGAGAGAGAAGGCCACTTGTAACATCGGTAAATAGTGTGGGTATGTATGGTAGTGTATCGCTGGTGTCAGCCTAGTAAAGACAACTCTGCTAAATGGCTGTTTTCTGTGGTGGACCTAGCTTCTGCAGCCCATACACCCAACACAGATACCAACAGGAAGCATGGTTCAGGTAATACCAAATCAAAAATAGAGACTGAGTTGTTAGATAGTAAAAGGAAAACGTTGTCGAGAACATATAAGTTATTATGAGAGCCAGCGTGGTGTAGTGGTTAAGAGCGGTAGACTTGTAATCTGGGGAACTGGGTTCGCTTCCCCGCTCCTCCACATGCAGCTGCTGGGTGACCTTGGGCTAGTCACACTTCTCTGAAGTCTCTCAGCCCCACTCACCTCACAGAGTGTTTGTTGTGGGGGAGGAAGGGAAAGGAGAATGTTAGCCGCTTTGAGACTCCTTAGGGTAGTGATAAAGTGGGATATCAAATCCAAACTCTTCTTCTTCTTCTTCTTCTTCTTCTTCTTCTTCTTCTTCTTCTTCTTCTTCTTCTTCAATGGCACACAAAGGATGAAGAAGTGAAGACGGTTATGATTAAATGGGCTCAAGATTTGGGTCACAATATTGATTTTGAAATGTGGGGGAAATTGTGGACGAAAACAATTAAATTTACTGTATGTACGGCAATTAAAGAAAATTTAATGAAGATGATGTATAGGTGGTATTTGACGCTGTCTAAACTTGCTAAAATGTATAGAAATCAAGACAAGGAATGTTGGAAATGTAAGGAAAAGGAGGGGAATTTCTTCCATATGTGGTGGACCTGTACGAAGGTTAAAGTCTACTGGGATATGATATACAATGAACTGAAAAAGATTTTAAAAAATACCTTTATAAAAAAAACAACAGAGGCCTTTTTGTTGGGTATAATTGGAGAAGAAATTCCCCAAAAAGATATAAATTTATTTATGTGTGCTACCACAGCTGTGAGGATACTTTTAGCTCAGAAATGGAAGCAGCAGGAACTTCCAACATTGGAAGAACGGCAGACTAAAATGATGGAACATGCAGAACTGGCAAAGCTGAGAGGGAAGATACGAAACCAGCCGACAAGCTGTTTGAAAAGAACTGGAGTAAATTTATACAATATATGAGAGAACATTGTAAACATTTGAAAACGTTTGCAGGTTTGAGTTAAAATATTTTTTAATGTTAAATTTTTGGAACCTCTTTACAATTATTAAGGTAAATTTTGTAAGCTTGAAAGAAGATAAATAGATTGATATAGAAATGCTAAGTTGTAAGTGAACATTTATGAAAGCCAAGGAGTGGGGGGGGGGTGAGTCATAGAATCATAGAGTTGGAAGAGACCACAAGGGCCATCCAGTCCAACCCCCTGCCAAGCAGGAAACACCATCAAAGCATTCCTGACAGATGGCTGTCAAGCCTCCGCTTAAAGACCTCCAAAGAAGGAGACTCCACCACACTCCTTGGTAGCAAATTCCACTGCCGAACAGCTCTCACTGTCAGGAAGTTCTTCCTAATATTTAGGTAAAATCTTCTTTCTTGTAGTTTGAATCCATTGTCAAGGCTCAGTTTGAGCAAGGCTATAGGTGACGTTATGATTCTAACAGATGGTGATTATGGTAAAAATAATGTAAACGCAATATAAATTATTATTTAAAAAGATTATTATTATTATTATTATTATTATTATTATTATTATTAAATTTAAAAAGATACCAGTAGGAAGCCTTCAGGCTGTATATGACTGCAACAGCACTGCAATTTCCAACAAAAGGCCCATCATTGCTGCATGCCGCAGTAGAAAGTGGAGAAAAATAGTATGGAGCTCCCCTCACTTCCTTAAAAGCCATTACTCAGGTTATGGGACCTTAGGGGATGGATGCGGGAAAGATCAGAGACTGAGATGTTTTTTTCAGGGACTGACTACTCTAGACTGATTATCTCATGCCAGCTACATAGAGCATGAGAGAACTTGTACTGAGCAAGAGAAGAGGGAAAGAATAGCAGAAAGCCTGAGGGGACCTGCTGCTGAGGTGATTAGGCCGCTTTGAGCTAGTAACCCTGATGATCCTGCACTGGAATATCTTGTTGCCTTAGGGAGTGCATTTGGGAGCACTGAATGCGGAGAAGAGTTTCTGTGGAAACCCCAGCTGTCAGAAACCAGGAGAGAAACTGTCACAGTATGTAGCTCATCTAAGCACAACTTAATTAAGTCGTTTGCCACAAGAAGGGAGTAGCAGTGCAAGACTGAGATCGACTATGACCAAGGCAAGCACTTAAGGGGGCCAGATATGCTGGACTAATGTTTTGGTAGAAACTGGATGGCAGGAAGGATAACCCACCACAATTTTCACCTCTGATGAGAAATATTAGAGCAGGCTTCCTCAATCTTGGCCCTCCAGATGTTTTTTGGCCTACAACTCCCATGATCCCTAGCTAGCAGGACCAGTGGTCAGGGATGCTGGGAATTGTAGTCTCAAAACATCTGGAGGGCCGAGGTTGAGGAAGCCCGTTTTAGAAGAAGAGGGAGAATTTGAGGAATTGGATAACAATCCTCTCAGAGAAGCTATGGTGACTGCATTCTTCCTAGAAGCTAAAGAAGATGCATTTATTTCTGAAACTGGTAAGACGAGGAAGCAACAACTGGATTTAGACACATCAGATCACTGGTACGTCAACCGCCCAAATGATTCAGGCACAGATTAACAGCCTCAGAAAAAGTAAGGGAGTACACTTGAATTGGGGAGACCACTGTTTGCAGCATTTGGAGGAGTCAGCTTTTCTCTTCTGCGCCCCATTTTAGTTATCAGTGTGGAGAGGGCTCTTATTATTTAATAGGGTACTCAAATCCAGCAAATCCATTGAGAGCTGCAGAAACTTCAGAGCAAGGAAACTTCAAAATGCCAGGGTAAGGGAACAAACTATACTACGTTCCAAGTAGATATATGGAAGGAGACTAGACTGTTATCCTGGAAAAAATTACTTTCTCTGAAGGAATAACCCAAACACAGAGAAGCTTCCAGAACCCTCTTGTATTAATTAGAATAGGAAAGATCTCTACACTTCAGATCAATACTTTCTGCACTAAGAAATGCAAACTGACAATTTTATAGTAATTTTCCAGCATTTGACAAAACAGAATACTTTTTTTTTTTGGAGACGTGTCCCTGGTATATCTAGCTAATAATCCCTAAATTATTGACATTGTGGGAGGGGTAATAAAGCGTTGGTGCACCCCCTTTTAAATTTCCATTTTGCTGAAGACTGAAAATATATTAAAAAGTGGAACTGTTTTAGAAGTTTCATGCAGCTAAACGAGGGAATAGGAATAATTTGTAGTGGTAAACCAATGTTTTCCCCAGGATCTGAAGGGGGGAAAAAGCTTAATAACTAACAACTCCTATCCCACAGCAAAGCCACAATTTAAGACTAAATTTACATTGTAATTAGCTTCTCAGAAATGCAAAGAACTTCAATATAGTTGTCCATTAATAATCTCACTGCTGTTGGAAAGCCTGTTCCACCCACACGAGCTCCTTAATTAAACTCAGTGTTCCTCATTCATATAAGGCTGTTATGAGGAGCAGGTGGTAACTAATTTGAAGATAATGGATGTATGGATCTTCGTGTAATTTCATCACCCTAAGTGAAATTATCTGACACCTTGCCTGAACCTACAATCTTTCCTTCTCTCCTAAAAACCAACTTCCTTCCGAGGATTGCAAAAAAACCTTTAGGTTGATATAAATGTGTACGGTGCAATAGGCTACTCCACTGCCATGAAAATGTAATGGTTGAAGTACAATGGCTTTGAAGTGTAGGTGGCTTCCCACGAGGCAAGACACAGGGATAACAGCAAGAACCTTTATTGAACTACAGAACTAGGGAACAGAGGCAAAGCAACTGCTTATATACGTTTCTGAAAGCCTGGGCCACTCCCACTCCCAAAGTGATTGGCTGTCTAAACGTCCAAACTGCGAATCACGACTCAGAGTTGAAGGGCCAATGGCAGAGGCCCAAATCCTGAAATGTTCTTTGATTGGACAACTTATATTGAATCAGAACACAGGAGCTCAGAATGCTAGTTCAGGCTGAAGCTCAGGCAAACACTGACCACTGAATACATAATAAAAAAATTTCCTTCCAGTATTATTTTGTTTTGACTACGTCAGACCAACACGGCTACCTACGTGTAACACTGAATACATAACAGGCTTGTTCCATCCAGGATGCTTTGTAGATGATGGCTTTTTCACAATTATGAAATTCAGAGTCTGGGACTCCACCCTGCTTGGAAATTGACTCCAAATGTTAACCCAAGCCTTTTCTGGTATAACTTGTTTCCATAGCCCCTGTAAAGAAATAAAAGGATTTGTAGTTTTACCACTGAATAAAGGGCATATCTTTGAAGGCAAACCTTTACTTTGGGGCTTGCATTCAAAACTGGTAAACTCACTCTTTGTACAGTCTGTTGAATTGATTCTTTAGTTATAAAATGATGGACTTCGTAGACACGTCATGAGTTTGCACACAGATGTCCACCAGTTCTTCGATGGAGCCCTTGGCTCTTGGCATCTTTGTTGGCAAAGCTGGGATTCTGAAGGAAGGTCTAGACCAAACTTCCCCAACCTGGTGCCCTCCCAGTGTTTTGAATTACAACACCCATCAGCCACCTTAGAAGTGCACGAGGACACTTTGATGTATATAAAACTGTAGAATAAAGCTTGGATCCTGTAAACAGTGCTCACCTTCTCAGAATGGGGCTTTCCTGCCTTCTTCACACACACACACCCCACTCCCGCAGCCCCCTGTGCCTCCCGACTCTGGGAGCTTGGAGGTCTCCGGGGCTTTGTGGGATATGCTCTAGGGAGTGATGTTGAAAGGAGGCGGAGGAGCGGTATATACATTTTCTGAATAAATAGTAAGTAAAAGAAAAAAGAAAAGAAAGGAGGCGGAGGCAGACAATGTATTCCATATTAATGGAGGAGAAACTTAGGGTCTAAGTCATAAGTTCAACCACTGCTATGGAAATAAAAATTGTGACGTTGAAAATAGTTTATCAGGGTTTACATGCGTACATGTACAATGCATGCTCTAGAACCATGGATTTCAACGTGGGGCACCCCCCCAATAGGGGGGCAATTTGATTTTTAAGGGAGACAATTTGAGAATGAGTTATTAACCGTTAATGGCCTTTTAGGCTTCATCCATGTGAATAGTTTACTTTTTGAATAATAAGACTTATATGTCACGGGGTGGAGGGAGGGGCATCAGGATTTTAGAGATGCTTAGGTGGGGCATGGCCCCCCCCCAAAAGGTTGGGAACCGCTGCTCTAGAAGTAATTCACATTTGGAAATGGAAGATTTGCATTGCATAGTCAATGAGCTGGACCATCAAGAAGGCTGATGGCCGAAAAATTGATGCTTTTGAATTATGGTGCTGGAGGAGACTCTTGAGAGTCCCATGGACTGCAAGAAGATCAAACCTATCCATTCTTAAAGAAATCAGCCCTGAGTGCTCACTAGAAGGACAGATCCTGAAGTTGAGGCTCCAGTACTTTGGCCACCTCATGAGAAGAGAAGACTCCCTAGAAAAGACCCTGATGTTGGGAAAGATGGAGGGCACAAGGAGAAGGGGACGACAGAGGATGAGATGGTTGGACAGTGTTCTCGAAGCTACTAACATGAGTTTGGCCAAACTGCGAGAGGCAGTGAAGGATAGGCGTGCCTGGCATGCTCTGGTCCATGGGGTCACAAAGTCAGACATGACTGAACGACTGACCAACAACACAAGTCAATTTCTCATCAGCTTCTGTGGCAGTGGTTCTCAGTTTTTTTTCTCTGGGCCACACTTTCAGAATAAAAATTTGCCCGCGCTATATGATTATTATTATTTTTATTGATAAGGAATACATTGGAAAACAAAAAGAAACAAGCCGCTAGCTGTGCTTGATTTATAACACAGAGTACAACTACTTTATAATATGATCATGGGACATCTGGAAAGTATAAAACAATGCAGCGACATAGGAACATGAATCATTCCCGAAATATAATTATGTACTACACTACACTGAAACGTTTAAATGTTTCTTCGATTGTCCTTGAAACTTCCCGGCAAACTTGCCATCATCTCCTGCCACAGCAGTGTGGTGCACAATGCCCTTCAAGAACTGCCTGTTCTATGCAGTGAAAATTAAGTCTGTAGAAAATAACGGGTTGGAACCAAGCAGTTAGCAGAAGGAAGTCTGGCCATGATGCTGTTCCATTAATTGTTGCACAAGAGATACTGGCAGGGATGCCAACAGGATTTTCTGGGTCCAATACACTGCATTTGGATTGGGGCCCCTACACACACACACACACACACACACACTCTGTTGGCAAGACCTGCTCCTTAGTTGTTATTTGTGCAGCTAAATGCACATTAAAATCCTATTCCAATCAATGGGGTTTAATCATAACAGAGTTTTGCAGGTTTCTACCCAGCACATGTTTCTGAGGGGGTCAGAATCATTTCTGATTATTCTGACACAAATGGTGATCCAGACAATGAAGAGGACATTTGCTATTTATAAAGATGCTTGTAGACATTTAAAAAATGTATAAGAACCTTCAGTGATTGACTTGAGAGACAAGAGAATTTTACAGATATCGCGCTTTGGATTTTGACCCTACAGACTATCACAATTTACTAAAACAATGAAGCATTTTAAAGCCTGGAGGATTGTTTAGAGGAGAAACTAATGGCTCTTTTAAAACTTGATTCTAGCAGCCATTTAAAAGAGAAAATATAACCACGGCATAATCAATGACGTGAGTTATATTTACTGGTTGAATGATGAATGGCACTCTTGGGGAGAAGGAATATTTTTATGTATGAGTTCCGACAGCTAAGGTAGCCTTAAGCAGCAGCAGGTTGCGATAAATATTTTATTTTGAGGAAGCTGGAGCCTTCAAATAGGGCAAGCAAATTTACTGATGCCTACACATGCTACTCATTGTCTAGATTTTTCTTCTGCTGGTTTACAAAATTAAAGCAGTAGCCTACTTTCCCACCACAGCTGATTCAATTTTCACTTTTTAGGTTAAATGGCTTTGATCACTTACCTGCAGCACTCAGTTTTGATGCAAGGTACCTATGCTATTAGGGATGCAGGTGGCGCTGTGGTCTAAACCACTGAACCTAGGGCTTGCCAATCAGAAGGTCGGCGGTTCGAATCCCCTCGACGGGGTGAGCTCCCGTTGTTTGGTCCCAGCTCCTGCCGACCTAGCAGTTCGAAAGAACGTCAAAGTGCAAGTAGATAAATAGAAACCGCTCCGGCGGGAAGGTAAACGGCGTTTCCGTGCACTGCTCTGGTTTGCCAGTAGCGGCTTAGACATGGTGTCTGTGGACAAATGCCGGCTCCCTCGGCCTACAGAGCGAGATGAGTGCTGTAACCCCAGAGTCATCCGCGACTGGACCTAACGGTCAGGGGTACCTTTACCTTTACCTTATATATGCTATTATTCTGGGAGCGAAAAGACTCTTCAGTTGCATTCTGTGCTAAGCTAGTGAAATGGCTTCATTTGTGAAATAAGCAGCAACATCACATTTGCAAAGCAGGCAGTGTCTTTGCCTAATTTATAAAATAAAAAAGCTATTCTCTATTGCTAAAGCTATTCTAATATCTCTGCATTTTTCACCTAGAGAAATTGGTAACATTCATTTTGACCCACTGACTGCTTAAAGGAGTCTATGAAATTTCTGACTCCGTTCTCCTTTTCAAAACAATTGTATTCCCCACAATCCACTGTATTGCATCCTCCATGTCACGTCAACTTCAAGCAACTCTCTTTCTTTGTGGCTTTGTCCCAAAATTAATGCATTGAATGTGGGGAGAAAAATACTCATGGAATGTTAGTACAGAAGATGCACTATAAAATCTTTGTTAAAATTTGCTCCATAGTCACTAGAATGATCTGTTGCATGGTCTTCTATATCATTAGATGTGGAGCTTGAATCATCTCCTGACCCCCACAAATTATGTAAGTGTCAGGGGCGTAGCAAGGTAAATTGGTACCCGGGGCAAAAAAATGTTGTCAACCCCCCCCCCAGGCATGGGAAGGTCAGGTGGTACCCGGTGCGGAAAATTTCTTGTCAACCCCCCATTGATTCCCCCCCCCGCAAAAATGGTTTTACGTTATTTCATATTTTCTTACAAAGGAATAATAATAATAATAATAATAATAATAATAATAATAATAAAAAACTTTTATTTATATCCCACCCTCCCCGGCTGAAGTCGGGCTCAGGGTGGCTAACATCAGATACATAACATTGGTATAAAATCAAACAATAATTAAATTACCTCCTAAAAACATCTCAAAATCAAATTAAAGTCTAATTAGATGGCTTTCCACAGGGTTAGGGTTGGGAACAGTAAGTGCTCCACTGAACTGAAATTTCAGCCTTCACGACATAGGAAAACAGCCAAGTGAACAGCTATTTTGGTGGAGGAGGGTCAAGATATTAACCGATATGCATGAAATTTCATATATAGCTATATAATCCCTAGTATAGTAAGATATATAATCCCCAGTATAGTAAAATAAGACCTTCGGAGCAGGCATTAAAAACAAATTCAAAAAAAAATGTTCCTTGATCATTTGTTACCCCCTCCATTATGGAACTTGGGGCAGCCCGCCCCCGCCCTCCTTGCTACGTCCCTGGTCAGAGGCATTTGTGTTGTATCACCATGGTAAAAATGAAACCTGATGCCTGCTCATCAGCTCCTATAGACCAAACATCAGTAATGCACTAGGTTGATTGTGCCTGCCTTATTCCTGATCCACCCCCCGCCATGAAGTTGCAGCTAGTTCTTATGTGAAGCATGGAGTTAAAAGTCAAACCATTCCAAAAAGCCATCAAGCCTTCAGACAGGTGACGTGTAGGAGAAATATGACAAGGGACAACAACAACAACAACAACAAACTTTTAGGATGGTGTCAAATAAAAGATGGATGCAATCTTGCCATTTCCCAGAGGAGAGTACTTCAGTCATTGTGACATCGAAGGCCTAATTCAAACACCGAGTCTGTGGTACGGTTGCAGGGGGTGGCACTGGCAAAAATGTTTTTCTCATAAAGGTAAAGGTAAAGGGACCCCTGACCATCAGGTCCAGTCATGTCCGACTCTGGGGTTGTGGCGCTCATCTCGCTCTATAGGCCAAGGGAGCCAGCGTTTGTCCACAGACAGCTTCCGGGTCATGTGGCCAGCATGACTAAGCCACTTCTGGCAAACCAGAGCAGCACACGGAAACGCCGTTTACCTTCCCGCTGGAGCGGTACCTATTTATCTACTTGCACTTTGACGTGCTTTCGAACTGCTAGGTGGGCAGGAGCTGGGACCGAGCAACGGGAGCTCACCCCATGGCAGGGATTCGAACCGCCGACCTTCTGATCGGCAAGCCCTAGACTCTGTGGTTTAACCCACAGCGCCACCTGGGTCCCTTTTTTCTCATACAATCCAGCAAATTCACGTGGGAAGAAGATGCAAATGTTTTCGCTGCAGAGCCAGTGAAAATTAGCAAGGTTTTGCAGGCAGATGATTTAATTCGTTTCATTTTTAAAATGCCATTCATCCAAAAGGACCCCAAGGCTGTTGGCAGTGTTCACATTAAAACAGTAAAACTGCTCATGGAATATAAATCTAAACAATCGGTATAATCACAACCGGAAAACAGTTTCATATCAATAGCAATGGAGAAATCAGTTTTAGATGCTCCACCCCTTCACATATTTTCCTCTAAACATCTGAGTGAAGAAATGGGTCTTAAGGTGGCACTGAAACCACACCAGTGATTGATAAATGGGGTGCCACTACACAAAAGGCCCTGTTCCGCATCACACCCAATGGGCTGAACCTATTGGTGAGAGGACAATAAGGGCCTGGCCTGCAAATCTTAACAGGCCGGTGTAGAGATATGTACCTCCTTTTCATATTTGGCTCCCAAATGGGCAATGGTGTTGTCTTGTAGACAAAACATTTGGCACAAATCTTGTTTAATATCTGTGCTCAGCGATATTCACTGGGTGGCCTTGGAAGTAGAAGTCCCACTTTTCTTTTAGTGCTTAGTTTCTCCACCTATGTTTTATGACTCATCATAACCCGCCTTGAAGAATTGTTGTGTGGATAGCTGAGATAACCAACTTTATGCCCTCAGCTAATTTAAAAAACAAACAAACAGTTCAAACCAATCCATGATTATGAGAAGGAAAACTCCCTAAAGTTTGTGGTAGTCAGTTGATTCTCCGGCCTTTGACCTATATCACTAGTTCCACATTTAGAAATTGGCTTCCATTTTCTGAGCAGCTCATTTCTGTTTTTCAAGCATACTGCCCAGGAATGTATCTGAAGAACCATAAACTGCATCCAAATAAGCTTCTCTGGGCTATTTTTTTCTAGAAAGGAAGGTGCCTGTACTCACTTGTTCTCTTAGAATGGCAATGGCACCCACCTGAGAGGTGCAGGAACCAGGTTCCTGTGAGTTCCCCCTTTAAAAAGCCCTGCACGTAGGTTAAATTTAAAAAAAAAGACCCTTCCCTGTACAGATATGATTCGTCCTTTTGATATTTTTCGGTTTCTGGAAATTGTAGACCTGCATGCCTGTAAGCACACACAAATTCCCATTCCCCCCCACAAGGGAAAATATGTGTGTCACAAAAAAGGACCCCTTGGAAAAGTGCTCCTGAGAGATGTTTCCTCTTCGGTCTGTAGGCTGCTTGGGTGTGCTGCCGAATCTGATGTCCTGTGCCACACACAGGGTTCACCTAGAATCATAGAATCATAGAGTTGGAAGAGACCCACAAGGGCCATCCAGTCCAACCCCCTGCCAAGCAGGAAACACCATCAAAGCATTCCTGACAGATGGCTGTCAAGCCTCCGCTTAAAGACCTCCAAAGAAGGAGACTCCACCACACTCCTTGGCAGCAAAATTCCACTGTCGAACAGCTCTTACCTGCCAAGGTTCAGAGTGGCCCCCATGGGTTCTGCATTCCCTATGAGTATAATTAGCTTGATGATGTTTCAGCAGGATGAGGTAATAAGATAACAAGTTACTAGATTAGTCTACAATGTACGAAATGCAGTCATTACCTTCATGTGATACATTAATGTGCGGGTGTACACTATGGGAATGTTCAGGGAGGCTGGAGAGGATATATTGTTTATTAATATCCTCCCTAACTTGCACTAGCAAGTTCCTTTACTTAGCAGAGTTGACACCCCCCTTTTTACAGGCACAGCAGATAGCTGGTTGCAGGCTTGTGTAAGCCTCTCACTATTAGGTTCCTAGTAAGTTCCCTTATATCCCTCTTAAAAGAACGAACACGCCACTATCTTGTGTAAAGTATATAAAAGTAGTTGACTCACATTTCTGTTCACAGTTGGATCCCTGAAGGCAGACTTACAGGTGAAACTCGAAAAATTAGAATATTGTGGAAAAGTCCATTTATGTAAGCAATTGTTTTCATTAGCTACTGGAGTTTAATATATGAGATAGACTCATGACATGCAAAGCGAGATATGTCAAGCCTTTGTTTGTTATAATTGTGATGATTATGGTGTACAGCTGATGAAAACCCCAAAGTTGAAATTGTTAATTTGGGGTTCTCATCAGCTGTACGCCATAATCATCACAATTATAACAAATAAAGGCTTGACATATCTCGCTTTGCATGTCACGAGTCTATCTCATATATTAGTTTCACCTTTTAAGTTTCTAATTTTTCGAGTTTCACCTGTAGTTACAAAGTATACACATGTGGAGCTATCCCATATGGGGATAATCCCGGGATAATCCCGGTGTCCTCTGTTAGCATCTCTACCTAAAAAGCTGCTGGTCCTACGACAGAGGAAGTGAAAAAGAGAGAGATGGCTGCGTGCCTTGCCCCTTTTGTTACCTAGACAGGTAAGGTCACACCCACCTCAAGTCACATGCAAAGCAAGTATGTCCCAGCCAGGAGGAAACAGGAGGAAGTTTTTGACTGGCCGGACCAAACATTCCCCCACATGTCCACTCTAGGAAAACAAGGAATGTTGTACTTGACTGCTACTTATGTATCACATCCCACATACACTATGACAGCAAACACATGCACATGAACAGCAAGCATGAATTTGCTGAGACTTTGCATTCTCCAGTTCGGACAAGTGGTGAAAGGGAAAAGATTCAGGCTAGGTGGCTATCCACATACAGCTGTCTGGATTGCAGCCCTGGCACCAATTTTAAATATACTTGCCAGGCCCTTCTTTATTTGTGAAATATCTTTCTCATATATCCCTATTTTGAGAGAGCACAACATCAAGCTTAATACTGTACTTTCTTTCTTCCTTTCCTTCTTTGGGGAAAAAGAGATATCAACAGTCTGGTTAGAATTAATGACAGGCTGACATAATCTATATTAGTTTGTTCAGAGAACCTCTTTGTAACTGCTGCCACATGGCTGTAGAGCACACTGTCAGTTCCTTGGAAAGATTGAAGAATGCTGCCAATACATTCCCCTCTGCCAGATGTTTCATTTATTACAGACCCTCTACACAGACAAATATCCCTCTCCTGTGCCAGCTCACTGCCGTGATATCTCCTTGCAGTACTTTGTTCCCTAACTAGCTTTTCACCGTTCTTGTTCTAACAAGAAGGACAGGCACTTAGTGAATGAGTGTAATTAGCTTGATGATGTGTCATCAGGCTGGCACGGCGGCAGCACACTAAATTGCTAGGCAGGATTTGCAATAAAAGAGCTCCTGCACCTTGGTTGGTGATAAATAAGCCGAAGACGACAGGATTTCTGGTATCTTGCAAAACTTCCCCCTTCTCCCTCCCTCTCCCTTTGAGTTTCACATTTGGGGGTGGCGACAGTGGTTTCCAGGAAGTTTGTTTTGGAAACCAGCTAGGTGAAGAAAGTGACGACATCTTATGACCTCGTGAACTGGAAATGCCATCACGGTGTTATCAAGGGACGAGATAACTGCTTTGTTTAGCTTGCTTGCTTGCTAATAATGATCACTTTGTCTTTTTTTTAAAAAAAATATATTTATTAACTTTTCAAAACATCAAAAAAACCACATAAAATGAACCAATACAACTACAAACACACCACAAATACTAAAACAAAAACTATACAAACTACAAAATACAAAAATACAAAAATGAAAAACAAAAAATTATTTGTTAAAGACTGCTTCTTTCCTTAACATTGTTGCTTGACTTCCTCACGTCTGCCCTTCCTGCGTTCATTGTCCTTCATCTTTAGTAATTTCTTTACATTGTACCAACCATATTTTCCAAAAAATCTTATCCATTTCTTAAATTATTTTCTTAATTCATTATTTCACATTTCATTAACACTTAACATAATTCTAAATCTGCAGTCTAACATTTCTTCCAAGTTCTTTCTAAATTTCAATCTTACTATATTTTTTCAAATACATTTTAAATTTCTTCCATTCTTCTCCCACTGCGTCGTCCCTCTGGTCACGGAGTTTCCCGGTCATCTCGTTGTTGTTGTTCAGTCGTTCAGTCGTGTCCGACTCTTCGTGACCCCATGGACCAGAGCATGCCAGGCACACCTATCCTTCACTGCCTCTCGCAGTTTGGCCAAACTCATGTTAGTAGCTTCGAGAACACTGTCCAACCATCTCATCCTCTGTCGTCCCCTTCTCCTTGTGCCCTCCATCTTTCCCAACATCAGGGTCTTTTCTAGGGAGTCTTCTCTTCTCATGAGGTGGCCAAAGTACTGGAGCCTCAACTTCAGGATCTGTCCTTCCAGTGAGCACTCAGGGCTGATTTCTTTAAGAATGGATAGGTTTGATCTTCTTGCAGTCCATGGGACTCTCAAGAGTCTCCTCCAGCACCATAATTCAAAAGCATCAATTCTTCGGCGATCAGCCTTCTTTATGGTCCAGCTCTCACTTCCATACATTCACTACTGGGAAAACCATAGCTTTAACTATACGGACCTTTGTCGGCAAGGTGATGTCTCTGCTTTTTAAGATGCTGTCTAGGTTTGTCATTGCTTTTCTCCCAAGAAGCAGGCGTCTTCTAATTTCGTGACTGCTGTCACCATCTGCAGTGATCATGGAACCCAAGAAAGTGAAAATCTCTCACTGCCTCCATTTCTTCCCCTTCTATTTGCCAGGAGGTGATGGGACCAGTGGCAATGATCTTTGTTTTTTTGATGTCATCTCAGCAAGTTCCAAATAGTCCATCGTTTTCATCTGCCATTCTTCAGTCGTTGGTAGTTCCTCTGTCTTCCAGCTTTTTTGCTATCAAAATTCTAGCTGCTGTTGTGGCATACATAAATACAGTTCTATCACATTTTGGGATAATGATCACTTTCTCAAGGTAGCTAAAGATGTTTTGCTCCATGACTTTTGATGGGTGGAAAATGCTTGTGGTGGGTTTGCTTTTGAATACCTATATCCCACTTTATAGCCCTAAAAGGCTCCCAAAGAGCTAACAATACAGCCACAATCAAATAAAGGACAGGGAAGAGAAATAACTTAGGATACATCTGGGGCCACCCATGATTATTCAGGCTGTATTTTCTGCTTCTGTGTCTTCCCTTTGGACCACCACCTCCTATGCAGCTGAACCCACTGAGGATCTCAGGCGCTCAGCTTGTGCGGAAAATAGGTCTTCTCTTCTTCATTGAGCCTCTGGGAGTTGGAGATTATAGTTAATGGTTTCCCAATAACTTCGGTGTAAATTTTCCTTGCTTCCAACAAATTGGACAAATTGTTCAAGCTCAGCCTCTCGGTTTGCCATTCTTAAATTCAGTTCTACAGATTTCCACATTAGCATACTCCCCCCCCTTTTTGTAAAAACAAAAAAGTCTTCATGAAAATTCACCAGCATTTTAATATGATTTTCTCCTAACACACCTTATTTTTGAAAGCAATTTTTGCTAGTATGTACGTTGCGTTTTTGTATGTTACTTTCACTAATATATGCATTGTTGTACACATTATTTGATTGGAGAGCAAAACTATGGACTACGTAGAAGGGCAAATTTTGAAAGACAGCTGCATTTTAGTTAGTGTGTGTGTTCGAGAAGTGTGGATTAGGTAAATTCCACTGAATTTACCTGGCCAATAAACTGGCCAAAATTTCACCCATATCTCTAACTATTAGACAATCATATCCCACCTAGGATGGTTCCTCTTCTCTGACTGCACAATCAAAGTCACATGAAAATCCTTGCTGGGGGAGGAGTCATTGCTCATTTTCGAGAATGGTTGGCCAAGCAGGAAGAAAACCCCTCCCCCTCAATTGCCACATTGCAGGTGCACTTATTTCTGGTCTCCCACTCCAGCCTGGCATTTTCCTCTGTGATTTAGGGCATGTGAAGACAGGCTCTGGCAGATTGAACGAACAAGACCAACAACAGATTCAAGAAGGTGGTTTCTGCATGAGCTATAGAGGGAAGTGAGAGGCAGATGGGGCTCATCAACCTGGGAAGGTAGCCCATCTAGGAGAAGGAAAACTTTGATCCCAAACCTCCTTTATCTTCTGGATTATTTCCTGGAGAAGAATAGGCTACACAAATCCAGAATGGAGTCCCCAAGATGCTTGGGTGGTGCCTTGTACACCTCCTTCCAGTGGCTCCTGCAGCCAAGCTGGTGCCAAACGTGTTGATCTCCTCTCCTTTCGACCACCTAAGTGAAGTCAAGAGGGGGGTCTTGTCATCTGGGCAGCCCAGGACTTCTATATTTCAGGATGTTCTACACATGAGTAGGAGCTTGGCAGAGACACATGCCTGACTGGCATGTTCCCTCCCTCCTAGGTGTCATTTGGGAGCTTCAAAAGCATTCCTCAGCCTGAACATCACAGCGACTGATGCCAGAAGACATCAGCACACTTAGGGATCCGCAGAGGTTTGCACAGTTGCGTAACAGAACTCAGCAACTCAGCATTTAGGCTAATCTACTTTATTTACATATAAACACACACAGAGCACTTCAACATGGCTCCCTCTCTCTCTATCATCAGGCAGCAAAGAGAAAGAACAAAGGACAATAGTCCCACTTCAGGAACACAGTAAGACAAACATCCTGTCTATGTCACATCCCATTCCTGTGGAATCAAAACACACACTGTCATGTGATAGACAAAAATCTCATGACTGCACATGGGGAATGAATCTTCAACACTATACACACTGCCCAGGCTTGCACCCTGGGGAGTGCTGCTGACGCCAGAGGTGCAGTCCATTGTCTCTCGAGACAGACGGATGCCAACAGCTACAGCACAGTTTGTAGGATGTGTCGGCAGCCTCCTCCCTCATCTAAGCTCAGTGTTGGTATGCCAGAGATACAAATGCTCAACTCTCTCCATTCTACTAATCTCACCCCAGGAGCCACATTCAAAGGAGCTACTCCAGCCTTTGGTACAAGATAAGTTTAATTTCTGGTGCTTTGCTACAAAACTTCTCACCAACCTACTTAAGTCATTTCACTCATTGGGCCCAGCAAGCAGGTGCAATAGCATTCCCCATGGCTAGGAACATTGCCCAACTGTTTCTTTTTGATTATGTTCCTAGCTGTGGTGAATTTTAAAAAGATCTCAGTGGGCACAGAGAATAGGGTAGGCCTCCTGACCATACATGGCTCTATTTTATGGGGGAAGGATTGCCCCCTTTGGATAAATGAATATGGAGTCATTGCCAGATAACTACACATCAGCAGGAATCCTGCTCTATAGCAAGCATAGCTTAATAGTAATTTTAGTTCCGCATTGCATACACTCCTTTTAAAGAGGAGTCCTTTAACTGTGGGGCGGGGGAAATGACAGAAGAGCAACTTTGTAAGACAGATCTTATAAAGCTTGTCATGCTGTGCAGTATATTGTAGGTTCAAGTTGTTTGGCAATGCCAAAGGTTTGTACCTTTCAGAGGCGTAGGATGCCTCTCAGGTGCCTGGGGCGGCATTGCCGTGCCGAGGCACCCCCCTGGGGGCGGGGCGACCTGATGCATGCGTCGTGATGTCACGACGCATGCGTCAGGACAGACTGCGCATGTGCGGAAATCCGGGCATGCGCAGTCCATCCTGCCGGCGCTGCTGTTCCAGTTTTGACCCACTGAGCGCGCCGGCTCCTGGCGGTTCCCCGTCCCGATCGCGGGGGGTAGCCCCATAGCAGCGCCGGCGGACGGACCCCAGGCAGGCCGTGGGGCAGAGCGGCTTCGCTCCGTGGCTTGCTCGGGTCCACCAGTGGGGGGCTGGCCCAAGTGTCACCCCCTCCCCTAGAACCCGGGGTGTACCACCCCCACCGCCCCCCTCGCAACGCCCCATGGTACCTTTACAGCAGTTCCCCATCCTCAAATAATTCTTGTTTGCTAAGGGTTGTTTGGAATTGTATGTGAGGGGTAAACTACTGCGCCCAGAATTCTTTGGGTGAAAGAATGGTCTTTGAATGGGCTTTAAAAGTATTGTGTGAAATAATAATAATAATAATAATAATAATAATAATAATAATAATAATAATATTTACCACCCCACACTTCATTGTAAGATCTCTAGATGGTTCACAAGATGAATATACAAGTTAAAAGCACAAATAAAAAGTTAAAACAGGAAAAAACAGAACAATAACCCCATTCCCCACAAATAAATTTTAAAGACTGTAGAATATCAATCAGCCAAAGGTCTGGTTGAAAAGGAACGTTTTCACCTGGCATCTAAAATATATGATGAAGGCAGCAAATGAACCTCCCTGGGGAGAACATTCCACAAATGGGGAGCCATTTCAGAAAAGGCCTGTTTTTGTGGACCACACGTAAAAGAGGCACATGAAGAAGGGCCTCAGATGACGAATGCAATGTCCAGGTTGGTTTATATGGGGAGAGGTGGTCCTTGAAATATTGCAGTCCGGAGGCATTTAAGTCTTTATCACAATTTTTTTTAAAAAAAGAAATTATTTTTATTAAAGATTTTCTTGGGTTACAAAAGGACATGCCTTGTCTATGCCATGCTCCCATTCTTCTTTGATTGCGTCAAGAGGGTTTGTGGGATTTTGGAACAGTATTTTGTATATTCAGTGAGAGGTTTTACTTTCTTGGGCTCCATGATCACTGCAGATGGTGACAGCAGTCACGAAATTAGAAGACGCCTGCTTCTTGGGAGAAAAGCAATGACAAACCTAGACAGCATCTTAAAAAGCAGAGACATCACCTTGCCGACAAAGGTCTGTATAGTTAAAGCTATGGTTTTCCCAGTAGTGATGTATGGAAGTGAGAGCTGGACCATAAAGAAGGCTGATCGCCGAAGAATTGATGCTTTTGAATTATGGTGCTGGAGGAGACTCTTGAGAGTCCCATGGACTGCAAGAAGATCAAACCTATCCATTCTGAAGGAAATCAGCCCTGAGTGCTCACTGGAAGGACAGATCCTGAAGCTGAGGCTCCAATACTTTGGCCACCTCCTGGAAAAGACCCTGATGCTGGGAAAGATGGAGGGCACAAGGAGAAGGGGACGACAGAGGACAAGATGGTTGGACAGTGTTCTCGAAGCTACCAACATGAGTCTGACCAAACTGCAGGAGGCAGTGGAAGACAGGAGTGCCTGGCGTGCTCTCGTCCATGGGGTAACGAAGAGTCGGACATGACTAAACAACAACAACAATTTTGCATATTGTGGATACCATCCCTTTACTGTGTCCCTCTTCTGTCAGGAGGTTTTCAAAGGTGGTCAAGGGCCTAGTGGCTCTTGATTTTTACTGTTGGATTGTTTAAAAAGGCATGTAGTTGATGGATGTGTCAGCCAAGATATTTGGATGTCCCCTAGTTTGTCCTACATTTCTTGTGTTGGTATGGGATTGTTGTTGTTGTAGAAGTCTTTTAGACAGTGTAGTCCGTTGGCTTGCCATGTTTTTATCTGGAGGTTTTGTGCTGCATGTTGGAATAGTGGGTGATAGGCCACGGGGTTAGTGGGGATGGGGATAGTTTGCCTGATTTTCCCTTGAACCTGTTCAGTGTTGCCGTTTAAGGCTTTATAGGTCAAAAACAGCACATTGCATTGGGCCTGGAAGCTAATTGGCAGCCAGTGAATTTGGTCCAGGATTGCTGTAATGTGCTCAGATCGTCTTGCCCCAGTGAGCAACCCGGCTGCCAAATTCTGCACCAGCTCAAGTTTCTGAACTGTCTTCAGAGGTAGCCTCACGTTGCAGTAATCCAGCCTAGAGGTTACCAGTAAGGACCATGAGAGAGTGATGACTGCTGAAAAAGGTCTACATGATGTCTCGCAGCCAGCTGGTTGTAACCTTTGTACACGTTCTTCCATATAGAAGTGGCTTCACACAGTTACTGGGTTTATGTGATGGCAACCACAAATGTAAGTTAGTCAAATCATCAGCTCCACCCAACACGCTATCCTTTGGCAAAGGAGATAAGATTCCCTCTTCTACCTGCTTGGTCATTCTGACTGTTTGAACAAAAATGTGGTGAAAGCTTGTTAAGGGATAATTAATATCCATTAAGAGATCTGACGAAAGCCACCTACGATAGATTTGCATAGGCACCAGTCCTAAACATATTTGTCAGTCCTATGGAAATGAATGAATCACAGCCTAAAACATGCCTGTCTTTTCCAGATTCATAGTCGGCTGGATTTAGAAAATTGGAAGCACATGTCTCAATTAAGAACCAATTAGTATGGCATCCCAGTAGGAAAGAGGTGTTCTGAAAAGGCAACCTGCTGCAAATTAGCCCATTTAAAATCCCGCAGACTTTCAAAACCGATGTTTCATAGAACTACTAAATGTTTAACAATTTAGCTGCACCAGCCTAAAAGTGAGCGTTGCCTCTCTTAAGGCTGCAGTCCTAGATACTCTTACCTTCGTGTAAGTCCCACGGAGCGCATCTCTCAGTCAACATGGATTGTCTTGCACGTTGACAATGGCTCAGCAGGCTAGCAGATAGCTCATCTTCAAGATCCCCCAACCTGGATAGGACTGGTAATTGATTTTTGCATGCCGACTAAGGTAAATCATAAAGGCCTGGTCTCCCAAATGAACGGCCATGAATTATTAATAACCAGCAGTTGTTATTAGCTGTGCGGTAAAACCTATTTAACTGTATAAATAATTAGACTTTAAAGGCCCTTGCCTGGGGTATAAAGATTGTTGCAGTGTAATGGATCTTGAAGGCGATAGCTTGACTCTGAATGAATGCTACTCCTTAGAGCACTGCAAACAACTATCCTTTAAAAAAATTATTCATTTTACAAAAAGAAATACAAACATAATAAAACAAACACATACACAAATACAAATACAAACACATAAAAAATTCTTATATATTCCTAACATATTTCCTCTTACATCTTAAAGGTGACTTCCCTTGATCTCCTCCTTCAGAATTTCATTGTCAATCTTTGTTGGCAATTTCATATACATACAATCACCTCCAGTGTGGTGTAGTGGTTAAGAGTGGTAGACTCGTAATCTGGGGAACCGGGTTCGTGTCTCCACTCCTCCACATGCAGCTGCTGGGTGACCTTGGGCTAGTCACACTTCTTTGAAGTCTCTCAGCCCCACTCACCTCACAGAGTGTTTGTTGTGGGGGAGGAAGGGAAAGGAGAATGTTAGCCGCTTTGAGACTCCTTCGGGTAGTGATAAAGCGGGATATCAAATCCAAACTCCTCCTCCTCCTCCTCCTCCTCCTCCTCCTCTTCTTCTTCTTCTTCTTCTTCTTCTTCTTCTTCTTCTTCTTCTATTATTATTTCTTTCTATCTTATAAAGTTTGTTTCATTACCGAAGACCTTTAACAACTTCCCTAGGGTATACGGAATTTAAATAAAACAATATTTTTTCAAATAACATCTAAATTTCTTCCAATCTTCCTGCACCGATTCCTCTCCTTGGTCACGTAGTCTCGCTGTCAGATTCGGCAAGTTCCATAAAGTCCATCATCTTCATTTGCCATTCTTCTACCGTAGGCATCTCTTGATTCTTCCAATTCTTGGCAATTAGTATTCTTGCTGCTGTTGTGGCATACAGAAAGAAAGTAGTATCTTTTTTGGGAATTTCTTCCCATATAATTCCCAATAGAAAGGCTTCCGGTTTCTTAATAAAGGTGTTTTTCAACACTTTTTTCATTTCATTATCCTTTAAATCCTTTATTTGGGACACATCCACCACATATGATAAAAAGTTCCTTCTTTCTCTTTGCACTTCCAACATTTGTTATCTGATGTATGATACATTTTTTAAAGGTTTACCGGAGTTAAATACCACCTATACATCATTTTCATCAAATTTTCTCTCAACGCTGTGCATGCAGTAAACTTATAACCATTTCCCCATAACCTCTCCCAATCCTCCAACATAGCCCAGCAAGCAACTATCCTGATACATAGACGCAGGAGAAGTTGTGAGATTTTGGAGTTTTAGTTTGAAAGTGTTGCAGTGAATAATGTCGGAAACATGGTGTGGCAATCACCCAAACTTAGGGACCGCATAGAAAGAGTGTTAAAGGGAATTAGCCAGTTAAAACCTTAGGGGGCGGAGTTAGGAGGACTATATAAACCCACCCCGGGGAAGAGGAGGGGGTATGGAGAGGGAGTTCTGAGAGGGGGGCTGCTGGTGTTGTTGGGAGGTTTGTGGAAGGGTGGCGGGGAGTTCTGAGAGGGGGCAGTGGACAGGGCCGTCTTAAAGGGATCGGTCGCCGTGGCGCAACAATCCCTTGGTGCCCCCAGTGTGCCGCCTCTCCACCCGCCTCCCTCCCGCGCTGGCCGCCCCTTGGGAGGCGGGGTGGGCGAGCGGGGGATGAGGGGCATGGCGCTGGAGCAGCACGGGGCTTTGCGTGCCCTTCTCAGCGCTCCAGCTGGGGCTCCGGAGGGTGGCCGGCTTCGCAGCTCGCCCGACGGCGCACGAGCGTCTGCCCGCCCGCCCGTGGGGGCAGGGGCGGGTTGGGGAGCGGGCGCCTGGTATGCAGGCAGGCTCGTGGGGGCGCCCCTGGGGGGCCCCGGTGCCCTGGCGTGCCGCACCACCCAGCATCAATGACGAGACGGCCCTGGCAGTGGAGATAGTCTGAGGGTAAGATAGAGGTAATGAGGTCAGAGGAAGGGAGAGATAGTTGGGAACTGTAATGGATTAGAAGCTGTAGGTATAGGCCTGTATAGGAACTGTTATTAAAGATAAAAAAGAACTATTCATTCGGAAACCACATGCTTATGTACTGAACTTCAATAAACACAGTTTGTTCCAACATTATCCCTGACTGAAGTGAGTGAAGCGATTACCAGGCACATACTGGTTGGTGGCAGCGTGTAATTAACAAGTGGTCGGTGCAGGTACCAACGGACCGTCAAACGTCTGGGGGTTCTGTGCAGGTGAAGTGAACCGCCACACATGGCGAATGTTGATTTTTGCCACTACAGTCATACCTCAGGTTGCGTTCTCTGCCGGTTGCGTTCGCTACGGGTTACGAACGCGCCGAACGCAGAAGTACTGGAACGGGTTACTTCTCTGTTTTGGTGCATGCATGCGCAGAAGCGCTAAATCGCGCTTTGCGCATGCGCAGAAACGCCGAATCATGCCACGCACATGTGCAGACACGGCGCTTCAGGTTGTGCTCTTTTCATGGGACTAAGGTTTTATGGGACTAAGGTTTGGCAATGGTTCGGCTCCATTTAGATTGTGAGCACGACAGCATTTTGATTCTAAACCAATGTGGACCACTACATTCTATGGGATTCTGATATTTTTGAAACAATGTTTCTGGTGAACCTCCTCTCAAGATCTGTTCTTTTTTTGTTGTCATTCCTTTCCATCATTTAGAGAGTCTGGAACTATCAGTGTCACTACGGGTTGGTCAAACTTAATAAAAGTGATGGCAAACAGAAGGCTTGGTTTGGTAAGGGCTTTTACTTGGAGGGATAAAATCCTTTCCACATGCCCGTTCTGTATTCTTCAAAACTGCAAAAAGAGTATCTGATATGTGTATACTTCCATTTTGATTGCTGTGCTCGTCATAAAGATGAATTAATGTGGTGCCATTTTCAATTCTCATTATAATTCTTTACCATGAGATGAAATATTGGACTTCTAATGGCTGTACGAATTACAGCAGCATGCTGTACCATGTTGACCTTTTCAATATTCTGTGTTTTCACTGGCTGGCATTTCCACTCCTCCTCTCTGTGTAACAATGGCACTAAACTTGCTGGTACTCCTTGAATGGGGAGCCAATGAAAACGGAGAATATTGAAAAGGTCATTGCTACGCAGTCACTCCCATATTTCACTCTATATAAGGCATTCAGGCGCTCGTGAAACAGTCCGCGACAGCCCTGAAAAATGATATTGTTCACCCCTTCTCTCATTAGCCTGTTACAAGAGCCTGGCAAGGTTTCGTGACCCAAAACTATAACGAACAAAATTAAAGAGGGCTTGTTTTCAACAGTTATCGACACAGGGTGCTTTAAAACAAAAAGTAAAACCGTTTCTCGTGTGCTGAGGTCCAAACAACAAATGACATTAAATTACTATTGTTGTTCATTCATTCATTCAGGAGCAACATGAGAAGAAAAGGTCCCATATGATAGCTGGGAGGGACTACTACCTTCTGTGGGTGGTAAGAGTTAAGAACTACCTCTAAGAGAGGACTATGTACTCTATTTTCATTTTTTGGGTAGAGCAGGTTCTCCTTCATGGAGAGCACCTGTTGCTGTGGGGGCCAGCAAGTCACCCCTCTGTTGCTGGGCGGGATTGTATAGATGGCCACTGCAGTGATTGGGCTCTGGGTGTAGTTGGGGAGATTTCCATGTTGCAATTGTTGATGGACAGCCCAGTGACTATATATTGCTTGGCTCGCAGCATGTTATACCTCTTTGCTGCGTGCATCGGATCATCCGTCCCCCCTCCCTATTACAGTGGTGCCTCGCAAGACGAAATTAATTCGTTCCGCAAGACTTTTCGTCTTGCGGAAATTTCGTCTTGCGAGGCACCGTTTCCCATAGGAACGCATTAAAATTTAATTAATGCGTTCCTATGGGGAAAAAAGTCCGGGGGCCCCTTCCGACCGGCACCGGAGCCGCGCCGCGTTTTAAGGCTGCAGCGAGCGAACAGCAGCGCTGCTGTTCGCTCGTTGCAGCCTTAAAACGCGGCGCGGCTCCGGTGGGGAGAGGTGGCGTCGGATCGCGCCCGGCCATCCAAAATGGTGGGCGCGATCTGACTCCGCCCCCCCACCGGCACCGGAGCCGCGCCACGTTTTAAACCTGCAGCCAGCGAACAGCAGCACTGCTGTTCGCTCGTTGCAGCCTTAAAACGCGGTGCCGCACCATGCAGGGAGCTGTAAAGGCTTACCTTTTGGCTCCGGTCGGGAGGGGTGTTGTCCGATCGCCTGTGCATGACATTCGTCTTGCGGGGTACCACTGTATTAGGCCTCTGCGTACGACCTTGCTATGCCTGTCATGGGGTCGTCTGCTTTTGGGGCAGGGGCCTGGTAGGAATTTTTCCATTTGGCTGATTGGCTGGTGCCATCTGGTTTTCGCCTACTGCGTAGCAATTAGTCACACTTGTAAGGTTGGCGGTTAGGCATTGGTTATTATTGGTTGTGGAAGGTTGGCTGTGGCTGTGCTGCGAAGGGGCAGGTTGTCTTGTTGCCCCTTCAATGCTGCGAAGGGGCAGGTTGTCTGTGGCTGCCCCTCCAATGTGGAGGGGCAGGTTGGCTGTGGTTGCCCCTTCAATGCTGCTGCTGCGCAGGGAATTCCGTTAAAGGAATCCAGGGGCTCGCCATGCTTGTCCGTATCCCCCGGTCGGGGGCCAGGGCCCACGCAAGAGCCCCTGGGAGCATTAGGGGAGAACGGGCGCACATTCTCTCCCCAAAGTGTTTTCCCCTTTACTGACTCCACAGGCGGGTGGATGTCAGTTCTGTCCCCAGCGGGACAGATAGTCTTAACCAATGCCTAGCAACCACTCTTATTTTGTATTTTTAAGTTGTGGCCAATGCCAAAAACCTTAAACTTAAATTTCTTTTTTTTTATTTAATTTTTATTAATTCGTTTTGTTTAACAAAAAAAGAGAAAAAGGTAACAAAGTATTACAACTATTATATAATATTACTGAATAAAATTTAACTCACATATTTTGTATTTTAATAAAGTTGTGCATATAATTAGCCTTATAAAATTATGCCTGCCATAAAAACTTAACTTAAACTTAAATTTCTGTGTGAAGTGTGTTTCATTTGAGGGGTGGTTTGGGGACCTCGACACGCAACAGTTTTGTTGTTGTTGTTGTTGTGTGTTAACGTTAGTTTTCTATGTTTTATTGCATCATGAATAAACTTTATTAAAAATAACACAAAAAGGAGAACAAAGGAAGAGCACTAGAGCACCAGACCAGAGGTGTATCTGGTCCAACATCCCCCCACCCCCACTGTGGCCAATCCACAGTCTTTGGGAAGTCCACAAGGAAGACATCATGAATGTACAGAGACACAGCGGCCAACCTCATGTCTATGGGGGAATCCACAAGGAGGACATGAAAACAAAAACCACACAGGTTTTTGAAATAACGACGATAATAATAATAATGCTACTTGGTCCTCGAACTTAATCCATTCTGGAAGTCCGTTCGACTCCCGAAACCATTCACAAAGAAAGGCATGGCTTCTGATGGGCTGCAGGAGCTCCCGAAAAACATTAGAATGCTGGAATAGTTCTGGGTTTTCGGTGTTCGGGAGCTGATTTGTTCGTCTACTAGGCCGTTCGAGAACCAAGGTTCCACTGTAATAATTTATTACTTATACCCAGTGCTCCCCCCCAATATTTAGGAGTACTCTCATTTTGACTCAAGAAAATCACCATTTTATTGTTCAAATTGGAAAAATAAATACAGTAAATGGACAAAAGTACAAAGATTCACAAAATGTTTAGGGGTATGCATACCCCTGCGCCCCCCCATAAAAAACGCTACTTATACCCCATCCATCTGGCCAGGCCTCCCCAGCCACTCTGGGCGGTTCCCAACAGAATATTAAAAAAAATGACAAAACAAACATTAAAAACTTCCCTAAACAGGGCTGCCTTCAGGTGTCTTCTAAAAGTTGTATAGTTTTTTTTATCTCTTTGACATCTGGTAGGAAGGATTCCACAGGGTGGGTGCCACTACCAGAAGGCCCAGTGCCCGGTTCCCTGTAGCTTCACTTCTCTCAGTGAGAGAAGGCCCTCGGAGCTGGACCTCAGTGTCCAGGCAGAACGATGGGGGTGGAGATGCTCCTTCAGGTATACTGGGCCGAGGTCCTTTGCCTCTGCTTGACGGTAGTGAGGCTGCCAATATTAAACGGGATCATGGAAGTGGCATGTGAACATTTCCTCTTTGCCATGGTCCTGAGGAAAACCCCTCTTCTGACACTCGCATTTGCTTCGGCGGAAATCTCTCACTGTTGTCAATGCACACCATGATTACACTGGCTGCTGATTAGTTTCCGGACCGAGTTCAAAGTGCTGTTGTTGACCTATAAAGGCTCAGGACCGCAATACCTTAAGGACCACCTCTCCCCAAATAACCTGACCCAGACCCTGTGCTTGCCACCTGAGGCCCTTCTCAATGTCTCCCATCCCAGAGTGGTTTAGATGGTGGCAACAAGAGAAAGGGCCTTTTCTGTGGTGGCTCCCTGAATCTGGAAGGCTCTCCCCAGAGAGGCTGGTGCCATCATTACATGTCTTTAGGTGTCAGGCAAAAACATTCCTCTTCACCCAGACCTATGGCTATGAAATAACAGAATAGAATAATAATTTATTGGCCAAGTACATTTTTCAATATACTTGGAATTTGCTTTGGCTACATTACAATGTAAAATACATTATACAAACAATAGTAATTTACAGAGCAAGAGCCGAGGCTGCCCTTCTCGGCGCCTCTTAAGCTGTGTTGGTGAGTGTAGGCCCGCCTCCTAGGCCCGATGGAGTTGGCCGGAGGAGGGAGCGGTCTTCCCAGACACTCACAGCAGCAGCAACAGCAGCAGTGTTCCGGAGGCTTCTCTGGAGCCTCTTAAGCTGTGGCGGTTGAGTGTAGGCCCACCTCCTAGGCCCGATGGAGTTGGCCGGAGGAGGGAGCGGTCTTCCCAGACACTCACAGCAGCAGCAACAGCAGCAGTGTTCCGGAGGCTTCTCTGGAGCCTCTTAAGCTGTGGCGGTTGAGTGTAGGCCCACCTCCTAGGCCCGATGGAGTTGGCCGGAGGAGGGAGCGGTCTTCCCAGACACTCACAGCAGCAGCAGTGTTCCGGAGGCTTCTCTGGAGCCTCTTAAGCTGTGGCGGTTGAGTGTAGGCCCACCTCCTAGGCCCGATGGAGTTGGCCGGAGGAGGGAGTGGTCTTCCCAGACACTCGCAGCAGCAGCAGCAGTGTTCCAGAGGCTTCTCTGGAGCCTCTTAAGCTGTGGCGGTTGAGTGTAGGCCCGCCTCCTAGGCCCGATGGAGTTGGCCGGAGGAGGGAGTGGTCTTCCCAGACACTCACGCAGCAGCAGCAGTGTTCCGGAGGCTTCTCTGGAGCCTCTTAAGCTGTGGCGGTTGAGTGTAGGCCCGCCTCCTAGGCCCGATGGAGTTGGCCGGAGGAGGGAGCGGTCTTCCCAGACACTCGCAGCAGCAGCAGCGTTCCGGAGGCTTCTCTGGAGCCTCTTAAGCTGTGGCGGTTGAGTGTAGGCCCGCCTCCTAGGCCCGATGGAGTTGGCCGGAGGAGGGAGCGGTCTTCCCAGACACTCACAGCAGCAGCAACAGCAGCAGTGTTCCGGAGGCTTCTCTGGAGCCTCTTAAGCTGTGGCGGTTGAGTGTAGGCCCGCCTCCTAGGCCCGATGGAGTTGGCCGGAGGAGGGAGCGGTCTTCCCAGACACTCACAGCAGCAGCAACAGCAGCAGTGTTCCGGAGGCTTCTCTGGAGCCTCTTAAGCTGTGGCGGTTGAGTGTAGGCCCGCCTCCTAGGCCCGATGGAGTTGGCCGGAGGAGGGAGCGGTCTTCCCAGACACTCACAGCAGCAGCAACAGCAGCAGTGTTCCGGAGGCTTCTCTGGAGCCTCTTAAGCTGTGGCGGTTGAGTGTAGGCCCACCTCCTAGGCCCGATGGAGTTGGCCGGAGGAGGGAGCGGTCTTCCCAGACACTCACAGCAGCAGCAACAGCAGCAGTGTTCCGGAGGCTTCTCTGGAGCCTCTTAAGCTGTGGCGGTTGAGTGTAGGCCCGCCTCCTAGGCCCGATGGAGTTGGCCGGAGGAGGGAGTGGTTTTCCCAGACACTCACAGCAGTAGCAACCAAGGGCTTGTGAAAGTGTGGGGGACAGGACTGTTATTATGATGACTGTTTTATTATTAGAATGTCAGTCTGCTTTTTAGTATGTTTTTTTAATCACTGATGTTCTGCAATGTGCTTTTATTTTATTTTATGATATAATTTTTCTTAAATTTTCTAATTTACATTTCAAAGTATTCATTTAAGCAGCCTTAAATCAATGATTTCCCTTCTTCTCTTTCCGTGGTTCATTTTGCATACCATACATCCCTGCATCTTTTACACGAACTAAACCCTTCAATAATCCACTGTTAACATCCATCAAACTCATTTACGCTGTTGAATTCATCTTAATGCTACCAGCATTTTTAAATGAACACAATTTCCACCCTATATTCAGCAAACATTTTCCATTCTTCTTCAAACGTACATTCTTCTTGTTCTCTTATTCTACATGTTCAATATGCAAGCTGCGCGAATTCCGTCAATTTAAGTCGCCATTCTTCTTTGGTTGGGACCTCGCTTTTAACGTTGTGCTTTTAAAGTTGTCCAGGGTCTTTTGATGAAGGGCGGTATATTATTAATAAAAATAATAATTAATAAAGCGATTTCTATAGCCAGAAATAGGTTACCTTCCTCTATGCACCTGCATGGGAGCAGTCAGAAGAACGGGGATTTGATTGGCACGAGATCCCCAAATCAATTCAGCACTGCAGCCCCTCCCATGGCTTAATTCCATGCTGAAGAGGAAAGCAGATAGGCACTAACCTATGAGGAGCACTGGAATGTGCTGCCTTATCTGCCCAGGCTGTCTGTCAAACACCTAAGCAGTTTCCCTCCTGTTGGCTTGCATTTTAAGCCTCCTGGAGGTTCATTGTTAGAGCTCAAGTTATCACCAGTCAGAGCCAGACAATTCGGTGCACACATCAGTCTTAGCGACAATGATTGTCAAAGGGGAGCTTAGAAAACCCCCACAAACCCTTATTAATGAAATTATGGCAGGTGCAGCAGCAGAAACAGCATGTGTTAACCCCTTCCGCCTCTGATTTGGTCTCGCCGTTCAGATCCATTTGAGATTTCTTTGCCACACAGAAGTGCATTGCATTGCATTTTAATTTACCAATACTGCAGACCCTCCAAGTGTCCCTATTTTCTAGGGATGTCCCTGGTTTAGAGAAGACGTCCCGGTTTCTGATTTGATTCTGGAATGCCTCGCTTTTCCTTAGGTTGTCCCCATTTTCATTGGAGGAATGTTGGAGTTATCCAACACCTGAGTTGTCTGAACACAATCCTGTATAGGAAAGTTTTTTTAAAATATATATATATTTAATGTTTTATTATGTTTTTATATATGTTGGAAGCTGCCCAGAGTGGCTGGGGCAACCCAATAAGATGTGTGGGGTACAAATAGTAAAACTATAATTATGGAATGGGACGTCCCTATTTTCATCAGGTGAGCGTTGCTAAAGCCACATGCTATAGGACAGGGGTTAGCAAACTTTTCCAGCAGGGGCCGGTCCACTGTCCCTCAGACCTTGTGGGGGGCCGGACTATATTTTGAAAAAAAATATATGAACAAATTCCTATGCCCCACAAATAACCCAGAGATGCATTTTAAATAAAAGGACACATTCTACTCATGTAAAAACATGCTGATTCCTGGACCATCCGCGGGCTGGATTTAGAAGGCGATTGGGCCAGATCCGGCTCCCGGGCCTTAGTTTGCCTACCCATGTTATAGGATATCAGAGTCTTGCAGGAGTGAAGGGAGGAGCGGATCTTTCCTTGGGTAGCACCTGAAGGTTGGTGCAGAAATCTCTTGAAGAGTTCCTTCAGAGTCTACAGTTCCTGTGACCTTTTGTGTTAATAAAGTGCTGTGTTCAGTTACAGGGCCCTGCAATTATTTCTAATAATATCATAGCATGAGCGAGTGTCAGATGATGTGGGAAACTAATGCACATTTAGATGCTTCGAGTCTGCCAAGTAATTAAAAGACAATTTAAGAGAGAATGAAATAATGAATAGTTTAGCTGGAGATGAGAATAGCTAGGCTATAATAAACGAGAAGGGGTAGAGGGAGTAAAGATGAAGATCTCTTGCCGGTGGCAGAAAGAAATTGCCAAACAAAAGATAAAAAGAGCTTCCTGCCTTTATTCGGCAGTGTTTATGGGAAAGAGGGGCATAAACAACATTCCATAGCTTTGCTTTGTTTGCCCGAAGGTAGAAGTTCTGCTGCTCCATCTATCTGCGGTGATTCTTGCTTGGCGTTCACAATTCCGTTTCAGATGGGAGTGGCGAGAAATATTCTCTCGGCTCAACATTAACCATTTCAGATTCAGGAGTGGTCCAACGCCATACCTCACGTGAAGCTGCCCAGGGGCGTACCCAGGATCAAAACTAGGGGGGGGGGAGCCATGGTCGTTCAGGTTCAAAAACAAAAACAGTTCAAAAACAAAAACAGCTTCAAAAAACAGAAAAACTCCCCCCCCCAAACAGAAAGCCCCAAATGGCTGAAAAACTCAGTTTCCCAGGATCCTCAGTCCTCGCAAAGGAACTACTCACCATGCAAGGGAACTCAGTTTGCCAAGCTCCCTTGCAACGATGAATCCCGGCAACGATGAATTCGCCCCCTGACACTGCCCAAGTCTCAGCCTGCATCCCCATTTGACCAAGCAGGGTGCAGGCTAGGATCCGGTCTCTGATAGGCACGCCAGCTCTTTGTCGGCATGAGGGAGGGGGAAACAGCCGGCGCAACACACACACACACACACACACACACACACACAGTGGCCAACTGCCTCGGCAAGAGCGGAAGAGCTCAATTGTTATTGAGATTTTGGGAGGGGGAGAAAGACCAGTCTTGAGCTTTTTTTTCCTTTTAGGCTGCCGATAACCATTTAATATATTATTTTTTGCTTCTGGGGAGGGCAGCTGCCCCCCCTGCCCCCCTGGGTACGCCCATGAAGCTGCCTCATACCAACTGTGCAAACGTTATGAGCCTCGCCGGTGAGGGAGCTGACTTGCGTACAGTCTGCCTCAGGGTCGGCACGATACATTTTGCCGCCTGAGACAAAGGACAAGATGGCGCCCTCCCATTATGCGCGCAGAAGCTATCAGAACTGGCAGCTGACTCTTCCTTTAACAAGAAATAAGAACCCTTATACAGAGTCAGACCCTTGGGACAACCCGCTTAGAAAAGCCTCCATGGACAGGCCGATGCTCTCCAGAGTTTTAGGCACAGACTTTTCGACTTGGAGATGCTGGGACCTTCAGCAGGCAAAGCACATCCTCCAAGTGTCCCTATTTTCCTCCCGGATTTACAGAAATGGTCCAGGTTTCTGATTTGATCCCGGAATCTCTTGCTTTTCCTTAGGATGTCCCTATTTTCATCACAGAAATGTTGGAGGGTATGGAGTTATATGACCCCCCAAGCCAAGGCGATGAGTAACTATATAACCTTTAGAAGACATCTGAAGGCAGCCATGTATAGGGAAGATTTTCAACGTTTAATGTTTTATTCTTTTATATCTGTTGGAAGCAACCCCAGAGTGGCTGGGGCAGCCCAGTCAGATGGGGCGGGCATAAATAATAAAATTATTATTATTATTATTATTATTATTATTATTATTATTATTATTAATGGAAGGTAAAGGGTAAAGGGACCCCTGACCATTAGGTCCAGTCGCGGACGACTCTGGGGTTGCGGCACTCATCTCGCTTTATTGGCCGAGGGAGCCAGCGTACAGCTTCCGGGTCATGTGGCCAGCATGACTAAGCTGCTTCTGGCGAACCAGAGCAGCGCACGGAAACGCCGTTTACCTTCCCGCCAGAGCAGTACCTATTTATCTACTTGCACTTTGACATGCTTTCGAACTGCTAGGTTGGCATGGGAGCTCACCCCATCGTGGGGATGCGAACCGCTGACCTTCTGATTGGCAAGCTCTAGGCTTAGGGCCTCATCAAACCTAAAACCGGTCATGTCTCTCTCTGTTTGTATCTTAGCTACATCATAGAGCCGGTCTGTAAAAAGTTATGGCTCTTAATTCTTTCTGGAACCTCACTTGCTAAAAACGTGCAGATAAAGAATAAAACACATTGGATTTGGAAGCTGGTGGCAAGTGTGACTTTGTTCTTACCTTGTTTTCTCCATAGAGGTTGACTTTAGTTTTCTTTATGGTGAGAGAGAAAAGAAATTCGTTGAGTTTTAAGGGTGTGTGTGGTGTGTGTGTGTGTGTGTTTTAAGCTCACCCAACTGCCGACATTAAATGATGTGGGGGTGGGGGTGGGGAACCACTCCATGCCTTGCCACAAGTCACAATAATGTCAAGCAGCATGGCTCTTTGCAAATATTATTAGGACAAACAGGTGTCAAGGCTGGGTGTGTGAAGTGAGCACAAATCATTTTCTTGTGCATTGTAATGCCCGTGGAATTGAAGGGAAAGCCACCAGTCAAATCTAAACAGTTATGGGGAGGTGGGCAGGGGGGTGGGGTGGGACATGCTTCTAAAAATAGAAGCCAGCCTGCAAGATTTTTCCACTCTGATTCCTCTTGCAAAGATTTCATCCTGGGGTGGGGTGGGGGGTAATAAGGGTGGGGGGAAGCTTGGCATCCTACACATTCCCCCAGCTTTTTTAGGGATTCTGTTCTCCCCCAGTGCAATGACAATGAGGGATTATGTGTGCATATGTAAATATGTGTTTCACTATACTGTATGTGCATTTAAGATGAGCCTACAATTGCTGGGTTATGAAAACATAGAGGACTATTTAAAGGAGGCCAGTTAGAAGCCTTGCCACACGAGTAGAGCCGTTCATTTGTGGAGAACTGCTCAGTTTCCTAAGCTAGCTCCCCCCCCCCGCTTCAAATAGCTAGACTTTCCCTGTCTTGCTTTAAATTCACTTAATATCCTTCCCTCCTCCAGCCCCAGGAGTGCACCACTGCTAACAATGGGCTCATGAAACCCAGCAAGGGCCCTCTGGCTCCTCCATAGTAGGTTTTTATTTAAAATCTAACACACAAATCTTTGCACACTGCTGGCTGCAAAATAACTCTCTTCCCCCTAAAGGGAACTCTTTCGATGTGTTTCAGTAACAGATCCTGCGCCATATAAACAACTTCACTCGAGCCAGCTCCATTTGAATCAGTTCCTGCCAGGGAGAACTCCCCTCGGTAGAGGTGCAATGGAAAGCAATGCATCTAATTAAGAAAAAAAAGAAATATTTTTGTATCTGCTGGAGAGATATTTTCAGCGCTAATCGATTCGTACAAATACAAAACTCAAGTACCATATAATTAATACCCTAACCGTGCTCTGTAGGTACTCCCCCCTCCCCCGCAATTCTGGTGCAGACGAGCCTCTTTTATCTGAATTTCCAGAGGGACAGCCACGTTAGCCTTTCGCAGCAAAAGCAACCGAAAGTCTTGTGGCACCTCAAAGGCTAACAAATTATTTGATGGACTGCTGTCAAATGCGTGAAATGTTGACATACAC